>LHCL01000008.1:349179-693833 GCA_001305275.1 Talaromyces verruculosus
TTTCCCCCCAAGATGGATGGAAAGCATGGCAAAAGATGCATGACTCGTGTCGGTCTTACCATAGTAAGTATTAAATTCGGAGTTTTTCCGACTGGGAAAGTAATTTAGCCGTGGGGTACCGGCTGTCGTAATAACCAATCCAAATCTGTGGCTAATATAAGCTTTCCCGCCTCGCGGCCAGTACGTGCTGCTATTCGTCAAAGCTGGCGGCTCCCTGCTCATCCGAGATTGTATCGGTATTGTTTCCGTACGATCTTTCCCTACAGAATCTCTCCTCTTTCTTCGACTCTTGCCAACAATTGCAACAGAAATTGATACCGGACTCCGGTGCGAACACGAATCTCGAGCATCAACGAACACATCGGTAATGTATACAGGTACTAGCAGTACGCGGTAGACAGCATCATAGCTAAAGCTCTGTCCTTTATAACAGCTTCCTTCTTCTTCTTCTTCTTCCACGAGAGTGCTCCCCACACCCCGGAAAACTGTGATTGTTCGGATAGTAGTCTTTTCTTTGTTGTCGTCTCTGTTTTTGTGTTTCGGAGGTGCGTCGATTGATGTTGTAGGCGTTGTGTAGTTGATTGTGTTGTGTGACTTTATAGTGTTGTTCCGGCTTTCATCTTATCCGCCATGGCTATCTCTCCTTCTCTCTTTCGAATTTTGGTGTGCACGACCTCCATATTCTAGAACTTGCTGCTTGAAGTCAATTAAATGTGACTAATTTGCTAATAAAACAGGTCGTCAGCTTCGTCGCCCTAGGCAGCACATCCTACGGCTACAGCTCCAACATCATCTCCACCAAGGGACTTGCGATTTCCGTTTCAGGTCTGTTTGTTGCGACCATCACATTTCCAGAGGTTGCGCCGACGGCGTTTGCGAATATTGGATGGAAGTATTACACAGTTTTTATTGCGTGTACGACATTGAGCTTTTTGTTTGTGTGGTTGTACTGTCCTGGGGTATGTCCTTTCCATTCCGGGGTGGATGAATTTGATTTTGCTGATGGTTTAGGTAGACGAGTCAGAAATCGCTCGAGTCGATTCCGGAATCGTTTGGTGTTTCGGTTGAGCCTGCTAATGTCAAGCCTATTTCGGATGTGAAGAAGACTGAGGAACGTGACTCTTAGGTTAGATTTATGATCACGACGACGAAGACTTTTCCTGATGGTATACACACACCTACGGGTTGTAGATATGAAGCCTACTCTGCGTATACTATAATTATAAAATGCAAAACTTCAAGATGAGTAGTGTCTGTGATTAATTTTACTAGAACTCCCTACTACATTCATCCCTCCACTGCTTAAACGTAAGCCTACTCCACCTCCTCTCATCATCCGGAAGCATAATCCTAACATCCCTCAACCTCCTCCTCGCCTCGCCTCTATCCTCAGAACCTCCAAATCCTTTTGTGCGGGCGGATCAGGATCCTCTATTTGGTCAGTCACCCCTCGATAGGCAGAAGATGAAAGAGCAGAGTAAAAATCCCCTTCTTCGATCCGTAAAACTTCAGCAACCATATCAGCAACAACCCTCCTATCCCAGCCCGCTTCTCTGTTCAACCCGGCGCGTATGAAGTACAACGCCCGTCGTCTCAAGCGCGGAACACGGCAGTTTATGGCTGTAAAGAATGCGGGGAGCATAAAGCCCATTTCGATGCTGAAGCCCATTCCTTCACATTTATGCTTTTCTTCTTTGGCACCAAGGCCGGGGGTTTTGTTGGTAGTGGTGGAGGTGAGGAGTTGGAGTAGTCGTGGTAATTCACTACAACCGGGAAGAATGCGGGCAAAGGAGCGGGTATGTGTGTCGGAGTCGTAGGTCATTTCATTCTCGGGATCAAGGAAGACAGATGCCGTAATTATGGCCATGGAATGGTACAGGGACATAATCTCAAAACAGATTCTGTCCCGAATTATGTGCGTGTGTTGCAGTCAAATTGTGGATAAACGCGTCTCGTGCGGTCTCCCATTTTTTCAGATCGATGAAGTTTTCATTCTGCGTCCTATGCAATCGTGATTCCTCACTAGAGTTAAAATCATGAAAAAATTGTTTCAAAAACTGAGTCCGCCCATATATCCGATCCAGAATCCGTCTCGCCTCCGCCACAGATGCGAAGCTCGTCGGCAAAGCACAGGGATCTGCCCGACTACCCTCACGCACACTAATCACACTTCTCGCTGTTGTACCTGATCATCATAGAAACTGCAATGAACACTCAACCTCGTAAACGCATCCACCAACGCTATCTGCGCGAACTCATCTTTTGAGCTGAGAAGAATGGATGATACTTGTTGTCCATGCTGGTGATGTCGTCAACGCTCGTTCTCGGATAAGAGTTTGATGCCGGATTAGAGATGTATGAACCCCGTGCGGTAGCGACCACGGAGGAATTCGAGGGCGACAAAGATCATACATGTTATCAGGACTATGCGTGTCGATTCGGTGGATCGGGTGCTATTGTTGTGGTGGTTGCGTAAGTACCCAATTGCTTTGTTATACTTCTGCAGAGTACAGGAAACGATCGTGGCGGAGAGTATCCAGGGCTTGATCAATACCGAGCGGTACGTCCCCTTGAACTTCATTTTAACGAGGACATACTGACTACTACAGCCTCCGCCCCAACGATGAAATAGTAAGCATCTACCACCGCCGCTTCCACTGCGGCTACCCAACGCCAACCCTCTCGCGTGATACCGCCCTAGAGAAATAACCCCCCCCCCCCTTCGACAAACAAGACATTTTGTCACGCGGCAGGTTTGAGTCGTGGAAATACGAGGTTGGGAACCAGGGTCATTCGTTCATGTTGGGCGTTGAAGTGGTTGATAAGATTGTCAATGGCGGGGGGGAGTTGACGTTGCATTATCCGGATTTTGTGAATGGGAGGGCAGATACGGAGCTGATATTGGGGAAATAATACAATGGCGTGTGGTGTGGATATGTATTGTCGTTGAACATCGGATTTTCTGGTATTATGTGGAAAAGGTATCGTAGATAAATCTTAGAGATTATAGATGTATGTTCGCAGCATATTTCAATACACTGAATAACAATTTAGATTAAAATGAAAGGCGTAAAAAGATCAGTAAGAAAACCTCTCCCCAACAAGCTCCTCACTCAACTTCCACAACTTCTCAGCATCGACATTGTCTCGTCCCCAGCTAAGCACTTCTTCCGGCTGAAAGACTCGGTTGTCTTCCAAATAAAGTCCATTGTTACCTAAACTCGCATTAGATCGACGAGAAATATTGATGTACTTGAGGGGAGAGCTTACTGGTCAAAGTAATGGAATAATGAAACGAAGCGAAAACATGGGTCGAAACACCCTGATTACGCGTCCGTTGCCGAAAAGGGCCCCAGTATTTGCTGTTTCCCATTTCGCGATCTACCTGGACTGTACTTTTTGTCAGCTTTCAGCTCCCGAATTGGCATAAAATTAGTGAGAACATACGCAGTCCCTGGAATCCATCGGCATCCAAATGACCTCCGAGACTTGTGTCAAGAATGACGCCTGGGTGCAGGCTAACGGATATTAAACCCCTCTTTGCGAGTTTTGTGGCCAGTGATATGGAGAATAGCATGTTCGCGGTCTTGGATTGTCCATATGCACGCCAGGGATTATACGTTGCGCCGTTCTATCATACTATCAGCACGCATCTTCCACTAAAAAAAAGAAAAAAGAAGGAGAGGGTACATCGAAGTTCCAATCATCGAACCTCACCGGCCCCAGCCGATACCCATCACTCGCAACGTTAATCACCCTCGCCGTCCTCCCGCTTCGACTTTCATTTCCTTCGGGCCCAATCAATTTACTCATAATCAAATTGGTAAAAAGGAAATGCCCAATATGATTCGCGCCGAACTGCGCCTCAATACCCTCTGGAGTTTGGCTGTAGGGCGACTTGGCCATTATACCCGCATTATTAACCAGCACATCGATGGACTCGGTATACCCCAATACTTCTTTTGCGGCTTCTCGTACTTGGACCTGTGATGCAAGATCGAGCTTTAGTATACGTGTTGCCACTGAAGGCGCGACTTGGGCGATTTGGGAGGCGGTTTGTTGCGCTTTGGTGGTGTCGCGGCCCGCGAGAATGAGTAGGGCTGGGGAATGTTTGGAGATTGTGAGTGCAAATTCGGCACCGAGGCCGCCGGGGGATACGCCTGTAATGAGAATGGTTTTGTCTTTGATGGTGGTGGAGAGATCGGAGGCGATTTGGTCGCCGTCTGTGAAGGGGGTGTAGAATGACATTTCTATTGGTGGGAGGATAGATATGTATATTTTTCAAGGTTCTGAACGTCAAGGGCGTTGAGGAAAAAAATTGAATCATCATCAAATCCTGAGAGTGGCAGCTCTATTTATATTTTCGTCATTGGAGGTAGAACAGGGTTGAATTTCCCTGTTTGGATGATTCTTTGCATATACCTCTTTCCACGAAGAGTTAGCGTGAAGCTATTCTCTATAAAGTTCTCGCCACGTATCATAAACCAAAACCGAGCGATATCAATCGTAGTGACCAAAATCTTCATCTCAACACCTATTTTCTCTTTGGGCCAAATTGTCTCCAAACCTCTTTCCGTATTGGGCTTAGCGCAGGGGCTAGATGGAGGGGCAGGAAGCGGACATTTCGGCGATAACGATAAGCTTTCCGAATTGCATCATTTCTCTTCTTCTGTTCTTTTGCTCTTCTTTTTAATTCATTCCTTTGAAATCCAACATCATGCCGGCAGATTATTCAGCAGCTCCAAGCGAAATCGTCTTTCCTCTTACGACGTCGTCATCGACGCAGGAGCCATGCGTTTTCCGCTACGACAATGGTCCCGTAAAAGTGAAAGTGCCGCGGAGGAGAGGGCGAGCAGTTGGCTGTATGTCTTCACGTTCCTCACCTTCTACCCAGGCTGACAAGTTTCTCAAGCAAAGAAAATATCTCCATCCAAGGACCTCCATCTCGAGACCAAAAATGAATTCCACTTCGTCCACATGGCTGGCGACAATGCCAGTAGCATCAGCGACGAAACGCGCATCACCATTCGAAAACGCGTCATGGCGAATTATATGCAACGTAAGCGAAGGCGAGCGATTGAATCAAGTCATAATTCCTTGAAGCTTGTGCGTGAGATTGCTCGGGTGGACCCATTCGATGTATTCCCGATAAAGTTTGAGCCGTATATGTTTGATTTATTGAAATATTGTAAACGCTGCACCAACGCCCACATTCGCATCCGTGCTGATAGTAGTTGATAGACATGACAACTGTCTGGAAAAGTTTCTACACAATCGAAAGCCTCACGTCGCTCAACCCTATGACGGATTACTGGATCCCCTTAGCCTTTTATGACGACGCCTTTTTGCACCTTCTTATCGGATGCGCTGACTCCCATAACACGCGATGCATGCATTTTGAAGAGCGTCCTATCGCGTTGCGACATATGCAAAAAGCGTTGTCGATTATGAAGATTCGGATTGCGACTATGCGAGCCGTGACGGATGAGACGATTGCGGTTATTGCGACATTGGCTTTTGTAGAGGTATGCCTCTCCTTCCGTATAATTTTCGGATTCAAGGCTGATAATGGGGTAGAAAACAAGAGGATCGTTCGAGAATTGGCGGATTCATATGAAGGGATTAAAGAGACTGGTTGATATGAGAGGGGGACTAGTGAGTTTGGAGACGAAGCCGATGGTTATGACCAAGGTGTTTCGGTAGGCGGATTCGATGACTTTGTCTGCATTTTGGTGCTGATGTTAATGGTAGAGCCGACCTTTGTGGATCAATCGATACCGTTAGAGTACCCTTTTTTTCTCGCCACTACTTACCTTCTCCTGCTCAAGCGACCATCGACAGCAAACAGACCACCACCGGCTTCGATGCTCTTGATGCGATGCTCAATCTTGACGACGGCATAAAGCAACATATTACCGCATTGGAAGAAGCGACGTGCCTAACATCCTCACTCATGACGAACAAAAATAACGGCCAAGCTGACGCAGCTCGAATCCGATTCCTAGTCACGCGAACACAATACACCCTTCTCTCAACACCGAAATATCCAAATACGGCACACGAATTGTCAAGATTAGTCCTGATTCTCTATTCGGAAAATATGGTTAATGAAAGTCCACCTCGCTTACCCATCTGCGACGCGCTGATCGCCAGGTTTCGCGATATTTGGCTTACCGCCGGCAACATCGGCATTTCAGTACCTCTGCAATTCAAACTATGGTCCTTATTTGTCGCTGCCTCTGTGATTAGCGTGGTTGCAGAACCACTGATGGATTGGTACTTGGCTTATATTGAGGAGACAGCTTCGCAAATGCGCATTAGCGAATGGAGCCATTTGGTGGATGTGTTTGATATGTTTCTGTGGGATGAGAAGATACATGAGAGAAGGTATAGGGAGATTTGGGATGATGCTAAACGAGCAGACCCTCATGAAGTGTTGTGCTAAATTATGAATAAACTCTTGGTATGGCGTCTTGTCTCAGATGCCCACTGCTTGGCCGTCATCGAATTCTGCCATTGGTCGATAGCACAATACTCAATATTGAGTAGTCAGAAGATCTCTCCCTCTGCTATATCGATTCCTATAATATCATAATAATAATTATACTCACTACCAAGGCGTACTATAACAATCAGGAACCGTTTGTCTCACCCCTGTCGCACGTTGCCGCATAACCCCAAGCCCTAACATGTCCCGTCTCAGATGTTGGTTGCCCTACCAAATTATCCACCTATGAGCGACAACGGGAAAAGTAGTTTATTCAAACATGCTTCATTAATATTGAGGCTTATAGCTTAGATTATACTCCGTATAGGACGGGGAGATCAATTTTGTTACTAAGTGTCAGTTTGGTAATCGCTTGTCTCGCATCATGTATAGTACTGCGGCGCCAATTTGAGGTAGAAGTACAAGCCCGTAGACTGGGAAATGGTTGCAGTGGCATGTACCTGATACTGAATGCCTCTGATTTGGGGATAGTTAAGTTTTTCCCGTACAAATGCTATAGCGTCAAATGCCAAGCATGCCTGGTATATAAGTTGCTTCGTCGCTGGCATTCATCGAGCTATTTTCTCTATCATCATTCACTCACTCTTCCAATCCACAATCTACATTCATCATCATCGAGCCGGTCTCGCTTCTATTCAATCCGCTCTTTTCGACTTTCTTTACGAAATCAATCATTCAACGAACTTCTATTTATTTTCAAAACAAACAATCAATCAAAATGCGTTTCATGTCCATTGCCATTCTCTCTTTGGCTTTGCCTTCTGCGCTGGCACTGCCCACTCTTGGAAAGAGAGCTACTGCGCGCACATTCGCTGAGCTCACCATCAGGTATACCCCTCTCTTAAGCCACCGACGGGTATCGAAAATTCTCTGACATTGAATAGCAACGGCACAGCAGGCAACGCCCTAGCCGAAGCAACCGCCAAATTCCCTGTCCCCGCTGACCTCGCCACTGTTTCGTCTGCCGACCTGAAGACCCTCCAAGCAGAGCGCGAAACAGCCGAAGACGCAGAAACAGAAGCTTTCAACCCAGCCATCAGCGCCGCGACTGACAGCGCCACCAAGACAGCTCTCCAAAACGGAAAGATCAAGAACAAGGTCTTGAAGCTCTTTGCTGAGGTCCAGGCCCTCCAGATTCAGCAGGCGCAGGGTGCGGATAATCAGGATAAGATTGATGCGGAGACGACTAAACTGAACAACAATATTGCATTGGATAAGAAGGCGGCAGGCCAGGCGGCGCAGACTGTTACGTTTACGGGGAACTGAGGCTGATACCTTGTACATAAGTTGGCGGATTTTTGGTGATGATGGCTAGGGCTGGGAGCTGGATCTTCTGGTATTACTCGAATGGTGCAGATTGTGGATTGGATAGTCCTCGAATGACAATCAGTTTTTTTATCCTGGAAAGCTCTCTAGTAAGCAATAACTTTATTAGCAGACAGATTGTTTTTAGGGAGATCTCCTTGCAAAATAACTGCATGAAAACTGAGTTCTTTAGATTACATTTGCTGTTGATTTCTTTGGTATTAAAGATAACAAGAATTCACAGGAAAGTAGTATGAAATTTTTTCAACACTCCTACTCTGTGTAATGAAACCAAAGTTAATCCAAGCATAGCAAGGTAGCTTAGCAGGGCTTGAGAGAAGAATATAAGTTATCATATGACTAAATGGTAGAGAATATTCCTTATCTACAACCTGGTCAATCACTTAAGGATTGCAGATGTAAAGTGACCTTTGAGGCTCTCCAGGCTATCCTCAATACCTATCTCTTATTCTATTACCAACATCTGTGCATGATCTGAATGATAGATGTACATTTCACACAAAGTCAGAGCAATAGTACATCTCAGAATCTGCCATGGTAAAGTCTTCGATGTGCAATATCTTTACTTTTACTTGCATTCTCCTCATCAGCTAACTTGGAGTTACTTCTTGCAGGAATTCCACACACTCTCCATTGACCAAACCCAAGACAACGCCAATCTAGCAACATAGGTTGGAAGAACATGAGCCATCATACTGAGTAAAGTAATGAGCACTCCGATCAATCAATCTTCCAACCCATCTTAAAACTTTTCACCATCGATCAAGGTCTTATTCAACTCCACTTTCCTCTTACTCGAGGATCCGAAATTACACAGACCTCACTTTCTTAGCTCTGAGAACCTCTTTCCTGAGCAAGTAAGTCCTACGAAGTTTTTATCTACGTTCATTTCTCGCTCACTTACACACTCTAATATCAGAACAGCATCTTCTTCTGACATCGCTCAAGGGCTGCTCAAACTACAGGCTATCATGTTTTTAAGCCGGATAGTTCGTCCACCCAAACGGGTCCGATACTCCACTTCAACGCAGAATCTATCCGGACAAGAAAACGCCAGTCAGGAGGCATCATCGGACAGGATCCGTCCATTCCAAGGCAGACTGCCCATGGATTACCTTTTAGAATTCCAACAAGATGGAGACGTCATCATTCGAATCGAAAACTACAATCTAGTAGTTTCCAGCGAGAGACTTTGTTCGGTCTCGGCTGTTTTTACAGCAATGCTCAATGGACGTTTCAGGGAGAGCAGAAAGATCCAAGTGGGAGATCGATGGGTACATGAAGTCATACTGCCTGACGATAACATTGACTCAGTCCTATTGCTGTGCAAAATTATTTACGGGCGAGATGATCTTATCGAAGGCGTTCCTAATGGGCAGTCCCTGCTCAGCTTGGCAGATCTTTGTGACAAATACCAATGTATCACAGCACTGCAGACCGGACTCAAGAACTTGACAATGGGTAGCCTACTTCTCTGCCACAAGAATGACACACGCAGCTTTTGCCCCCAGCTACTTGTTTCTTACATAATCGATTGCGATGTCGAATTCCAATTGATTTCAGGTATGATCATGGATACATTTCGTGAGCTGGCATTGGACGAAGGGGCACGCCTCTATTACTACCGCTTTCTGGACCATTCCCTTATCAGGGCCAATTTCATTGCGGCATTCGAGTCCAAATACAAGGAGATAAATCAGGAAATTGATCGTATCTTTTCCGAGCTCTTCCAGAAACTCAGAGACTGCTCCTGTGGTGGCCATCCAAATACCCGAGCAAAAAGAGCCGGATCATTCATGGAACGGCTTTTCAAAGCTGAATTGATGCCTACGGATATTCCGAAAGTGTCCATCACAGAGATAAAAAAAGCGCGTCCAAAATCTCCGAGAAGTTCCTTGCCACCATTTAACTACTGCCAAGCTCCATCGAAAAGCTTGAAGGAACTGCTCAAGGAAGAAATGAAAAACGTCGAAACCAGGGGAACGGGTCTTTGCTTGGATTGCGTCAAGCCGAATAACAGAAGTGGAATGTCTGGTCGATGCCGAACACCGAACACCACCACTGGTTAGGTGCTTTTCTACTTGATCTTAGTGCTTATTTCCAGCCTTTCAAGGACGATACCTTGGGGCTTCCAGAATGTTCTATCTTTTGGGTATATTTTAAAGACGGTTCTTATGGAGTTTTGAAAAACTTGTTTCCATTTATCAAAAGCATATCATGTCATTTCCTCAATCGAGTTTGCTATAGTCTTAAATTAGCAGAAAGTTTTTAGTTTATTCTGAAATGTACTCCTTACATTGATTAATTCTTTAACCCTGTTGGCTAAATTTTGCTGGCTAGATGAATTCGTATAGCAATCCGCTTGATTCGGTCGATTCTATTCTCTAGCTATGAACTACATCGTAAGGTATCCTGGCTTGGCACATCTACAACTAGATTTGTCCAAGGCATGGATGTGAATGCATAGCCTTTACCCAGCTTCTACCATTACATCTAGATCTCTCATCCCACATGAATGCATCATAAGCCAACCTTCTAATACAATGCTGTAGAAACTTATGACTCGGCATTGTGCAGTAATCAATTGGAACAGAATCAATGCTTGTGAGACTGGACTTGGACGTTTTTTATACAGAATGCATCTAATCTCATCAGGAGGTAAAGATCCTTCCCTTCTACTATCCCTAGTGTAAAAACTGGAATGTAGACCGCCAGTACATCGCTTTGATACCAAGACTCTAAAATACCATCCTACAGAATATTATCTGCAATGACATTGCGCCCTCGACTAGTGCATGAAGGGTTCATGATTCACGGACAAAGATCCCCAAATGGACGCATCGTTGAGTAGGTAGCATCATAGAATACGAACCCTGGAGTATAATCATAGAGTTGGAGCCAAATTTCCACAATTGAATGCGGATATTCTTGACATACGACCAGTCATGGATGGGTCGTTTTTTAGGAGATTGAGCACCCGTTGAAGGCCCGTCAAATCCGAAGGAGAGAAAGACAGGTAACAGGAGATGAAAACCAAGGTAAACGTCTTACTTTTTACCTTGGAAATTTCATTGGATATTATAGAATTATACACCTCATGGAATACAGCCAGGTATAAAACTGAGTGTCAAACCAGAACGACGTAGTTCATGCAGCTGCAATACACAATATTACTATACTACCAATACCAAGACCGTATTATTGAATCATCGGGCATGAATGGCTGCAGGTGTGACAGTCGCACGAGCGGTATAGGCAGGACAATCCCCAAGCAGGCGTCGCAGAGGCCCCCTAGGATTTGCAACCCTAGGCGGTTGCCGTATTCGGGAATAACCTCAGCGGTACTGGATTGCGAAAGGGCGCTCGCACAATTGTATAAAGGCGCTGGTTCTGTGTATTCTCTCTGTCTCTTCCATATAATGCTCACTATTTGGTGTATATAGGCACACCCTAGTTATTCAAAGCGAAGGGTTTGGTGCCGTCACAGCAAGGGTTTATTACAACATGGCAAAGGCAACAAATACAGATACTTGAAGAGTTTCAAAAGAAATCTAGTCTCGTGAGGCGCACTATGCCCGTTTTACTGTTCCTTTGTTCTTTCTGTTTTAGGAACGCCCGGGCGTTTTTTTTGTTTGTCCCTCTTCCTCTCCCTCTCTCCCTCCTTCTCTCCCTCTTCTTCTCCCTCTTCTTCTCCCTCTTCTTCTTCCTCTTCTTCTTCCTCTTCTTCTTCCTCTTCTTCTTCCTCTTCCTCTTCCTCTTCCTCTCCACTGTCTTCATCATTCTCTTCTTCTTTTCATCACGACCAAATGCACCAAAAATCATGTGGCACATACTATATTATGTTTATCAGTATCTTGATATATTTTCGCAATGGGGTCTATCCAAGGTAGAGTGATTGCCCACATGCTTGGCTGTTTATGCTGTATGCTCACGCGATATCTAGGTGTAACAAGTCCTACACTTTCTCATCCAGGCGATTCGCAGGCTTAAAAAATTCGATCCTGTGAAACCTGAGATTGAAGATAAAGCGATTGAATTTCTTCGAAACCACTCTATAGCCTTGACAGATGCATACAAGAGCCTCAGAGATCAGAAGGGCATGTGCCATGAACACTTATAGCATATTGCATCGGCCGTCAACATGTATCCAGATGTTAACTCATCGAAGAGGACTTCTCAATTCCTCTGACCGTAGAAGACCGCGAAACGATTCTCGAAGATTTAGCCGAACGATATGGACTCCAGGCGGGTATTGATCCAGCCACCTTTTACCGTCGAGGCGTGGCTGCGACTCCAGACCTGTTTAACCGGTGGAACGACGAAGATGCAACCCCGGATGGTACCAGTACCCAGTGGGTAGTCGAAGAGGCACATATGATAAAACACCACACGAGCCGCGTGGAATGGTGCACCTGTTACAAACCGTTTACAATATCGCCCCATTAAAGGGATCTCCTTTTTGGTCTAGTGGTATTTTGCTCCATCAGCTATTCCTGAGCGACAAGGACCGCGGGATCCTCAAACACAGTGCTGAACTTTATACTAGCGAAAAGACATGCAGCGACACGATATTCTTCAGCAGATTATAAGGTGTCGGGCCACTAATAGCTGCTACTATTAGTAAGCTCTTAGCTATACCATCTATCTCCGATCGTCGAAAACCTGTCTAGCCTGACTATAGATTACGCACCAACAATTTCCATACTGACAAGCACGCTACGACCATCGCAAACCCGAAATATGTATCATTGCATAGATAGATGGTTTCAACGGTCACATTCGCAAACTCCTTGCCCAAATCCGCTACCGGTGTTGGAACCACATCACAGTTGGTGACAGTTTCGTTACAATGATCTACGGAAGACCGGCCTCCGTCGATGCAGCTTTTGCAGACCTACATGAGCTCGAGCACAGTGATGATCTGACTATTCCTCCTGCGCTACTAGACCTTACGGGGCTTAGTGAATGCAGCGATATTACCTCGAAAACAACCTTCCATCGGATGAAATTCAGGCTCTATTATATTATCCGACAAACCTTGAATGGCTTCTGGCTTCTCCGGCCAAGTCAGCCAAACGCGAACGATGACCTGGTAGCAATTGCACAAGTCATAAAAGACAAAGAGACTTCACTAGCTCAGTGGCGTCAGGAACTTCCTTCTCTGTACAATTTTGAGGATTGGATCTTGGCAGACTGATGGACGCAACTGGAGTACTCGCTGCAGAATCGCCCGGCAGATATCCAAGAGCATGCGGAAATAATTCTTCTCCAAGGCGCCATGCTGCAATTTCTATACGATGGTGCCGTCGTCCTCACCCATAGGCCTTTACTAAAATTTCAAGTGAAGCCAATACGTTTCTCCGGGTCTGTAATTGACTCGATGCAAAATCATTGGATGCTGTTATCTGCAGCTCTTCGTATATCATCCTTTTCCGTTCACAAGTTCGAGAAGCATTTTGTGGTTTCTATAGCCTTTCACTACCTCTTCATGGCAGGTGTGATCTTGTGCATCATTCCTACCAGTCAGCCATTCACCAATACTGCCCAGGAGGCAAAAGCTGGAGTTGTGAGGATTATACGTGCCAGTCGAGCCATGGCCCAGCATAACCGCATTGCAAGACAAACGACAAGTTACTTACCGAGCTATTGAAAATAGCCGTCCAGCGAGAAACACTAGGAGCTTTGGATAATATCTCGGTGGCTGGGTATCACTGGGATGAGGTGGAGCCGCCGCTCTTAGAATCCGAAATTTCGGCGACCAAGGACGTCCCTCTGGAAGGTCCAAAAGAAGTTTCGCATGGATATACCTGAACTACTTCAATCTTACCACCATACACTTGACACAGAAACAGCAAGGAATGAGATATCAGATCAGGGCCTGTTACCGAGTGCGCTGTTACCACTGGACCCTCATTCGGGTTTTGTTTCGGAACAGTTAGATGATATATTTGGCAGTCTACAGTCTTTGTATAGCCGACTCTATCTTCTCATGATTCGTTATGGCGGTCGGGAAAGGTGACAACTTATCCATCAGTCCACAGTGTCAGTTGCCCCGCGTTATTCTAGTGATGTATTGACATGTAAGGTCTATTCTAGGATTAATAAGAAATAAACACCAGCTTTATATTAAGAGTGCCATTACCATAAAAGGACAGGACTGGATATCGAGGCGTCAAAGTTGCGGCTGGTTTATGAATTGATGATAAATGATGGACTACGCCTGCTCAAATGAATTGGCAAATAAATAGAGAGAACTAAGGAGTGGGGGTGGGAAGAACGAGCAACTCAGTTGACATACTAGTAAAACAGGACTACATTATACAGCACCCAAAAGTGGAAGCGACACGATGACCCCGCAGATTTCAATCTCGATCCCTGATGGTCTAAGTTTTCTTCCGGCGGGTTCGCTCTGGCGGATGATGATGATAACCTGATCCTCAGCTAATACGGATATACAGCTCTCAACAAAAATTGAAGACGCCACTCTCATATCCGGCAGATAATTCGATGGACTAAAAGCACAAGTATTGCTCTTTTCCACCAAATCGACGATATCAAAACCGACAGTAACCAGCAAATATGGCCTCCCGTGAACCAAGAAACAGCTTGACGCTATTTGGAAGGTTGATGCAGTGCTTGGTATCTTCTCCATGGGTATGGAAATCATGTCAGAAGGACACCTGTGCTTACCTAGGTATCTTCAGTTGGCGATCACACGTAGTTTCGGCTGTCGTTTATTCTATTATTTCGGGCGGTTTCGTGGTAAATCTGGCGCAGATACCTTATATCACCACATTATACAAGGAGTGGTTAAGAAGGCCAGAAATACCATACCTATGATTTGAAGCAAGATGTAGAAAGGGTGACTGATTTGACTGATCCAAGCAGCTAATGACCAGATATACCCCGCTTCAGCTGCAGTATATTATTCCTGAAAAGATAACGCCGTCAAGTAACCGAGGCTGATATTTACTAGGTATCTTTTTGAGTCATCAGATCAGATATACCTGAAGCACTGTCAAAGCAGCCAGGTCGAGCCGAATTCCGTTTCAACCGACCAGGGGGTGAAGGGGTTTTGGATCGGAAGGCCACGTGCTAAATTTGTTGGGGTGTTCTTCCATGGTAAGTAGTAGTATTGATATGTGATTGAAGATGCCTCTATTCTAACGCATTGATTTCGATAGGAGGAGGGTTTGCGATGGGCGGAACAAAATCACATATAGATCTTTGCCTGGAACTACAGAGGAGTCTGGATCAAAACGGGATCGAACTTGCTTGGTTCTATTCCACCTACACATTGACGCCTCACGCCACTTATCCAACACAATTTTGTGAAGCCGTGGAAACTTTGAACTACATCCTACATGATCTCGGGCGACATCCATCAGAAGTCATACTTGAAGGTGACTCTGCAGGCGCAAAACTCTGCTTAGCGATCTTGTCTCACATAACACACCCGCCCACAGGTGTGCCTGGGCTGATAGCACAAGAACCCCTCAAAGCAATTGCCCTTATCTCACCTTGGGTTTCCTTTGGTCATAATTGGCCAAGCGTGCGGCGTAATGAGCACAAGGACATAGAAGCAACTGATGCTACAGCGCTGTGGTCTAGGATTTATCTCGATGTGAACCCAACAAGTTATTACATCGAAGCAGTTCGTGCCCCGGAAGAATGGTGGAAGGAGGCAAAAGTTCAACACACACTAGTCCTCGCTGGAGAAGATGAAATCCTTTTGGACCCAATTACAACTTGGGTCTATCCACGGGTCGCCTAGCAAGGCCCACCTTAACAGAATGGGCGAAGCGTCCCGGTGTTACAGAGGCTTGGAGGAAGATTGCCAAAGACAATGACCTACGAGACAAGGAACTAAGAGACCCGGACCGAATTTTTGGATTTATTGACGTGCTTCTTTTAAGTCCCTACCCCGCTGTGTACAGGTGAGTGGCGCACTCTCCGGACCAGACGATTTCATTTTACGTCTCATTTTCTAACGTATTTCCGGAGCAGCGTGACTAAATTAAGGAAGCTTGGTTATTTCGGGTTTGTTGACACAAATGAGTCAATCATAGAGGCCTTGGGGTGTCTTGTTGGTCTGCGTATGATTCCGCAATTTTGATATCTCGTTCTGCACCCTGTCAAAATCGCCACGCCAAATCGCATAGATATAGGAAAATGCCCCGATACTAGGCAGAAAATTCACAGTTATCCAGAAAGGGTTAATTTAAAGCTTTACCTATCACGGGATACAACGATGGAAGCATAAAATGACGGTTATTCACTATATATTTAGTTCTACTCTATCGTCTTGAATTAACTGTGATAACTGGAGCATGAATCTGTTCAATGAATGAGACAAGTATTGTGTAACTCATGGTATTATCTTGATGTGAAGGAATGGATTTTGATCCATCTGTAGGTCCTTCTTGGAGAAAACATAGTCGCTCCGGACAATCCACTTGGGCAGGGATCAATCGGACTCGATTGATGATAGACAAACTTGCTTTTTACATATCAAAGTATTTTCTTAACATGTTTCTGCTGCAATATTATATTACAGGGTCTCAAGGACTACAGCGTCTGGAGAATCAAAGGATGAAAGGACGAAATGCGGAGTATATAGAGAAGCAACATCCTCCAACCATTCTAGATGCGGAGAAAAATGTGGTAGGAGAAAGGGTACGTTGTCTGAATTAAAAACTGACAATGCCACTATCAAAATATGTACTCTAACAGAAGCTAAAGAGATCGACATCGGAACACTCTCCTCGTCAGTTAGTATGGCAAGTCAATCGGTGAGGTGGCATTCGGAACATTGAAGTATGCCAGTATATCAATACTCCTACGGCTGCCCATAGACTTAAAATATCTCACATTCCACTGTATCATCAACAAATAAACAGCAAATAGGTATTAGTACCCCTCATTGCCTTTCCCTAGCCCTCGCGGACAACCAGACCTATATAATTAAAAGACTGTAAAGCCATAACAAACGTTCTAAACTTTGACGGCAGCATCAACACCAAGCCTATCCATGTTCAGATCAATCCAAAAAGGGAGCGTCGGGTTCTCGCTTGCCAGAGTATTGACATTCTTCAAGTATTGCAGTGCATTAAGTATTTCCTGAAGTTGTCCGTTGACGGATGGATCGATGTCGCGATCCCTGGAGTTCAAGAATTCGGCGCAGATGCAAAGTGGGATTGGTGTGAAGGGGTGGACCTGTAAGTATGTTAACTTCATTTCTTGGACGACTTCATGGGTTGTGGAACAAACCTTGAAATAACTCAAACGTGTCAGTTCCTTGGCCAGTTCAACTGTCTCTTTTGCTGCCATTCGGGACCGCTGCTCATATTCCAAAATGAGACTGTTGTATTCTGGGGAGTCCCATGTTGCGGACTCAATTATCTTGTGGAGGCATATTATGGTTGTTTGGGCTATCATCTTGGTGAACAATAGCATAGGGTCCATCTGTTCGGACTGAAACGGGTAGGCTAAGGATAGCATAGAAATTCTTGTTGCAAGAGCCGAGTCGATCCATTCATGTCGACTCCAGAACTCTTGTGGATTGCTTCCGTACACCCCATCTACCATGGACAGGTGTCGGTGGGACAGGCTTCGACCACATATAGTAGCAAGAATAATACATTCCGAAAACGATGATTGCGGCGTAGTAATAAAGTCGTTACCGGCGAGCGAGTCCGAGAGAAACCCCATATTTATAGGCTGGCCGCTCTGAAACTCGGCTTCCGGCATGGGGAGGCGAGTCAAGACATGCTCTGTCAGTGTGATGGGCCATCCTTTGCGAATATTAGCGAACCTGTCTAGTGTGTATGCCATCCAGAAGGTTCGCCGTTTCTCCTCCACCTCCACCCAGTCCGGCTCAATGAGTTGGGCGGCTAACTCATTGGGGCTATCAGTCTCGTATAACCGCATCATCTGAATGAGTCGGAACAAGCGTCCAGCGCTTAGCCAACCCTTTCGAAAAGTACTCCGCATAAACTGATATATTGCAAGTAGCAGCCATGCTTGGGCTTGCTCTATGTCGAGGAAGTCCATTTCATTATCCTTGGACTCGATGACCTCAAGCGTCCTTTTGGTGAGAGCATATAGCGAGTCGCGGATGCTTTGGCAGTGAGTGGATAATGAAGCTGCCAGTGTCCACATAGCATATTGCAAAGCGATCCGTGAGTCTGATTTTGATGGACTCTTGGCCCACGTAAAGTACCGAGCTCGCTGTAGGACAGGAATGAGTGGGTGGACTCTTTCGAAATATAATTGATCCCTAATACGACATTAGCATTGACTGACCACGATCTTCGTATGATTTGTACAGATTAAATGGAGTCTGGGACATACAGATCGGCTTTGACAAGCTCTGGAATGGCATATGGAACTTGGATTGTCGATGTTATAGATGCGAGCGATGTTCGTCTTTCAAGTGATTTGTCCGTATTTTCTCCGTCGGGACTGCATGGCTGTGTGTTTTCTGGTGACAGCGACCCGTCACTGAGTGGTAGTGATATACCACCTTGTTGTTCCATAATACATCGCTCAAGTGTTGCTAAAAATACCTGTTAATATTGTATCAAAACAGCTTAAGTAGGGAGGTTTACCTATTCTGCCTTTCAAGGCTTTGAGATGACCTTTCTTTGGACCGCGAGCAGGCCGAACAGTGGTAGTGGTGCACACGACACCGGCTTCGACACAGTTACCGCATTGTGGCTGTCTATCGCATCGCAGTTTTCTCCGTCGACACTCCTCGCATGCTGACCCAGGACGTTGTCTTGAGGTAGTAGAAGTGTTGGTCGCAGTCTTTTCTTCAGACATAAGGGCAGGCATTGGCATTTGCAAGCTAATGGTGCGAGTTTCAATCATTCCAATCAGATAAAGTACCTTGGAGTACTTATAAAACAGGTATATTTACCCAAAAACGCAAGACAAGTACACAGCTTTCCGCTGCTAAACAGATTGCAAACAGAAGAACAAAACACTTTTTCTTTTGATAACTCTCTACCTTGTGATACAAAGTTGAAATCTAGAAAGAGAATGTAGATATTTCCCGACAAATACGTATACTTAAAAGCTTCCTTCAAGCACACCATGCAGTCAAATTACCTCGTATGGCAAATCTGCAGATCATGATGGGAAATAGGTTCCGGCAGCTAGATGTCCAACTATCAGAAAAGCGCACCAAATATGTGGCCCTCGCTCTTCCCGAGAATGGGGACACTGCATCTCATGATGATCGTAATAGTGGAGCAAATCATTTACGATCCAGTCAACGGACTTCATTGGAGTAAACTTGAAATCGAGACAGAAAAAGCAAAGGGACGGTCAACCAGCGGAGATAAATTGGGAAAATAATCACGAACAGAAACAAATATACTTTAGAGGTCCTATGTCAGTCCGATATTTCCCCATTTTTCCATTTAGCAAAGATAGGCTGGTCAAAACCTGACATGGCTTGCTGCAGGCCGCTGGCGTCTCCGACTCTAATAATTGACCGCATACCCACCCACACTGACAGATACATGGCTTCGTACATATGTGGCTACTCAAAAGGTCCTCGACCATATTATGTATTTACAGATATACTGATTGATAACAGTTGTATCATGTCGCACGTTCATATCGGCTACATCATGGCTACATGTTCTACCACAGATACCCCTGTCCTGCGTGAAGCACCGTGCAGCAGCACATTGCAACACGACAGCCACTGCTTAGGCAAGTCCTGATCGCCATGATAGTTACAGGCATGGGCCCTCCTTCATGCAGATGACGTGGTTACACAGGAAAAGAGTCCAGATAACCATCCGGAGACCGGGAGACCGATTTCTAGATTTATTTGAGGTGGTAATCAAGTATATGGAGTTCTACGCCATGTTTTTCATAGTGACTGATTATTAAACAAGTTTTGTTGATTGGAAAAACATGTAGATTTATTGAAAGTGACGTTCGACTTCAGATCCTTAGCTTAGAGATCTAAAGCTCGTTCCTGAAAAGGGATCGACATAGTTTGGCGGGTTATTGTTGACGCAGTCCACTTTTGCTTTTTCCGGTGCTCCTTTTGCAGCGCACGGATTGAGCCTATAATTCGCGTCTGTAAGCTTTATGATTCATTCTTCAGGTTAGTAGAGGAAAATATAATAAGAAAGCAGAGATTCAACTTTGATTCGATGATCATGGTTGAACTCAGCAGCGGAAAAGCCAAATGCATGTCCATTCGTGCAAGTGATTCATGTAACTCTCAGCCCAAACGCCACGAAGACCATGTAGTTGGGACCAGGGTTTAAACTAGACAATTGCATCCCTGCATCTTGAAGCTGAGCTCCAGCAGCGGCAGCCATGGCTGTCGAATCAGATGGACTGCTCTTCACGGTATACTACTGGACGACGATCCGGTCAATTCGGAGACACCACTACGTCGATCATTTTAGCCCCGGTGCTCTCACTGTAACCAGATTGGGCAAAGGTTATTCCCTCATTATTGCTCAAAAGCTTGCTAGTGTGATGTCCAGCCACCTTTCTCTCTCTGCCGCTATCCATCTAGAGCCTAGATCGATTAGGCGCTGGACCCCCGGAGGGGGGCAACCGTGCTGGCGCCGGGAGCTAGTTTAGTGATCCATCTACTATTGCTTAGGGCTCCTGGTTGGGACTTCCTCGGTGCTGAAGAAGTTCGCTGTTTATTTACTATCTCATATTATTGAATTAGTGCAATCTAATATAAGACAGATCGCGGCACACATGGTATTAATATAATCAACAAGTGTGACTATCCTGGTGGCGGTCTAGGTCTATTGACCTGAAGAAACCAGAAACACGGAAACCGTCCATGAGGCGCTGTACCTAACGAATTAGTCTCCTATTCTATATGAAAAAGTACCACCTAGTCATGATCTACTTCGCATGCATTACGTCACAATACATACGTATCCAGCACTCGTATACCTATACTTTATGTACTCGAGACCTTGACACAAAGGCACCTTGCTGGCATGAACTGGTGAGACAGAACCGTTGTATTTGCATAGCATATGTAGATAATAACGGACTTGATGAAAACTGATTTACATTTTTCATGTTGCCTCGTTGTGAAATACTTTGGTACACAATGGCATTGTAATATCCACCATCAGCTGATCAGCTGTTGCCCTAAATCTGGTATTTACCTAGTGAGCACTGAGCACATTTCAAGGCCACCCAGATCGCCAAGGTGTGGGCTTTCAGCCAGCCATACCACTATTTAAGCTTATATACTCGCGGAGTTCCATAATATTTTATATTTGACCAGGTAGCTAGAGAAATAATGGATACCAGCGAGGAGAAGGCATGGAGACAATGAACACAAGATTTCTATTCGCCGTGTAAGAAACTAACAAAAAATAGTAGAATACAGAAATTTCATTGGATCGTGGCTTCCATTTTCTTCATGCAAAGATCACCCAATATGCGTCCAGATAAGGCAGAGTCCCGAACATGCCGAATCGACTGAACACGCATCCCTGTTCAGACTTGGTCTGCCCGCATGAATGGCGTGGGGCTTGTGCTCGACTTTACGCCGAAAATTTATTGACTCAATCGAATCCTTCGTCTTATAGGCCCCGCTTTGATGCTGTACAAATACGTAGTGGCTATACGGATCGACTTGAGCAAGCGGTAAGTAACCAAAGCAAACATCTAACAAGCGCTCAGTACCTAACTACATGAAAACAATGACAAAGAGAGCCGCAGATTTTCAAGAGCCCATTGTAGATCACCGGTATGACTTGGCGGCACCAAAGTGCTGGATCTCGTGCAATTCTCAGCAGTCATAAAGTTGTCTTTGGGCGTGTAACTTGTAGGGACAGGGGTAATAGGTCATAGTTATTTACCCTGGGACTACATAAAGGGAAAAATATACATATATCCCTCGAAACCCATGGTAAGCGATGCCCATAATTCAGTTTTTGTCCGCGTATATATGTAGAGGACATTTCCGATCCATGACAATTAGTAATGGACATTCGTGTTCGGTCAGATGCCACCCAGATCTCGGACTCAGCATTATCCACTTGTCTTTGATCGGTCAATATCCGGGCCCATAGTGTACGTATACTTGTAGTAAATCTTATAACAGTGTCGCACATAGCCATTTAATCAAGTATCAATTTCGTCAACACAAGTCACACTACCAGATGAGAAGTTCGCCTTGTTTATAACAACACGCTGGTGGGCCACGATCGTAGGAGTACTTGCACGTTTAGGAAACCCCATCCGTCAGATTACGCAGGTATAGTGGTACAAGTCGATAAAGTGGAAAGTCTTGTTGAAGGGAATAACCCTAATTTCCGCCATGTCAACTACATAGGGTTGCCTGCATCCAAGATTACCCTACATAGGGTTTCCATACGGTGTAAAGCTAATCTGACATGATAGCCGACTGTCAGATAGCCAGTAACATAGTACATGCTTGAGTTCGTTTCCTATGCATCACGATGCGCATAGGACGTATCCACGCACTACATATATGCACCCGACTTACATTGACAGACACCCATTCATTGTATCTCGTTCCCAGTCGTGCTTGATAGCTCGTGCTTGATAGCTCGCATGTAGTTGCTTTCCTATCCTCCTCCTATCTATCGCGGCTATATCGTCGGCATAACATACATATCTCCGGTGATTATTCTGTTTCTTGTTTGGTCATTATTACTCCTTTGGGTGTCGCTTCGGTTGCTCTTGACTTGATATTGCATCATAACATTGTCTATTTTAAGGTGCCTGGCTTATCAACTAGCTCTTTTCCAGTCACTCGGAGGATGCTGTGGGAGATATCCATGGATGTACATTCCAATTTAGGTATTGGCTTTGACAGAAAGAATTCTGGATCTAATCTTGCAGCAGTACTAGGATGTGATAATCTAGATTTCAAAAAAACATAGGAAGTTTGTATCAAGGAGTAAGAAGAGACCTGATTATGCGGGTGGATAACTTGCAAAGTTACTTCCCAATATTTTCCCGGAGGCATCGTACTTTGAAAGACAATCTGGATCCCTGACCAGATTTTATCTGTGATGATCCTCTTGACGGCCTAGCCTTTCGTATGGTGATGCAGTGTGTTATCTCTCTTGTATCTCTCGTACTACTAGAGAGATGTTAAGGTGCCTTCCTCGCAATTAGCTATCATAATCCAGCACATTTTGTGTAGCTACTAGCCTCGAATGCTTGTTTAAGACGAATTTGAAATACTCTCGGCTTGCCCAGGTGATCACCCAAATGAAATTACACGCCGATAAAAAGGACAGCCAGTGTTGCCAGCCTGGTAACCGACTTCTTGCAAGCAAAGATGAATATTCCTGAGCTTCGTCCAAGCCTTTCATCTACCGTATAACTCGTAATAACTTATGATGACTGTTTACCCTGTTCTAGCTGATTCATAAGCTCTACTACACGTATCTCAAGCCATCGTTATCGCCCTGTGATTTGGTGTGTCGCAGCCTGACTCGAGGGTACAAATCAAGCATTGAAAGTAGAACTTAGTGTTGGTTGCACAACATTTCCATGATGGTCGGACCCTACCTTGGTGACCCCGTTCCCAATGTAGGTAGAGGACTTTCATTCGTGGAAGTACCTCGTAGGTCCTTGCCATCAGAAGTCATCAATCAATTGCGTGAAGAATGATCCTCTGTGAGGGGATGATTCTGAGAATCCCGCAATACTTTTGTACGATGAAGAGATAATTCCGAATAATCCTAGATCATGTTCAGCCATACCTGAGTTGCTCCCTAAGGTGCTGAGGATCGCATGCACTCTGTATCCAAGCGCTTGCAGATCAGGAGGGGAATATCGGGTCATGACCACATACTAACGACCTTCGTAGCTCGCAATCCCATGTGACCATCTGTATGAGCAATTCAGTCAGCCTCATTGCCCATATTGTAGACGGAGAGGAGTTCTTCCACCAGTCTAGATCATTTTCGTGCCCATTACGGGATAGGCTTCAACCACATGTTGAGATCGAGGCGTAGACGTAATATAAACTCTTGAGGCGCGATCTGTCAACCACGAACATTGTTTACATCATGGTCGTCCAGTTGAAACACAAGCCAAGACAGGACCAAGCAATTGCCAAGCTTACCCCAGAGTTTGACACGACGTTGATGAAGATCTTGATGTACTCTCATAAGCTGTTTGTGAATGATTCCACAAATCAAACCATTTCTCAATAGCAGCTTCCGTTCGTCTGAGTCACGATCTATTCGATATTGCCTCATATTTAGGTGTGGGCGGTGTTGAGTCTGACACAGTCTTGCACAATATTGTACACTAAGTTCATCATTTCTCAACCCTAAAACACTCGAGACTATAGAAACAATACCTATATTTGCCAAGCAAGTCCTGCAATACAATGAAAATGCCTCAAACTGACAAAATGTTTGTCCACGATTTGTGGAATTACAAGATATGGAGAAAATGGGTCCACCAATATGATCATTTATCTTTGTTTCGAGGACGTAAAGATCATGAATCCTCATATATTGTTTTGAGACATGACACATTGTGATGGATAGAATCTTGAAGATATGTATGAGCGCGAAAAGTATATAAAGGGGTCTTGATAATCCATGAAGTCGGTCCATTTCCCATAAGCAACACAGCAGAGATCAAGAACAGAAACAGCAAACAGAAAACGTCAATTGATCTTCACCATGAAGGCCTTCATCACAGCTCTCGCCCTCGCCAGCAGCTATGCTTTGGCTGCACCGGCTGAACAACTTGTCAAGAGAGCATCCGTCAGCGACGTACGTCTCATATCTATCCCTTCAGAATAAGAGACCCTACCTAACAGGACGATAGGCAGCAACAGGCTACGCAAGCCTCAACGGCGGCACAACCGGTGGTGCGGGCGGTACCACAACTACCGTCTCCAGCTACGCAGCTCTCGCAACCGCGGTGACCGGCAATGCCAAAAAAGTCATCTTCGTGTCTGGCACTATCACCCAGACGGCTGATCAGATCAGACCTGGTAACAACACCAGCATCATTGGCAAGGACTCAAGTGCCAAATTGGTCAATTTTGGAATGTGCGATCCTCTCCCCTTGCTATCTTTGAAGGGACCTAGCTGATATGTCGTTTAGTCTGGTCAAGGAAGCTTCAAACGTAGTTATCCGTAACTTGGGTATTTCCAAGGTCCTTGCCGCCAATGGAGATGCCATTGGTGTCCGTATGTCAACCCCAGACCTCCCATTCTGATGCCCAAACTGATTGAGGTAGAATACTCCAACAACGTCTGGATCGACCATGTCGACGTCTCCTCTGACCGCGACCACGACAAGGACTACTACGACGGCCTCCTCGACGTAAGCCCTTAACCACTCCTCACTTTATTCTTCAGGGTCAACTAACAGAAACCAGCTCACCCACGCCGCAGACTTCATAACCGTCTCCAACAGCTACATCCACGACCACTGGAAAGCCTCCCTAATCGGCCACTCGGACAACAACGGCGCACAGGACACCGGCCACTTGCGCGTAACCCAAAACAACAATTACTGGCACAACATCAACTCTCGCACCCCTTCCATCCGTTTCGGCACGGGCCACGTATACAACAGCTACTTTGACCAAGTCAACGACGGCATCAATACCCGCGACGGCGCACAGGTGCTTGTGCAGTCGAATGTGTTTGTGGGGTCAAGCAAGCCGCTTTATTCAACTGATGCTGGGTATGCGGTTGCAACGGATAATGATTTCGGGAGTGGAAGTAATGAGGCTCTGGCGGGGACGTTGACGTCTGTGCCGTATAGTTATTCGTTGTTGGGGAGCGGGAATGTTAAGGCTGCTGTTGTGGGGAGTGCTGGGCAGACGTTGTCTTTCTAGTTTATGCAGGCTCGCATAGTATGGAAGTTTATCATGAGGCTATGGCCGTGGAGAATGGATGGTTAATTGTGGAGGACATGTTCATAGTCTATCGTTAACTACATTTGGAAACTTGCTTGATCTGATCCATTCTATTGAAGTATGGCGAATTATCATTCCATCGATCTCAGTGGGCGAGTACCTAAGTCAGGGCTTTCTTTGTCTATTTAATGATACTGCTATAACTTAGCGACTGAAAGTTATAAGATTCACATGCCGACAGCGTCATGTCCCCAGCTCCGGAAGGTGTCAGCTATTGTCCATATCTGCCTAGGTAGATGGCAACTCAAGATCGTCTGCAGTGGCTAGGTACCTACACAGGTCATCCATTAGAAAGCTATGGTTACTTCAGCTGTGGAATCTCTCATCCTGGGCAAGGTCTGAGAAGGCTGTAATCTTCTAGATGTGATAAAATATGTTTTCTAAGTTAAAACTACTCTAATAAATACATGACAAGTATGAACGAGAATTATAAGCAACCGGAGCCACCACAATCCTCCTTCCAAAATAAGAAATTATACATGAAGATATATATATATACATATATCCACAAAACAGAAGAAAAAAGAATAGATCAAATCCCCACAACACATGCGAAGATTTATTTAACTTCCTTATCAACCCCCTCCTTCTGACTCCTCGTCTTGACAATGGCAACATCATTCCCACTCTCCCCCGGAACTTCCTTTACTCTATTTCCTTTCGGCACCCTTGCCAACCAATACAACCCAATCGCCGCCGCCACATTAAACGCACAATACCCAAACAAAATCCCAATATCCCTCCACCGGTCACTGAAATAAATACTCTCCGCCGCTAGAAAGTCATCCGTTGTGGCTAGGGAGCAGAATTGGCAGTTTGTCGTGGCGTCGGGATTGATGATTCGTCCGCCGGCGTAGGATGTGTAATTATATAAAAAGGATTGGCATGTTTCGCCAACGGTGGGTGGGGAGAGCGTTAGGAGTTCGATGGAAGAACATTTTACATCTGTTTGGGCTAAGCCGACGGATAGGACGGCGCTGACCATGTATGTGAATGGGGAGACGCGGTACATGAAGATCCAGAAGCCGGGGAGGGCGGCGGGGGTGACGAGAACACTTTATTCCATCTATTAGCAATGCTCGTCTTCAAAAAAGGGGGAGAAGGTAGAGGGGGAGGGGACATACCCGCAAAACACAAGACAGAGCGAAAACATCAACTGCGAAATCTGTCCGGCGGTAGCTGCGTCGTTGACACCCGCAACAACCATCATCGTGAACGTGGAGGTGAATAGCATAAACAGGAGAATGATCAAGAACATCGTTCCGCCCCTCGATACCACGGCATCCGTTGGCTCCGCATTTTGGTATAGACCGATGGGATAATACCATACAAAGAAAGCGGGGACAGCCATGAGCAGATTCCAGGGAATTTCGACGACAATAGAAGCCATTATGAATGCGATCCAAGAGTATGCTTTACTAGGCCGTTCGCGAACCTCGTACAATGACCGCTGCAGTGCGAAGTACGGCATCATTTGTTGACTGAGGTTAGGGAACAGGGTGAGGAACATGAAGATGGCGAAAGTTTGGTTTTCGAGGCCTTGGATTGATGTTCCGGCTCGCCAGAAGGAGAACCCAATGAATAGGGTCTGTATAAAACCGCTGTTAGATAAGTATAAAAAAGCATGAGGGGGTACTGACTGGAATGACACTCATAGTCATCTTGGCATAGATATAACCTGGCGTACGCCAAAATTGCTGGAAATTACGATGTACGATGACAAAGAACTGATACCAGATAGGCATAGCAAACTCCGCCCATCCTGTAGTATTGCCAGGACGCTCTTTAGTCAATAGATCGGACTTCATAATAGCAAGCTCTTCACGAACAGCAGCCCGCTCCGTGCTCGCCTTCCACACCTCAGCCCAGTCTTTATCCGCTTTTGATCCAGGTGCTGCACCGATGACTTCCAACATCCATTCAGCGGGATTTGCTGATGGGGGACACTTGGATGAACCGTTTCGCTCAAAGTAGTTGATCAATTCGCTCATGTTATCGCCCAAGTCGCCAAAGTAGATTGTTCGGCCTCCCTTTGCGAGGAACAGTAGACGATCGAACTCTTGCATTAGAATAGCTGAAGGCTGGTGAATGGTACATAAGATAGCTTGACCGTGATTCGCGAGTTTACGCATCAGTTGACAGATACTCCAGGCAGTCTGAGAGTCCAAACCGGATGTTGGCTCATCAAAGAAAAGTAGCAAATCAGGCTTAGCGGCGATCTCGACACCGATTGTCAATCTCTTGCGTTGCTCGACGTTGAGACCTTCGCCTAAAACACCGACGACGGCTTCTGCGTATTCATCCATACCCAGCATCTTAATAACTTCTTCAACATACGCGTACTTCTCCTCCTTAGAAACTGACACCGGCTGACGAAGAAGAGCACTAAACCGCAACGCTTCTCTAACAGTAGAAGTCTCAAGATGGAGATCCTGTTGCTGTACGTATCCGGTCTTTCGCTGAAACGAAGAGTCGCGTGGACGACCGTCAACAAGCATTTGACCAGTGACGACACCGATAGTAACACGATTCGCCAGCACATCTAGTAAACTCGTCTTTCCGGCACCAGTCACTCCCATAAGCGCCGTAAGAGTGCCTGGTTTTACCCATCCATCGACGTGGTCCAGGATTCTTCGAGGTTCGCCTTTGATCTTAATATCGTAGCATACATCCTGCCAGTGGAAAATCGATGTTTGTCGAACAATAGCAGCAGCCTCGTCGTGACCATTCTTCTCCACTGTTGTCCTGGTATTCTGAGCTGGTGCTTCCGCGTCTTCGATTACTCCTTTCTCCTTGGCAAAAGCAGGAATCTTACCACGTGGAAAGACCAAGATTTCACCTTTGGACGGTTTGGCAGTCACAAGCTCACTAGCGATAACGAGCAGTCCGAGAAGGAAAAAGAAGAATCCAGCCAAGATACCAAAGTTGCGCCACAGATGGCTCCGAGAGTATTGATAGGTAGCCGCCAGATAATCATTCCCTTGAACAAAGTCCTGTCCGGTAACCGCACCGTTTGCCTGGCAAATGAAGGATTGAGCAGGTAGATTGTTGTACGTCGGTCCCGCAGGCACGAAGCTGGAGCAGTCCCATTTCCGATCAGCGAATTCGTTGACCATCAGACTTTCGAATGCGTAGGCGATTGGATTGATATAGTTGATCCAGCGGAACCAGGGATGCATGCTACTGATGGGGATTGTGAAGCCGGTGTAGATCATGAGGGCAAGCATGAAGATGCCTGCAGGCACCATGGCCTGTGCTTGCGTTCGCGAAAGAGATCCAATCAGTCGGAATAGATTCGACATCGTCAGGGTTGTTGTAAAGGAGAAGAGAAAAAATGTAAAGAATGCCCCCGCTGTACGACGAAGACCCGTCATGAAGTACAGAATCAAGTTGAAGACAACAGCACTAACGATTTTGGCGGGTAGATCGACCAACATGGAACTGAGACCTTCTGCAGACGGATGATAAAGAGCGTATTTCTTGTGTTTTTCGACGATAGGTCGCTGGTCCCACAGAGTTTGGATCTCGAGAACACTTGCGAATGCATTCATAAGAATAGCGAAGAACATCAATGAAGACCGTTGATAGAAACTGTTTGTATCGTGCGGCAGGTTGTAAAACATACTGGAAACAATCAATGACATGATAATGTTGCCAATCACGGCGGCCAAGGTATTGCTCATGTCGCCTTGTAACCGTTTAGTACCACGCCAGAAGCAGAGCTTCACTTGCATGGGGTATGTCAAGGTGTACGGTGAAGAGGCGCGGGTTCCTTTGGCTTTTTCTTTCTTGCGAGACTCTGTGAACTCTTTGTATTTTTCGCCCCCTAATGGATGAGCAGCTTGGAAGGTTTCCATTTCGGCGATTAGAGCCTGTCTTTCTGGACTTTCGCGCCAGCGAGCAGCAAACTCGTCGGGGGTGTTGGGTACGCGACCTTCAAAACCAGGACGCACTTCACGCTCTGCAGGACTGGTGAGGGAAGTCAAAAAATCGGCGGTGGTCTGGCGTGGGGGGCAATGGAAGCCCATATCGATAAAGAAGCGTTTGGCATCGTCAGCGCGACCGAAGTATATTTGGCGACCTTCATACAGGACAATGGCTTTGTCAAATATCTATAACAATGAGCATCCTTCAATTCGACCAAACTGTCATAAAAACTCACATCATAAATAGCTTGACCAGCCTGGTAGATAGCCACGATAGCAGTAGAGCCTGAATACTTCGTTGAAGTCCGCAGAGTACGAACAAATTCAAGAGCAGTCGCACTATCCAAACCACGCGTACTATTATCCCAGCACTGCAGAGGACTACCGCACAGAGTCGTCTCGGCAATACTAATACGCTTACGCTCACCACCGGAAACACCACGGATATACTCATTTCCGACTCGAGTGTTTTTAGTATGGGACAGACCCAAGATTGCCATGACCACATCGCGCATGTGGACAGCATACTGTTCTCTGCTTACGCCGGGAAGTCTATTGGCAGGGGCACGAGCTCGTGCGGCGAAGAGTAAAGTATCTCCAGCTGTCATCTGTGGAAAGTGGATCTCCTGCTCGCCTTGGTAGATGACCTCTCCACGGAAGCGACTGTGCATTTCTTCGTAGGAAACTCCTTCGTATTGGATATCAGTTCCTTCATCGAGCCAGAGACCGTGTGTCTCTCCACACAATGTACGTAGCAAAGTCGAGCAACCACTACCATTCCGTCAGCTTGCTAATTATAGAAGAAGGACTGAGGTAGATATACCTCCCAGGACGACCCAGAACAACCAACATCTCACCACTCTTCACCAGTCCCTCAAAATCCCGCAAGATGTCAATGCGCCTCTTCTTTCGCAACCCCAACCATCCCCTCATATAGCCAAACGCTTTCAACCAGGTATTGAACACATCAGCCTGATAATCCGCCGCTGTTCCAAACCCATATGCATTCAAATTCCGGAACCTGACACCAGCCGTTCGACGAGGATACGTCTCGGGATCGCGCGAGGTAATATGCAATAAATTCTTGACCCATTTCTTCTGATTAAAGCTTTCCGAGTTGGGATCCAACTCGGGATCGGTCGTAGTATCGAGAAATGAATTGGTAGGCTCTCCAGACGGCAGACTACTTCGGCGCGAGATTTGCGAGATTTGACGTGCGAGATAGGTGATTTCGTCTCTTTCTTGTTCTTTCATTTCGTCGAGGGAGCCGTGGTCTGTTGATTCGCTCGATTCTCCTCCTCCATGGCTTTGAATCTTTTCGTGGACCTCGGATTCGACACGACGCGTCAGATCCTGAGTTGCGGCAATGGCGCCTGCACCCCCGGGGGCGGGTGTCTGTGCCATTGACTGCCGTCAACAGTGTTGATAGACTGTATCACAGAGTGGCAGGTGTAGGGAGGGTAGTGGTACGGAACGTGGCGACTTCCTTCTCTAGCCTACAGCTCAGCCGACATGTGACCGTCCTCCAGATCTTTCCACACAACAGAAGCGAGTGTAACGAGAAGATGTATGAGTGATATATGAGAAAAATCGATACGAAGTATACGATGCTCACAAAACAAATTTTCCCGTGACACAAATCACAATCAGCATCTCGGAACCCGCGTATCCGAGGGCCAGATCTGTCGCCAATGCACAACAGGTGGAAGAACTGTGGATGGAAGCTCGGGAATAATTCCATGGACGTGGGTTAGTTAGTGCCAGCCCATAGGGCCATGGCTATGGAGATGACGAACAGGCTTAGCCGCATTTCATAGCTGCTAGGGTGCAATTGGTAGGATGTATCGCAGCAACAATTTCATATTGATCATGCTATGCCGTATGGAGCAAAATGTCTGTAGCATTGCGACTGCGACGGCGACTGCGACGGCGACGGTGGTGTCTCTGTTGGAGATTGGGGAAGGAGCAGGCACACTAACAAAAGACCAAAGAGGAAAATGGCCCGTACCGAGTACGGTCAGCCAATCAGGGGCTCGGTTGTACGATAGCCGTTAATTGACGTTCTCCATTGGGTCTAGTCCTTAGTCCTTGCGAAGTTGCTTTGCGTTGCCGAGCTCGGTCGAGCCAATCAGGGGGTAAAGTGGCACATTAAAGTACGTACATGCATCCTGAGGTCCGTGCTCTATACGCTAGTCTTTTTACAGTTAGTTCTCGAGTCGAATACTCGCCGTGTGATGGGTCTGTAATTAGCGTACAGTAATTATTCGACTTTCCAGTCGATCTGCCTCCAAAGCTGTCATGTAAATTGTATCCCGCTGTATCAGAAATACACGTCGTCATGCCCGAACCGGTAAATGCTGTCTAACAGCTCCACCAATCGCATTGCTTTCTCTACGTCGTTCAGCCGTATTTCTCGTAAGAGTCTCCCAATCAAGTTAGCTGCAGCGAGCCCCAGAATCACGTGCAGTCCACTCTTTCCTGCTCGTTTATCTAATCCATCGTTTGATGGTCGTCCAGTCAGAGACAAAAGTATACGTACACATTCCGAGGACACTCATCACCGAGTCATGATCATAAATCCTCTTTTCCGGACTGATTCTCCTCCCCCTGGCCACGGAGCGGGCCGGTAAAGGCCATCCCGCGTCTTCTATGCGCGATACCTATTACCGACAGATACACCAGCAAAGCCTCAGATGCTCCAACAGTAAACGGTGCTGCTCCGGATTCTTGAGACATGTATTGGTTGCAGCAACATCGTCGACGTCGTGGAAAGATCTTGTACGGAATACACTGTTGTTGCTCGGGTCCCTTGGACGTAAAGCAATGTCGGAGGCATCCTTATTTGCTGTGATATAACGTATTAGGGTTAGGCATTGCTAGAACAAGAGAGCAGCATACTGTGAGTGGTGAAATAGGGATAAGATCGACGTAGAAGGTACCACACTCTGGGAAAACACATAACATGCAATGTCACAGCAGCAATGATTGCTTCAATTGAGAGATAGACCATCTGTGGATTTAAGTGCGTATATGGATTCTAGCCAATTGTCGAAGAAGAAATAGCTAGCGTATATTTTTTTATTTACACCGAACAGCGTGTAGAAGCACCGGAAGTTTTATACGACATAGTATGATACAGGCGAGCTTACTGCTGACGAGTCAATGTACAAATAACAAACAATTGGCTGACATGCCTAGTATACGCTCCATAAAGCGCAAATGGTGCCTAGGTAACTGATATGTAGATCCGTGCCTATTGCGGCCACACAACACCCTGATATTCTTTGGAGATGCGAGGCATCAACTTTTCAAAATCCGAATTGAAATGATCGTTGCAACAAAACACCAATAATAAGCCGGAAGCGTGCATTGACCTACTAAAAGAAAGCTAATGGACCTCTTCTGCTCCGTACACGATTCCATTCCATTGCCAACGTGCCTATGACCGATACTGCAGACAATCCCACACTCACATAAAACGCCTGATCAATAGCATGAGTATACAGCCTCAACACCGACTCAAGGCTCTCTCCTGAAAACACTTTTCTGATATCTGTAGCTCCAGTATGAAGCAAAACTTGCACATTAACACCTATTAGTTCCGCTACTTGGTTGTTGTTGCCGTTGACTAGTTTATTCGCAAATACGCTTTGCGTCATACCAACAGCAACAGCAGCGCCGAGGATTTGCGCGAATATCATCATTGCGGTGCCTGCAGCGATATCGCGAGACTTCTGGAATGACGACTGCATGGCCAACATGGTCTGATGTATTCCGCTGCCTGCGCCAATGCCGAAGATGATTTGATATCCGATCCAAGCCGACGTTGTAGTATTGGCTTGCAAAGTCGTGAGCAGCCCGCTGCCGATTGACATCATGACGGATGCAAAAATGAGGAAAGGGGTGTAGTATCTGACTATGTCCATCAGACTACCGCTGGCAAGCGATGTAGCGGCCATGCTCAGTACAAGGGGCAGCAGCATTGCTCCTGACTTCAAAGGCGAGGCGTTTTTGGTGACTTGGAACCATAACGGTAGCTATCAAGTCAGCGTAAATGACTGAAAGGATACCATAGACAACATACATAATACATCATGACGGTAATACTACCACCCAGACAAAACGAAGTTATCATTCCGCCATATACATTGCGATTCATGAATATCCGTGGCGGAAGACTCGCAAACTCACTCTTGTACCTCTGTACAAGAATGAACCCTATTATCGTCACGACGAAAACCGCAAACAAGACAATGATACTGGCTGAGCTCCAGGGGTACTTTACGCCTCCCCATCCTACGGCGAGCAATAGGCAAAGGGTACTCGGGAGGAAAAGGAACGTGCCTTCAAGGTCCAAAAATGGCAGTTTCTCCTTTAACTTTGTCTTGGAGGTCCTGGTCTGGGGAGCGTTCCAGCTCGAAACAAGCAGTAAGATGCATGACGACAGCGAAAAAGGCAAATTGATAAAGAAGCACCACCGCCACGAAGCATATTGTGTCAGGACGCCGCCGAGTCTTGTCATGTCAGTTAGTACACATCTGCTGATGAAGAAGTAAATACTTACACCGGCCCTACAACCAACACAACACCAGAAAACACAACAAAATAACCTGACACCCGACGCAACCCTACACACTGCCCCATCATCAATACACTCCCCGCTATAACCCCCGAAGCACCCAACCCAGCCAATGCACGACCAAAAATGAGTGTCACCGACGCCTCTGCAACACCCGAAACGAGGGATCCCAACTCAAAAATGAGTAGTGCCGATATATATATCCATTTCGTCGTATAGAAGCGGTATAGTTTGGTATAGAAGAGATATGATGAGCATGCGGTTAGAAGGTAGGAGGTCATGTACCATCCTATGTCCTCAATGGTATTGAATTGTGATGTTATTGTGGGAATTGCAGTTGAGACTATTACTCTGTCCTGTTGCATGTCAGCCATTGTCTTGCTTTTGGGGAGTAGGTATACATACCATGTTCGTGCAGAACGTGGCCAGTACAACCGCAAGCACGATCAAGACTATATCCTTCTTTGACGGATATTCCCGTTTCTTTGAACTGCTATAAGGATGGTTTGAATCATTCGAGTATTGACCTAACCGTGATGTGCTGCTTATGACAATACTGGGCGGTATCTTCCAGGGACTGACGAGACTAGTCGGTGTTCTGAACGAGGGACTGACTGCACTCCTTCGTTCGGGTCTGATCGGCGGTATGGACGGTCTTGCAAATCGTGGATTAGGTCTGGGCAAGTCGGTAGTACTCTGTTCGAATCGCCAGTTCTGTGCCCGTGGAGATGGAAGTGGACTTGGCGTTTTTGTTATTCGTAGTGGATATACGGGCTGTAAAGTCAGCTCCGGAGTGCTACCTCTTCCTCGCCCAGCGATTTCGGGTTGGTATTGACCAGAAACTGAGCTAATTCCACTTCTATAAGGATCACTCAAACCCTGAACTATCAATCTGCTCTCATTGCCGTGTCGAGCCATGTACCGACCACTAGGAACTGATAGATGAGCTGGCACTGGCCGTGAAATACCCTCAATGTTTTCATATATACCCTGCTCCTGTCCTTTTGTATCCTCGTAATCGTGGAGGGAATCTCCATCCGTTTTTCTTGAATAACATGACGATCGTCTTAGCAACCTGAGATCTTGGCTGGAATCACCTCTCAACGAAGGTCCGTATCGGTCGATAGGGGATTCGTCGTCGACGAGGCATACAGCCTGTTCTGGGACTGTTAGATGCACTTTTGGGTTGGTCTTTTGGTGTATGCTATGATCGTGATTCATGGTTCTGCCAAGTCTCTAATAAAAGATGCTCCCTGAGATGCTTTTAGGCAAGCTTTTTTTCGATAGTGTTGAAACGAAACATAAGAATCGGCAATATTATGAGTAGATAACCCTCAGTCCTATTATGTTTTTGAACCTCGGTCTAGACATACGTCAGGAATCCTCCAGACGTTTGGCATCAAGTTGAATATCGGTATAGCCACCGATCCGATTTGATAATTGGTCCATATGCTAGATCTGACCACAAATCCGGAATAAAACCGCCTAGATCCAAAGATTGCCATCGTTCTCGCATGAATATACACTGTTATAGCCATGATGACCCGTGATCCTTGAACGGCGGGGTTAAATGAAACGTTATGCTTGTAGCAATACATCCATGAATATAGATATATAAATATACTTGGTTATCAAACCCCGCCGAAGTACAGAATCTGGAGGCTTGACACATGGATAAAGGCCGAAGTTCACGTTTCATCTGTCATATATCCATATCGCAGATCTTGAAACATTTTCTTTATCAAGCGTTAGGTATGTTGTATAGGTTCGTGGGGCATGACAGATGACAACATTTCGAACGCCATCGGATCAGTTGGAGGTCAGCGCTGACGAATGTGGGGGCGGCATGGCATGACATGTTGAGGAGAGTTATGCTTAGCAAAAATCATGAGGCCAGTATGTTCTAGATGGTATTCTAATAATGTTCTGTTCATGCGTTGATCGTTACTCCCTACTTCACTCTGTGGGTAGGTAGTATTGTAAGGTATATCCAGAAATGTTACCGCAAAGTTATCTTCCTATCATGCTAGTTGGAATTTTAACTTGACCGTATTACTCGTCAGCAGCGCTAGAATTGCAACTGGAGCTTTAGAACTATGGGAGTAGTAGCTCTTTGAAGATTGCATGTTGCTAAGATTATCAATAACCGCTCGAACTGCTTGACTACTCGTACGAACACAACCTCAATTATGCATACTTCCGACAGCAAAAACCAATACTTAACATGATCATGTATATCTCATGCGTCAAATACCCGTATTCGCGACTCATGAAACCAAGACATCACTGTGTAGATCGTATTATCGTTCTTGTACAGAGAGGCAGACAGACCCCAAACCCGAAACGATCTATACATTGGTAATATAACAAAAGCAACACATAATAGATAAACAAGTGACAATAACATAAAAGACAAAGCTAGCCTGTTCCTACAATTTTATCCATCGCACATTCATCAAGTCATTAAACCGGTGTATCCATATCCATATCCATGCGAATGAGAGGGGTATCCATATCCAAGCAAACCACTACCTACTGTATATCAGAACAACAATACAACAAGAACAACAACAACAGCTACCCGACGAGAGCAAGTTTAGCGACGCTTATGAACCATATCAGCCAACACAAGCTCATTCGGGGACGAGTCTCTCCAACACAAGATTTTCTCCTCAAAAGCCCAGCGCTCTAGCTCCGGGTCCCGCGCCTCCTCAAACTGTGGATCATGCTCATAATGCTGACTCATATGCTCCATACGTTTTGACCAGTCTGTGAAGACGATATTGTTGCATTCAGCACAACTCGTTTTCGCAGGAGGGGCACGTAACAGTCTCACGCATCGACGCGCATGTTCGTCAAGCGTAGCCTCAAATTCCGCCTTTTCCGCTGTTGTCGGAGCAGACTTTCGCCCAGTCCATGGGGCATGCATTCGACGAAGGTGTTGAGTAAACAGATCCTTGCGGTTGAAATCATTCGGCCCCTTGGAGGCGGCGTCGCAGCCCTTGAGATCGCAGCGATAGTATTCAAGTTTGAGGTGTTGTGAGGCAAAGTGGCGCTTCCATTCGTTTTTGGTGCTGAATGTGCTTTCGCAGCCGTATTGTTTGAAACTGCAGCTGTACGTCTTTTCGCGTTCGCGGTCGGCGGCGGCGGATGAGGATGATGTAGTCATCTCCTTGGCTGCGCGGGCCTTGGTGTTTCTGTTGGAGGTTTGGCTGGATTTGCGTGATGCAGCAGAGCGTTTGCGGATGGGCGATTTGGGAACCGATGTTGGTATTGGTGCTGCAACAGTAGCGCATTTCCGACTGCCAGTATCACGGAGACCCTTCTTCGTTTTAGATGGCATCCTTTTCGAAGCTCTCTGGTTAGTCAAAACTGGTTTCGATTCCTCGCGGTCAATACACATTGCTTCAGGTTCGCCGTCTGCGTCAACGTCGTCGTTTATTGCAAGATCGTTGAGAGCTTCGTCTTGTATTTGGTCCACGCTCGCACAAGGGTATATCTGTGACACCTTCTGCTCCACTGGGGTAACTGGTTCCGGATACTTGGCTTCTACATCTGCAACAGTACCATCAGTGCCTCGGCTTCTAACATCATAATTGTTTCATAAAGACTTACCATGGAGAACTTCTCGTGGAATAACAGACCCATACTCTGCGGCATCACCGCCACCCCATCGCGGAAAACCCGGAGTAGTATCCATGGAATACGCAAATGGTACATAGACCGGACTTGGGGAACGGTCATCAGTCCCGGACAGAGAGGCTACTCCATGAGACAACGGCGACGGATATTCAAATGCCCCAGTGTAGTAGCTTCCAATATAGGCAGAAGAGGTATCATCCTTTCCAAAGCCCCGGGAGAGTGGATGATGGTACGTATCATGGATTTCCTGTATATCCGGGTATGAAGATGAATAAGATGAAAAGGATCCTCTGGCAAATTTCTCTAGAGGGCCGAGTTCCTGCTCCAAACGGAGTCTTCGATGATCCAAGTTGCCAAGGGGATGGAAAAAGTGTTGTTGTCGTTCCAGATCCAAGGGCGGGGAACCCAGATGGATTGCATCCAAATGTGATAGCATCATTCTACTATCGATATCATTTCCTGGAAAAAGCGGAGAGGACGAGTCCCAAGCCATGGCGGCGTATGTAGAATCTACCCAGGTAGAGTGGGCTCGTATGTGCAAAGAAAGTAGACAATCGATCAAATGGATTCAGCTTCAGAGGACATGAAAACGAAATTCATTGTTCGTCTTCCAAACTCAGCTGGTGTGAGTGGCCAGCTCAGTTTATATAGTACGTATAACCTTTAGCCTCCTCGATCTAGCTCGCACTTCATAAAATAAGATATGCACTTAAATCTTCGATACTAAATTGATCAGTACCGCTCAAAAACAAGCATGACAAATCAGGTCGAAGCTTGTTCTCAGTTAGCCCCCTTCGCCTAAGTTGTTGGTTTATCAATTGCCCATTAGACTGTCAACGGGAAGTACGATCCAGGACGCTCGATAGCGAATCCACAACCAACCATTTGAGCCGCAATCTTTTTCTCAGACTGCTTGTTACCGGTATCAGTTCGGCCTTTCGTAGAGCCCGACATGACCCTAGCAAGACGCTAGTCTAGCACGGATTACAACTTGCGGCGCAGGTTCCATCCGTCACTCAATTGGTGATTTTCTTTTAGCCTTAGCCCGTGCCTGCATATGACTTCGCTTGATCATTGGCAGAGAAACAGTCAAGTGGAGAGAAACTTGGTCAATTGGTGACACAAGCATATTATTTCAGAGGGAGTTCCCGAATGGTGGTTGTCCTACAGACACGAATCAACCCCCTTTAATGCACAGTCCTCCATATGCCGTAGAAGGAGCCTGCATTATTCTAATTGATTCATACAGCCGGCCTCAAGCCACATATATCTCGGAAACATTTTTAGGAAGGTGAACGTGGATGATCAGCAGGAAATCAACCTATTCCGTAATCCGGCGACGTCTAAGAACATACGCAGAACGTGGTTTGTCTTATTTTTGCTTTTTTTGCCGCCAAGTCGAACGAGCAGAAATAGGTCCTAACTTGGACCCCTGTCTGTCGGGAAAGGGCAAATGATTCGGGATGGCCTTCACCCGGGTTCCTTCAATGGTAGTCGATCTGAATATTTGGCTACAACGTAGTCTCCATCCTAGAATATTAGCGCCAATGTCAATCACAACACTGGCGGATTTAGACCAACTTAAACCAACTTGTAGGTTAGTGAACAAGATGATTGGCTACGTAGTCGGAACTCTGCCTTGACCGGCGCTTGCAGCTGGGTGTGTGGCTCTGACGTGAGAAGACTAACTACGGACGCAATCTAGTGAGTCTAGTGAGTGTACTCCGTGGGTGTCGGAGAGTTATGTGGAAGAGGGACGGACGGTCTGTGCCACAATCATCATCTCAATCTCAGTTTCAGGTGGCTATGAGTCTAGACGAACTTGAGACGTAGGTGCATGCTGTCGCCAGCACGCTATCACCAATAAAGTCAGTGTTCACGGTTCACATTGTGTTCCCAATGGTGGTCCGAATCAGGGCTTGTCTTGCGACATCCTAATGACACTAGGTTGAAGTCCGGCCATGTCGGTACCAGTCTTTGAGTGGGATGTAATATAGGTCTCTACTATGTAGTAAGGAGATAAGAAGCCGCCGCCATGTGTTAGCAAGATGTAATCAGGTGAACGCCGATTGGCCAGGTGTGCTACTACCAGAATGTCAAAGTCAAATGCCAATTCCTGTGGAGCGCGACAAGCCTACCTAAAGCCGGACGTCAACTAGGCCAGTGGGTGTCAGACTAACACACCTAAATCGTTCCCCGGGCTTAATTGCGGGGGCCCATCGAGATCACCACGAGATAACTGACTCTGTCTCTCAAAAAGTTGCAAAAACCATGTAGGGATGTTTTCAGCTTGTGGTCCATGCATCGGACGTACGTAACCCCAATTGATAAAGAAATCAGTTACTAACTTAGTGCTCAGGTACGTGGCAGTACCCTTCCTAGGAAGCCCGTCTCGAATAGCATAGTACACACATTTTCATACCTTTCTACGTACTCCGTAGAGACTTGTGACGCGCCATCGCTGCAGCCGTGCCACACTGAGCTGCTAGCGGGAGGTCAACTCTCGATCACCTGAGTGGACTGAGACTCCTCTTCATTCGGCCCCAATAATGTCGTCTAGATCACCCCTGTAAGTTTTGACTGGCGCAGCCACTAATCTATCACCCTCGCGACGGATTTCCAAATTGGGCCATCGAATCTCTAGATGTAGAGAACAGTGAACATTTGAATGGGTCACTAGCAAGAACTAGCGATTAGAAGTTTACGTTTGCTTCCTTTCTTTCGTCATTTTCTATTTTCGATGTTCATCATCTTGTCGATGCGCACGTCGGTTTTAGATTGTCAATCCAGCGATGAAATGGGTGCTTTTCCCGGAAATAACGTTCATTTTTACAGTTGCGGAGCTGAGCAATCATTAACGAGCAGTGCTCGTCGAGCACTGGAAAGTGACACAACCCCCTGCATAGAGTGTGTTGTTGAATGTTAACTCTTTGCTTTTTTTTGAACCGTTTCCTAGCTGTCCTGACTCAAATGTACGTACCTCTCTTCCAAGTCATCTACTTCATACGTAATCCAAATGATTGTGCTAAAGAACGTGGTGGAGAATCGAGATAGTAAATGAGAGACATGCCTGTCGCCCACGTTCTAGATTACATGTTTGCCCTAATTGTGCCCTTGATAACTTGACAGGGTCCGACGCCAATGTGTCAAATCGGGCCAGGGGCAACATCAGCTTTGCAGAAGAAGCACCCAATAATGTCAGATCTGCGAGGATCACGGACATCCTTCTCAGTTCTGATAGAGTTCCCGTTCTTTATACATGGGTCTTTGAAGTTATGAGGCTCCTTCGCTCGATCCGGATTTACGCGGCTGTTTGGGGGTGCTGCGCTATCACGAAGACGTATGGTCGCCCGAGGTGTTCGTCCGGCGTGCATTGGATGAAACGATAATCAAGGTTCACAGATCCCGGGGCTGACGACGCTGGCGCGATTTAATCAAGGTTTAAGATATTAGACCAGCACGTTAGTCCAACTGTCAGTCGGTCGATATAACCATAATCGGTACCCACACCTGAGTCATTTTATTCAATGGTTATCAGGTAACAACACTCTAGATCGATTGACGCAACAAATAGAACGATAGCCGGGCCAGCTTTGGGGCGGTACTCCGTACAAGGGGCTCATCTATTGGACGCACATATTGTAGATCTTTAACCCGGGTATAGTGGTACAGATGAGCTCCGCGAGGCGTAACGCCAGTTTTGCCCTGGAGTTGCCCAAGATTCACCTGGGCAATCAACGTTGCAGAGTGACAGCTAACAGTTGGTAGTAGTCTAGTTCCGTAATAGTAAGTTGGTGCTTTTAGTGGGTTTTTAAGTGGCTTAGAGAGGCATTGGTGGGTTGTGTGCCAGCCATCCGCCTCAAAAGCTGATCATACCAGCCGTAGATAACCAGGGAGTTAACTCGGTATCCTGATCATTTGATTAATTTTCTTTTTTTTTCTGCGTACGCTTGAACTTAATCATGATGCAAATGAGGGAACATGCAATGCACCTGTTGAGAGACCGAGATCCTCCAGAGTCCACTGTTTCGTAAGCCGCTGCATATTCTACCGGCTCGTCGCATTATGCATATGCTGTCGCAGTGTGAAGGAGAGCCCGGAGGCAATCAACTTCTTGCAAATGCTTATCATGATCCACAGTAGAACGGGTTTTCCCTTTTGAATGAATTTTGAGTACGGAGGACCTGGAGTGTTCCAAGAATATCTCATGCGGCATGTAACGCCTAGCACAAGCCTGGATCAAGGCGTGTAAACCCCTTGAACAAATCACATTCCAGATCAATCCATTTCAAGGCTGATTTGAGATATGTCCAGGCGTCTCTCGTGTGTCAGGCAAAACCTGTACCTAGGTCACTTCATTATTGAAATCCCAGAAAAAACCCTTCTCATATAATTTAGCTATACAACCTTATTGATTTTCGGTTAGGATATAATGAGTCTGCCTTATACATCGTTTGGCACGATTCCGGTCTATCAATCTAGCCACATACGGCAAGAGAAGAAGGCTTAGCAAAGAGGAATATACATTGTGATCGAGGCATCTTTTAAGCTGATATCCAGCACCCACCTAGGTAATCTGGCGCGCAGATCTTTGTCAGACTGCCTATCCAATAATCGAGGCGAAAGCGTTCACTCAAGTTTCATCTACGGCGGTTCTATCAATATCCGTCCCAGAATAGATAGATAGAATGAAATCTAACCAGAAGCCACCAGACGAACAGAACAACCTGCGGCTTCATCTGATCTATCGCAGCAAAGTTGAGTGAGTTATAATTCAAGTAGCTACCGCGGTAAGCAACACTGACCGAGCATCGTCATACTTACTCGTAGCAGGGTGAAGCCCCTGTCTAGCTGGCACAGTGTGCCAGCTAGACAGGGATCGTATTCTGTGCAATTTTACGAACTAACTGATACGGCGAACGAGGTCTACCAACCTCGTAATCCAAGCGCAAGTGATTTTTCTGTAGAATCGTGTGAAAACTTCAACTGATGGCCCAAAGATGTCTGAAATCCAGGCGATTGTTCGTATGTGAATACCTTCGGGCCAACTTGAGCCACCTATTCTCAGATGCGTCGGGTTCAGATAAAGCCCCCGATCCGGATGTGGATATATGTTAGGACTCTTACCAACTAGGACAAAAAGCAGCGCGCATACTAGATGCTCTAGTACGGTAGGATATAGTATAGAAGCAGTTTCACAAGGTATGTACCTAGGCAGTGAAATATGAGCGAGGAAGGGGGATGTCCCAAGAATATATACATTGAAAGAAAACCCTGTATAACACAGATAGCACATTGATTGATAGGACCAAACAATCCTTACCATCACTATCCTTCAGGCCCGGTTCACCGATAATAACTTTAAGACGCTGTTTAATCTTCTGAATAGCATCTATAACCTAATTTGACCGCTCCATCTCTGTCATCTCCTCACTCCATTGTCTCTGATGCAAGATCTCAGCCTGCTGAACAGTCTCATAAAAACTACTCACCATAACATCCACCTTTTTTGCCGCTATCGTAATCAAAATCCTTTTGTGCTGTTATTCTTCCTGTTCCTCGAGCTTGAAATTCCCGATTTTAATCTTTGTGGTTTTGACGAGCATGGCGCTGTTCTTCTCTAAATGGTAGAATAGGCGTACTAGGCGCTGGAGAAGTATGGTTGTGAGGACGAAGCTGTGAGACCCTTTGAGGCAGGAGCTGTAGGATAGTAGTTAGACTATTTACCTACTTATACAACAGGTTGTCTCTAAGATAGTATCAAGTCTGCTCTACTCATCACCTATTGGACCACAAAGATGAGACATGCAGAGAAGTTGGGGTTTGAAGCAGGAGCAGGGTGTAGAGAAGTTATTTTTCTTAGTGAGAAGAGGGAGCCGACTGGGAAGAGTTAGTATTAATATTATTACTAGATAGAATTGTAAGAAGATATTTACATCTAAATTAGAAAATGTTTCTCTGAGACCTTGTCCACTGAATAAAAGTCTGGAGGCGGATAGTGGCCTAGGAAAAGGAGAATCCATAGCAATACCAGAGCTACTCAAATTTGCCTAGAATACATGTCAGCCATGATATATAAATAGAGTAAAGAAGGACTTACGCTGCTGAAAAGACTGCGGAAACCTAAACTTTCAAAAGCATCAGGAAACAAGTCACCCAGTGAGGAATCAGATGCCAGCTCTGTATTAATGCTTGAGGAATCCATGGCATCTATAAGCGTAAAGTCATCCAAGTTCGTAGATTACTCCATTGGTGCTATTGTATTCTTATCTGATGTAGCTTTCTGGATGCTTTTCTCACAATCAGCAAAATACTTTTAACTACCATCAACCATTGTAGGTATAAACAGGACATTGCTGTTATTATTATTGTTATCACCGCTCAGCCACTTCCTATTATGTATATCCTTGATCTGCCCAGCTTGCTTTGAGACACTGTAGTGGCAGTATCCATCATTATTCATGCATTGTCTGCACGGATTTCCGCTGGGATGCTTGACTCTTGCCTGCCGGCATTCGTCGCAGGCTAAGCAAAGCTTATTGTTGTGTTGTCTTGGGGGAGTTTGATTGCTCGTAGACACCTCTCTTGGACCTCGACAGTACGGTTTCCAGTTGGATACGAATTGAGCGGAGACATCGGTGGATGATACCATGATTGCTAGGGAAAGACTCTGAACCTCACCTAGAGAGTATGGTACGTTGATGCTAGTATGCGAGCCCAGGGAAAGGTGAATTCGGGCCTTCGCGGGGCGCAAGGGATTAGAAATCAGAATGAAATCCCCCTGGTGGATGTCACCAAGATCACTTCGCCATCTTTCGAAGCGCGCAAAGCAGTTGCCGATAAGGTGGCCAATGCCTGTGTCGAGGTTGGATACTTCCATGCGCAGAACCACGACCTGCTCTAAGATGTTATTGATAAGATCTTTGCAGCTTTCAAGGAATTCTTTGACCAGCCCAACGAGCAACAGATAAAAGCCCATACCCATAGGAAAGTCAGATTTCGTGTCAGTGAGCCTCTATTTGAGATAAATCTTAACTTGAAAACTCGCAGCAATATAAAGGAGTCCTTTCTTATAGGTCCCGACAAGACTGACCCAGCACAGGAGGTTCCATTCCCAGCGCTCACAGGGAACCATGAATAACTGGCCGCCAAACAATGAACGTTTCCATACCGCCGTGACCAAGGATTATAACCACCTGCACTTGAAGGAAGTAACCCGGACTTGTGCCTTGGGCTCTGGGGATGGAAGAATACTATTTCGATCGAATGTGTACTTCCCTGATGGTTATGTGCGTCTCCTACTTATCCGCCGCAGGAAGTCAGCGGGGAGAAGAACCTGGTATCGCAGCGCATACCGACTTTATGTGCGTCACTGTTCTATGTCAAGGTCAAGTCGAAGGCTCGGAATTGCTCAACAACAATGGAATTGAATTGCCGCTCCTCCGATTCCTACCCGTGTTGACGGCGTAGTTGTAGGCCATTGGTCAGTGGGCGCCAAGCACCAGTAGGTACGTAGTGTTCCGCTTATCATAGTTCCACTCCGACAATTTGCGGAGAGAGACTGAGACGAGATAGAAATAATACGGTCTTGCGGCGGAACAACCGGATAAGAGGAACAAGTCGAGAACTTGAACGGACAGGAAAGACGTTGAGGTATTGTTGATCTTATCTTCAGGGAGGAACGCAACACAAAGAACAGCGGGAGGAGGAAGCAGCGGACACCAGATGATGCCGCGCAGGCAATAACAGCCACTGTCGCCTTGAGATAGACAGATCTGTCAATTGCAGCCATGTACGTCTCGAGTCCTCTTGAAACAGCAATTCGTCTTGATCATCGCTAACGCACTGTCTCTAGGGCTGTCTTCTCACTCATCATCATAAACAAGGCCGGCGGCCTCATCTACCAACGCGAATTCCAGGCCGGCCTACAAAAGCTCTCAACAAACGACTACCTAGTCCTCGCAGGAACATTTCACGGGTGCGTCTTCCCCATAAAGGCAGTGTGCCATTTGATAAGCAGCGTGGATTTACTAATTGATCGATGAACAGTGTCCACGCCATCACCCGCTCCATAACCCCCCGAATACCAACAACCAACCCCAACCCCCAAACCTCCTCCTCAACACCCACCACACCCTCCACATCCTCGTCCTGGACGCTCCCCGAACCAGGTCAACCAAAGACGGGAATCGAAGTCCTCGAAACCGATCGCTTCCGACTGACCTGTTTCCAGACTCAGACAGGCACGAAATTCTTGCTATTTACCGACCCATTGATGACAAACATCGACACCGTAATGAAAAAGGTGTATGAGTTGTATGCAGATTATGTCATGAAGAATCCGTTTTATCAGTTGGAGATGCCGGTAAGGTGTGAAGCGTTTGATCGGCATTTGGGGACGTGGCTACGGGGGAGGGCATAGGATATATACTGAGGTGTAGACTGAATAAGAGAATTGTGACATGTCGCTTGATGGAATTGTACTATCTAAGGTTACAGCGTGCTTGACTATAAATGCTCACTCATCCTTAAGTGCAGCAGAATCATGCAGTGTCCATCTTATCATTATCCTTCGACGACTCCCCGCCGTCCTTGGTTTCTTCGGGAATATTCTCCAACGCAGATTTCCCTTCCTGCTCTTCACGTTCTCGCCTCTCCTTCTCCTGTCTGTTCTTCTCCTCCTCCAGCGACAATCGCAAAGCAAAGGCGAGCTCGGGATCGTTCTCCGCGGCGTCTTCGAATCCGAATCCTTCTGCTTCATCTCCACCGCCGACACCTGCACCAGGCTCGCCGCCCATGATTGGCGTAACCTGTAGCTCTTCGCTGAGTAGATTTGGGCCGGGAGGGATAATGGCCAAGTGTGAGCCGTCGCCTCCTTTGACGTTTTCGACGAATGCCTCTAGTTTCTTTGTAGTGTCTGAATCCAAGTCTCCGAATGCCACGACATCGATGGATACGTTGTTCTTCTTCATTCTCTTGGCCAGTTTGATGAGTGATTTCTCGTCCTCAGTTACGGGGGCGCACGAGAAGACGATTATTCGTTGCCGTTGGGCTTTTTCCGAGCGATGCTTTAAAGCGAGCTATAATCCATCAGTATAGATCAAAATCCGTGGGTATTGTGAACGTACTCCGGCAACTTGTATACTCGATGCGAGATGCGACTTTCCATGAATCTTGGTCCGGGCGAGTCCTGATAAGATCTTGCCAAAGTCGTCCGTAAATGTCGAGAGCACCTCTGGTCCATTACCGCCCATGCTCATAAGACCGACCGCGGACTGTGGATTTGCTCGAATCTTTGCGGAGACAATGACGCCTACGGCATCGATCTGTGCTTGCCATCGTGTGGCACTGGAGAGATTAGCAGCGGTCGGTGAGATAGCGTTCGGAGGCTTACGTGTAGTCGCCGTTTCTGCTGGGCTCACTATTATCGACACTGTGAAAGTCAGTATGCATGAGATGAGATTATTGATAGAAAGAACTAACATAACCATGGTCGCTTCCAAAACCATCTTGACAGCGGGTGAGCTTGGAGCTCGTCTGCAGCTTTGAGATAGATGCGAGTGGTATCTAGAAAGATGGAGACGATAATAGGGTAGTTCCTAGTCGACTTGGAGATGCAGATGGAGAGTGTAGCGTGGATAATGCGTTGAACGAAGCTCTCGTGATGGATTGGGGAGTTGGTCAGATAGAGGAAGGCGGTAGTTAAGCTGGCCGAGCAATGATGGAGCTCCCGCCAAGTCGACGCCCGCTAGTCCGCTTTCGGCCTGGCCCTCCACTCTCCAATCTCTTTGTTTACGCTCTCTCTTAGTTAAGAGTCTCCTCCCTACATCATCCACTTTGCTCTGCTCGGACGCGCCCCAGTCCTCCCACACGCGACTTACCACCACTCTCACCACAACCACAACGTTATTACACCCAATTCTGCTCAAGATACACACCATTGTTCACCCCAACATCTATTTCAGCTTCTAACCGATTTATCTTCCTCCAAAAATACAAAATGTCTGCTTCCGGGTCGAGGAAGCGCAAGACCCCCGAGCCAGAGCGTGATGCGTTCAACCAAGACGAAGTCACAACGCCTTCCAACAGTCCGGCTCGCAAGAAATTGAAGATTACCCAGCACCAGAAACAGACATTGATTGACAATCTACAATTAGAAAGTGCGTCTCTATTGTCTCCCGCAGATTATGTGCACCCCCTCGTTGGTATACTGACCGTCTACAGTCACGGAGCGAGCCCGCCGATTACGCGCCCAATATGCAATGCAAGCTCAAGATCTTCGCTCACGCATTGAACGACGAGTAAACCGCATTCCCGTCACGTTACGAAAGTCTCTCATGGGCGCACTCCTCGAGAAATACAGCTCTGCCCCTCAACTGCAATCCCCCAAGAAATCGGCTGTCCCGACAAAAGCTATCAAAAGTCCGGTCGCGACCAAAAAGCAAAAAGGAGTCGAGTATCCATCGCTCAGCGCGACGAACTCACCCTCTCGTCGCCCAAAAGAAACAAGCAACGTCGGTAGCTACTCGGATAAGGAGAATGCACCAGTTCCCGAGGCGCCTATTCCTCTTGATAACCCAAAGAAGCGAGGAAATCCAGCTGCCTCTGGCCAGCCGCGATCTGTCTCCCAAGTACTACGAGACGCAGAAACAAAAGTTCTTTCGCCGAAATCGTCAAACTCGCGCACATACAAGCAATCGCCACTCATTACGTCTCCCACAAAGGCATCATATATGTCGCGACCTACTTCGCCATTGAAACCTGCTAGTCCCCTCAAGGCAATGATTGAGGATGCTCGCGCGCGCGCGACACGACCCGAATCAAAGGCAGCGTCCCCCGCGCCAAGTGTCCGAAGAACGAAAGCGACAACCCAGACGAAGAGAACAGCCGTAAAGCCAACCAGCTCAGCCATTCCCAAATCACCAGGAAACACATCGCGACAGCACAATCGGAATGTTAGCACCAGCACTACATCATCCAGCATGTCTGCCAGTACGACGATTGTCAAACCTACGCGAGGTACTCAGCGAGCTACTGCGACGACGTCAAGTGCGGCCGCAAAACGAGCGACGTTGAATCGTAGTCAAGGTCCTACTGCTGCCGCTGCGGCCAAGCGAACAGCTGTGGCAGCCAAGAAGGCCGGTGCGGATGCTGGTACTGGCAGAGTCCTCCGCAAGCACGCACAAGTATGAGCTTACAACACTATACCATAAGAAATTGGAGGGTCAGTTTTTCAGGTGAGCTTGGTATAAGTTCTAGAGACGGTGTTTAGCATTGGGTAAAGTCTGTTTGGGCTATTATTTGGTATTGTTTATACAGCGCCAGGTGTTATAGATTTATATAATCCGGGGATTCTAGTTAGCAATGCATTGTGTTTTCTTCATCTCGTCTGGTTCGTTGCAACTATCGCGATATCACATTCATCCGTATATCCGAAAGAATCATTCAAGCTGCATAGTTGATCCAAACAACCAATCACTCGGATGCGTTCCTATATCAGCAATCCAACCAGCTCACAGCATCGATCATCTATGCGGAGGAATACCACATTGCATTGCTTATGCCAACCGATAATCCGAGTATGTAGTAACTAGTGAGACGGAGATTGACTACGGTTCTGTGCACTAAAACCGATATAGCTACCAACAGGAACGGGTTTATGCAAATGTCCGACTTGACTTTGAATGCGAATGTTGGCTTCATGTATACAACTAAAACTTCGAGATGGTTGTAATGTCATGAAACGTATGTATAAGTAGGAGGGAAAAAACCTCGGTATCAGAATTCAATAAATATCAAGGACTTGACTATCTATCTATTAATCGATCTACTGATCAGTAAAAAATATGGTATCCTCATACCCATCCACCCTCACCCTGCCTCTATCAGACAACTCCCTAGGTGACAGCGCTGCATTCCCAATCCACAACCCAGCAACAGGCTCAACCATCACCTCCCTCATCCCCGGCAGTCTCTCAACCGTAGACACCGCCGTCCTCGCTGCCGAAGATGCCTTCCAAACATCCTGGCGCTGGCTCCCTCCTCTCCAACGCAGCATTCTGTTGTTTCAATGCGCCTCCGCCCTCGACAACCACGCCACCGAAATCGCCGAAATCCTAACTCTAGAGAATGGAAAACCCTACCTCGACGCCCTAAAATTCGACGTGGGCTTTCTATCAGCCTGTTTCAGGTACTTCGCCAGCGTCCTCGACAAACTCCCCAGCGAAGCAATCGACCAGGGATCAACGTACACAACGACATTCTACGAACCAAAGGGCGTAACAGCAGCAATTATTCCATTCAATTGGCCACCCATCCATACGGCGGGTAAACTTGCGCCTGCCTTAGCCGCGGGGAATACCATGATCCTGAAACCGTCTGAACAAGCACCCCTGACAGTCATAAAAATTGTTGAGATTCTCAACACCATCCTCCCAGCCGGTGTGGTGCAGGTCCTACCGGCCTGGGGTCCCAGCATACCCCAGGCACTAGTCGCGCATCCACTTGTGAAAATGGTCTCGTTCACCGGTAGCACCCTAGCAGGCACAAAAGTCGCTTCGACCGCAGCCCTCAAACCCATCCCCGTCGTTCTAGAGCTAGGCGGCAAAAACGCATTCATCGTCTTCGACGACGCGGATTTTGAGCGCGCGATTCGCACCGCGCTGGATGGCGGGTTTTTTAATAAGGGAGAAGCGTGTACGGCTACCTCACGGCTGTTGGTGCAGAGGGGTGTTTATGACGCGTTTTGTGAGAGGTTGGCAGATGGCGTGAGGAGACTCAAGGTGGGTGACGGGATGGATCCGGCGACGCATGTTGGTCCTCAAGTCACGAAGGCGCAGATGGAGAATAGTATGAAATACATCGATATCGCGACACAGACACCCGGAGCAAAGATTTTTGCTCAAGCCGAGCTCCCAACAGACCCCAAGCTGAAAAAGGGATTCTTCGTCCCCCCAACATTGATCACAGATGTAACGCCCGACATGAAAATAGCCCAGGACGAAATGTTCGGTCCCATCGTGACCATATCCGCCTTCGACGCGGAAGACGAGGCCATCGAGATCGTAAACGAGTCCCGTTTCGGGTTGACCTGTTGCATATTCAGCCGTGACAGCGAGCGATGCTTTCGGGTTTCCCGCAAAGTTGATGTCGGCATGGTGTTTGTAAACAACTATAATCGTGCCTTGTTGGGGACGCCGTTTGGTGGGAACAAGGACTCCGGGTTTGGGCGAGAGCATTGTCTGGAGACGATGAGGTCGTGGCAGAATGCTAAGTTTATTAAGCAGCCGACTGGGATTGGGAAGTTGCCGGAGTGGAGGGGAATTGTTGATGTTTTTGGTCAGTGATTACTAGATTAGTAGAGTAGAAGGGGTAGTCGAATTGAAGAGGATTCAGATTCCTATAAAAAGTAAAGTAGCCTCTTATTGGGAATCATCAGGCAAACAAAACGCAAATGGAATATAAAGCACCCGATAAACAGTGATGCAGAAGTTCAATGTCGAAACTGAATATAATCATCTTTCAAAGAGAAGAAAACAACAAAAGTTGTCAGGATTGCCTCTGCCAAACCCGTTCCAAGGAGAATATTATAGAAGGGGAAAAAAATCAAATGTGTTGGCTTGCAAAATACCTTCTTTTGAAGAACAGCACAGAAAGTAAAAAGAAAAAAAAAAGCTCACGCCTGTCATGCTGGCTCACCAATGCAATGGCCTCGTCACGAAGTAATACGAATCAACGCCTTCTTCCTTAGCAAGCACCCACTGTCAGCAAATAGCTGGCTGTTCGTAAAATGTTGCACCCGTGCAATGAAAAGAAATGAAATGAAAGAAACAAAAACTGTGGTATAAACGGAGCAGTTGACCTAACCAGCCACGCCCATTGGGCCTGTACCGGGATGAGGACGATATGGAAGCGGTTCTGCATCAGATTGCGGCATAGGTTGTCTCTGACTGCCAGCACTAGCACTTCGAGCGCGGTATTGCTCTGGTGCACCATTCTCATGATGATTGGTAGGCATTGCTGTATAAGCTGGTCCGCCAGGGGCTTGGACATGTCGTACAGAACTTTGCATCTGCCATGCCGTTGCTTGTGATGGATCAGTTTCAATGCGAGCAGTGACAGGTGTGTTGTCGCCGCGGGTCGATCCGGAGCTGCTCTCAATATTTGGTGTCACTCGTTGAGCGACAACACCCTTGCCAAAGTCACCATATCGTTTGAGAATCTCCTTGGTAGTGATGTCGGCGCTGTCTTTGAAGAAGCTAGTGTCATTGAGAATCAATTGAAGATCCTCGGGAACCTATTGATGTCAGTTTGGCAAATTGAAAGACGATGAATGATACGTACCTCGCACATAACATCGTTGTATGCAATTAGTGAAGCAACTGCCTCAATAGCCAAGAAACTCTCGTCCATGCTAGCCGTCTTCGTGTTTGGGTATAGAATATTCGGTGTCATGACAGTAGCTAAGTTGTGAATGTCCATCTTACTACCCGACTCTTCGTCGACATGAGAAAATGAAGCAGCCCAGCTGAGGAAAGCAAAGAGGACCTCCATAGTATCCCGATGAGCTTTGGGTAGTAGGCAGCAGGACAAATGTAAAATACGCTTTCGTTTTTCGGGATCCGCAATTTCTGCCAACGTCAGTAAACAAATTATAGTCACTTAGGCATGAAACTTACTTTGTGAAATAACAAAAAGTCGATGGAGTTTGAATGTCAAAAGAGGATCCGGCATTTCACGGAGGAACTTCTTCACCAGGGCAGCCACCTGAACTGGACTCTCTCGGTTGAGGTCGACTTGTTCGTATTTGTTGTCGATCAATTCTGCGAGCTCCTTCAATCGGCGAATGTTGCCATTCTTTCGGAAGACTCCCTCTACCGACATGTCCATCTGTCGCATTGCCGACACAGCATCATCGATGAGAACAGGAATCCGCAAGGCGCCTGGGCCTACGCCATGTGTAGATTCGGCACCCTCTTTCTCAACAAGGATATTCAGACTGACACCGAAGATGCCCTTCTTCTTGCCGACCTTCTTGCCTTCTTTGTTGAATGCACGTCCAAACAAGTTCCAAACGGTAGGTTTGCGTGACTCGATCAATGACAGCAATTCCTCCAGATTAAAGTGACCCTCCAAAAGTGGTTCCATAGAAAGCACTGCAACGTGTCTGACAATAAAGTATTCAAGCGCTGACAATTCTGAGAAATATTTCTTCGCCTTCATTCCAGTAGCGTCAATAGGAATCTGGTCTTGACCGCCAGACACTTCTCGTCGATGACCTTGGACAAACCTAGCTTGATAATCGTCTGCCCCGACGAGGTTAGTACCGGCATATTTCGACGCGTTGGGTCGTTGCTCTTTGGCTTGTTCCGCCGCTACAATGCGAGGAATATCATCCAAGGTCAGCGCATCTTGAGCACCAAAATGCAGCTCATTCACCGGTTCTCCATTTGAATCTTTCTCTTCAATTATTTGGAAACCAGGATTTCTAGGGTCGGTTCCATCACCACCTGAGGATCCCGGGCGCACACTACTTCCTTGGGGACCGTCAATGATTCTCGATGCTCGGGCTTTCTTGTAAGTGGTGGATAAGGTTCTCTCATTGCGGATAGACCTCAGGCGACGCATCTCACCAACAGTCTGCTCTAGAGATGACGATTCTTCGTTCTTGGTAGCACCCGTAAAAGAACGAGAGCGAGTACTCGCTGCCCTATGGTTGGTAGCAGTCAATCCAGCGCCGGGTTCCACGCGAAGACCTTCATTTGCATCGTAGTCGTTGAGATTAGGATCGTCTGCCGAAAATGAGCTGCTGAGCTTTATGGGGATGGGTTGGATTCATTACCTGTACTGTGTGGAAGGGTACCACTAGATCGTAATACGGAGAGTAGCCTGGCAAGAGCAACTTGCAATAAGAATACGTATTGTACAAGCTTGGTAACGTTCTTGAATCCGACTTGAGCATCCGGTGCTCGTCCTAGATTAAAAGCACAGTTGTTGCAGAAGGGACGCTGGTCTTTTTCACTCCACACGGCCTCGGAAAGATCCACGGTAAGATCCTTCTGGCAATGGTTGCAAATGAGGTGAGGAGGCTTTGTGTGCCATCTCTTCTCATCTAGTATGATGCATGCATCGTCAATAGGCTCTTGACATGCCGTACAGCAATCAGAGTATTGGTCTGCCAAAGCAGTGACTCCGGCCATGAGGTCTGTAGGTCCTTCTTCGGAGAGTTTGAGACCTTGAAGGCTGCGCTCAAGGTGGTTCAAAAATCCAAAAAGGCCTTGAACTGTGTCTTTCTCTCGTTCGAGCTTCAAAGCGCCTTGCAAGCCAATGCGAATAAGAAGTTTGAGATAATGGGCGAGACCGGTAACCAAGGAGAGAAGTTCTTGTGTTACGCCGAGCTTCCTCACTCCGGTCTCTTGTGTCTTTGATAGAAGGGAAAAGAATGCGACAATTTTCTTGCATAGCAGCTTCGCCTCGCGCGCATATGACAAATCTAAATAATGTTAGATATTTCACTTAGAAATATAATCAGTACATACCTTTCAATCCCTGTTCCTTCAATAAAGCAGCCAACATATCGATAGCTGCAAAGAGAATCTCAACATGTGAAATGAAACTTTTGGCGACCAAAACTCCATCAACATAGGCCCCATTGCTGACATGCAGAAGCATTTCTGATATGCAAGCAGCTGAAGATTCCTCAAATGTCGACAGAATGCTCCAAATTTTGTAGACCTTTTCTTCCATCTGTTCTTCACGTTTGCGGATCTTTTCACGATCAGCTTCTGTGGCTTCACTATCGGATGTCGAGCTATCAAGAAGCTGGCCGGTCGGTGCCAGTCGCACATTCCAGAATTTGTGAATCATGTAGCACTCAGGGTGCCAATGTTGGTTCTGGCCGTTGCGGAAGATTTCGACAAACTGTTTAAGAATTGCCGTATGACATCCGTTACATTTTTGAGCGAATCGCGTTGAATAGTGATAGTGACAGTATACATTGCCCTCATGTTCGTAGTAGGAGTCTTGAGCACCAAAGACAGTCGGACAGACGGAGCAGGTGAAATGTTCGATATGGTATTTGCGATCGAGGGCCGTGATGTAGGAGCCTCTTAGAGCACCACCACACTCATGGCAGAGGAGATTGAGCCTTCTGAAATAATCAGTCTCACACAATGGGTATTGTCCGCTACCATCTTCAGCGTCGACGGGGAAGAACTTGGAAGCAACGACTTTCCCGCAGTCCTATCAAACATTAGCAATGATCAGCAAATAGAATATTCCAAACCAATCAGCAGAATAAAGACGTACATGACATTTGAAGCATTCCAAATGGAACGTCCCGTTTAAAGCGCGCACGAATTGTCCCGTCAGAGGTTCACCACACTTCTTGCAGGTGCGTCGATTTGGCCGAGACCTCTCCCTTGGTGCTGCGACATCGCGTTGTGCATCAGACTCCTGTCCCTCGGGCTCAGCGGGATTTCTTCCGACACGGTTGTCTGGTTGATATGTAGGTGCTGGAGGTGCAGGGGGCGCTGGAGCCGCGTTGGCCAACGGAGTACCGCCTGGAGGGGCTCGTTCGAACGGGAGGTGTCCTTCGATGGGAGATATGGGCGAGTTGTTTTGTGAGTTCGATCCTGCGCCATTTCCCCAAGGACGAGGACTTGCAGAGCCGCCATTGCCTGGCATAAGAATGTCGGGTAAGGTTCGGTCGGGCATGGTGATTGTGTGAGCTGGCTGTTTGTAATGATTTAGTTGCAGCGTTGCAGAGACCGATCTCAATTATTATGTTTGTGTTCTGTAGTCGACCGTGCCGAGTTTCATAACCTGACCGCCGAACAAGGGGTCGTCGAACACGAAAGAGGGCCGCAGTCAGCAACGAGTTGAGGACTTTTAAGCCATAAAAAATTGCGAGATGTAAAGTCAAGCTTATTCTCTCGATTTGTCTGCTCCTTCTTTTTCGAAAGGTTGAAATTGGTCAATGGTCAGGCCATGTACACACGAGTGAGCGAGCATACGGTCCGCGGGTGATCGGCGCCAAGAGGAGGCAGGGCACAACACAGGAATCAGGGTCGCTATAAGACATGCGAATTGTCAGAACGAAAGTCGAAAGGATTCGAGCGACGACAGAAGCTCTCTTGAGAATACTTACACTTTTGCTCCGTAGAGATGCGGGGAGCCGAGGGGGCCAGACTCAGGCACAGTGGAATTGGAGGTGAGACACAACAATAGCGGCGGAGCACTTTTGGGAAACAATGGCTGGTCGTCCTGAGGGCATCCCCAGGGGCCGTTCTGGTGCGCGGCAGCAGAGATGTCTAGTATAGAATTGTAGAGAATAAATCAAAGACATGCATCTGATATTGGGTTGGTGTAAAGGAACGTAGATGATCAGAGCAAGTCCAAACGTCCGTCCGTGTTGATTGATTGTTGTGATGCCCCTAAGTTCGGTCTAAGAAAGCAACAAATCACCAGCCACCAACCGGGAGCGGTCACGTGAGTGCCCACCGCTTTGGCCTTCCCCCGCCAATTCTCCATCTCTTCTTCTTCTTCTTCTTCTTCTTCTTCCATTCGTTGCTCTAGTACTTGGATACTGCTGTGTTTACCGACTACTCCGTACATGCTATTGTTATCGCTCAGATGCCTTGACTATTGAGGCTATGCTGCGAGGAACGATGAAACAAGGATGAGATCGTTCAAGCCCAAGCTTCACTAGTGGGAAGCTATTCTCGGATATTTCTACACGTCATCAGCAGGGTCAAGAAATCATGTTTTGCGACGGTGCGCTGTACTGATCTTCGTTATCGAGAACTCAATTATCATCTCGAAAGCAGAGAAGGATTGCTTCGCCACGATGAGGACGACATGTTGGCGAGTCTAGCATTCTTGGTATTAACAGATTCAGTCAATCTAAAGTGAGGCTGAAAACTCTATCGATTGTGTCTCGCCTATTGTTGCTTGTGCTGTTGAGAATGGGTCTTTTTTAAGAACACCATCTAGTATTATCTGGATGGACACGTCCGGATCACCTTCTTGATGGGCTAATTAATGAGTGCATGCGAAGCTAGGGCTCCGGATCTCTTGCTTTCTCACGGAGTCTCTCAACCATGGTGGGGCATCTCCTCACATACCCAAAGCAGCACAGAGAACAGCCATCTCAAATAACAATTATAAGTGTAGGATCTCTACGTATCAGATGGTCTCCCAAAGAGAGCATGGGCAGTCTAGACTATAATGCATTTCGTTCTAGTGATACCAAAATGCTTAGGCTACCTATTCAAAGGGCTTGGACAACGAATAAAGAAAATCATCCATTCTCCTGTTAAGCACGACCGAAGGTAGAATCATTCAACATTCACTTACCATCATCATGTTTAGGAAGGTAGTTTGTCTCAAAGAAGTCTACATAGATTGGCTACCTAAGTAAGTGGTGACTGGAAGTGGTGCCTGGGGCAGCCTTGGTACCTTCCTTTTACGTCGGTGGCAGCTTCCCTTTCTATATCACCTCAACTCCCAACTCCCATCTTGTCCCTGGGATTGTCCATACATAGAGTACTGCGACCATGTCGCATCAGTCTATTCACCGCATTACCCGCGTATGTTATCCAGTACCACTTGACTTTTGTGACTGTTACTGAACCAAATTGCGGGGGTATAGGAACTTTCAGATCTTCAAAAGGGGAAAGACTTGTGTAAGTGCCTGATTCCCAGCCACCCGATCAAACTGTTAACTGTGTTTATAGCCTTGGCTATTACATATGATGATTCAGATATTCGCAATGTAAAAGCGTTGATTGTGGGCCCTCCAGGCACGCCATATGAGTTTGGCTTCTTCGAGGTCAGTACCTCCTCTTTATCGAGCTGTGGATGTGCCATGTATGATAACGTCCTGCCACGAAAGTTCTCCGTCAAATTCCCAGAAGGTACGAGCATGTTCTATTTTAACTTCGGATTGTGCTTACTCTGGCATCCAAGACTATCCCGCCAACCCTCCGAAAGTAACAGCCCTGACGACCAACTCTGGTCGGTGTCGATTCGCTCCTAATATCTATGCCAATGGGAAAGTTTGTTTGTACGTTTATCCTATCTTCTTTACATGCATCATACTTACTTGTCCTGCAGGTCGATCCTCGGGTATGTATTACCAATTCAGGACGTCCACACATACTAACAACCACAGAACATGGCAAGGAGAAAAGGGAGAGGAATGGTCATCAGCACAAGGTTTAGAATCTGTTTTAATCTCAATTCAGAGTCCGATGTCTTCGAATCCTTATGAAAACGAGCCTGGATATGAAGCACCCACAATGATCCTGAGAAACAACGAGATATGGCCAATTATATTGCGAAGGTATTCTTCAGCCCGGCATCAAATCTCTCGATCTAATCATATCTTCTAGATCAAACATGAAACACTCCGCCTCGCTGTGCTTCAACCACTGGAGGACTCCCTAGATATCTCCCCGGGTAGCAAGAGCATTCCAGTCTCGGAAAACGCCAAAACCTCTGAAGGTGATGTCGCAATGGAGGACGAGGAAGAAGAACGAGAGAGCTATCAGTCATTTGATGACCTTCGCAAACGACGGTTTCTGTGGTACTACGAATCGTACATGCACGCGGTCGACGTGGAGTCTGAAAAGGTCATACCACGCCAACTCTTCGGGGAGATGCCTTTTGAAATGAACGGCAACAAAATGACAGGACGATTCGACTATGCAGATCTCAAAAGTAGTCTAATAGCAGTCAAAGACCAACTCATGAAGGAGACAATGCAGTGGACTGATGAAGGGCTCACGGCCAAGAAAGACGACTTGGGTATTGCCAGCAATCTATCGCTTCAGTACCAGCAGATCCTGGAAGACTTTAACGAGCGAAAATACTTTTCACTGGATCTGTCCCTGGTTGATGGCAACCCATTTACCTGGGATGCAACTTACTTTGGTCGTCCCGGAACGCATCTCGACGGCGGCGTGTTTAATATTATGATCCATCTGAGTCCACGGTTCCCACAGGAACAGCCGCGTGTGTTCTTCAAGACGCCCATCTTTCATCATCATGTCTCCAAAGATGGGATGCTGTGCTATCATACTGATCGTCCTGGAGAAATGAAGCATCATATTCAGACGATTGTGCGGACGATTGAAGAAGAGTCTCCGCCTTTTGATCCGAGGACCACGGTGAATTTGGAGGCTACAAACTTGTTTTGGGGGACTCCTAACGAGAGGAAGAAGTATTATCGAGCACTGCGGCGGTCTGTTGAGGATAGTACTTTATAAAGACAAGTCTAGCTTGCCCAGGTCAACTAGTGCTTTTTCAATTGTTGTAATGTTGAGTTGATGGTCAGGATTTAAGGATGGATATTGAGATGGTCAGAAATATATATTCAATGCTGAGGGCCGCAGTAGAAACATGCATATTTTCGGTCACCTTAGTGCTTAACCATCAGCCCCAGGTGCCAGAACGCTTGAATAATCCGCTTAGACATTCCAACCTTGGAAACGAAACAATAGACTGTCTATACAGACTAAGTCCACATTTATCATGGCAATTGTATAAAATCGAAGGAATGAAGCACTGTTTAGGTTACTGCATTTGGAGCTAAAATATTACATAATCAAACATCCCACCAATCGGAACGCGCCCTGCTTCCCCCTTTAAGGCTCAATATTTTTGGAGCTGATCTCAGCTCAGTCTCGACGTCAGATCTCAATTCCACTTCACAACCAACAGTCAACCCAATTCGCCCTGAGAGCTTTCGCCCTATTTCCATCTTCCTCAAAATATACCCCCGCACATAACAAAATGACCAGTCCGCCCACCCTCGAACTGGGCACTGTCCTCGTCGTCGGCGGCTGTGGCTTCCTGGGCTGGAACATCGTCAACCAACTCCTCTCTTTCCCCTCCGAAACCGATCCCAGCGTTGCCTTGCCACACATCGAGAACGACCCTCGCTTCGAATACCCAGGCCTCAAGGGTCGCTATCCGGACTATAAAAACACAAAAGTGCACATCGTCGACTTGCGCACGACGAATAACAGATTACCGGGTGCAGAGTACCATGAAGGAGATCTCACCTCTGTCCAGTCTATGCTCGACGTCTTCCGGAAAGTGCAACCCGATGTCGTAATTCACACCGCCGCCCCTGCACCACTGGGTTCTACAGATGAGATGCTGCACAAAGTCAATGTCGACGGAACCCGAACGTTGATCGAAGTCGCGAGCGGTGCGCATGGATATTGGGGCAAGAAGTGTCGCGCTTTTGTGTATACGAGTTCTGCCTCCGTGGTGCACGATACGAAGAGTGATTTGATCAATGTCAATGAGGACTGGCCGTATGTCCGCGGAAAAGCTCAATTAGAATACTATTCCGAAACAAAGGTCCTCCCCCTTCCCCCAACCCTCTTCTGTGAAGATCTAAGCTGATGGATAATCACAGGGATTGGCAGAAGAACTCGTCCTAAAAGCAAACAACCCCACCTCTTCCTCCCTGCTCACCTGCGCCTTGCGACCAGCTGGCATAACCGGCGAAAAGGACACTTTACTCTCCTTCAAAATGCTCGAACTCGGCTACCTGGGTTCCAACACAGCCCTCAAACTCCAACTCGGCGAAAACAACAACCTCTTCGACTTTACGTATGTCGGCAACGTCGCCTACGCCCATTTACTGGCTGCACACAAATTACTCGCAACAGCAGCGAGATTCGACGCCGGCGCCGACGCCCCCCTCGATTATGAAAGAGTCGACGGCGAGACTTTTATCATTACGAACGACGCACCAATGTACTTCTGGGATTTTCCCCGCGCAATGTGGAGACTCCTCGACCGCCCCATCGAACCTCACACCGTCTGGGCCCTTCCCGAAGGAGCGCTGAGCGTAATCGGCGGTATAATGGAAACCGTCTACGGCCTGCTGGGCAAACAGCCAAAACTGACACGCAAAATCGTGCGGTATTCGTGCATGACGCGCTTCTATTCATGCCGGAAAGCGAAGGATAGATTGGGGTATACCCCTGTCATTGGCTTGGAAGAGGCGATTGCGAGAACGGTCAGTTTTTGGGTTGCGAATTATTATCCGGAGGGGAAGAAGGGGAATTGATCAACCCTCCCCCCTGAAGTTGGGGGTGTAGGGTGTTGGTTAGATTTTGCTTACTTATTTTCATGTAATAATGCGTCTTTCTTGTATGTATGCATACAACTTCTTTTCCTTCTTTGATAGATACTTGTAAAATAGAGTGAAGCGGATAAATCACTACCTAGGTATCTGATAACTACCCTTTGCTCATTATTTAGACAGACAGAGTATTATGTAGGATCAGGTAATAATACTATTCATGAATCATAAGTTAAGAAAACGGAGTGAAACAAGCCCCTCGAGGTGATGTAAATATGCACATGTTAATCAAATGAAAACATAGAAAAGAAAAGAAGTAAAGTGGCCCAGCTCAGTCGCAGCATATGGCCTGGGAAGATGAAATTCTAAGAAAACACGAGAGGTACGTAGTACAGTTGACAAGATCGCCTTTTTGATGGCATGATCGATTTTTGAGAAAGAAAGAAAAAGAGAAACTCCAGGCTGTAAATGACGCAAGCGAGAAATCAATCTGAAAGCTGAGTTTGTTGCAGATGGGTAATGAAAGATTCGTGACGTGGCATAAAAGAACAATATCATCGCTGATTAGCCGAGTCAAAATGCTTGGATCGACAGTGATGTTAAAAAAAAAGGGCTGGGTGGCTATCGCCTTCTCCAGTGAAGAACATCTCGAAGATGGATATGACTAGTTTGTCCCTCTGGGCGTTGATTCTCATCGTGACGACCTTTGCCTGGGCGAGGTGTGGAGTCATCAAGTTCTGACATGGTCGGAGTAGGAGCTGGTCGTGGAGTGGCATCAGGATCTATGTCTGAAGAGTCCGTAGGCTCTCCCGACGTAACTGCGGTCTGACTGGGTGATATATCATCACTCTTCGTCATGCCCTCCTTGGACGGCGTTGAAAGTCCTCCCGTCAGAGGTTGCACATGAAGCTCAGAGGTACCTGGAGACCGAATTTCCGTAGGATATTCGTGGAGAGGCTCTAGCGCTGGACGTCTCATGGTATCCGGTGATCGAGATGAACGCGGCGACTCTGGTTTTGATGACCTTCTTTCTGGAGAGGACACTTCACCTGGAGACATGTCAAACGCACCAAGTTGTTCTCCCAAGTCATCAACATCTCCGACTTCAGACTCCGCAGTTTTCTCTTTGACTAGAATCTCCTCGCTGCCGCTGACGACACTCCCACGACTGTTGGTTCGCATCATCTCTGTGCCCAGTTTCGAACTAGAACGAGGTCCCTTGGAAGTGTGTGGAGCGCGATGGCGAGCTTGTAGATTTCCGAGCTCTTCATCCTCATCGTCTCCAGATTCAGCACCTTCATAATGACGTTTCTCCAAAGACTCCCGCTTAGCACGAATTGCTTCAGTTGATCGCTGTTTGCGGGGCGCAACCAGACTTGGTGGGTTGGATGCAAGCGGCGCCGAGAGAGCATGTTGCAAAGGAGGCAGATTCAATGTGCCAGGAACATTCGTGTTGATTTTAGGTTCGACTGCTGCCGCTCCTTCTGATATCCCAAGTCCCTCTGACGCATCTCCCCAGCTATCCGTATGACGGCTGATAACGACTGGTATTTCTTCTGGTTTGGTTGACTCCATGTCGCCAAAATAGCTACTGCCCACAGAATCAGCTCGGCTGGAGCCTCTATATGAACTCGAAGGTACTGGGTGGAAGCCAGAAGAGATCGAGCTGGGACTGTCTTCCGCATGACTGATGGCACGCGGTAGAGGTGGAGGTATCACCAAGGAATGTGTCGGGACGTAGTCTTTTGGTGGAGGCTTCCATTGACAGAACTTGCACATTGCTTCGGTCAGTTTGTTCAACGTCGGAGGCTTTTCGATCAAAGCGTTGAAATGATGAGTCTCTGGGAGGTCTTTTAGATAACCGGTAACCGCAATAATAGGTGTATGTCGGTTGGCACTTCGTGTCTCACGAACCATGCGAGCTACGTCTGCTCCGTTGATCTGGGGAAGTTTGACTTCGGTCATGATAATATCAAATTGCACTTCGCTCAATGCATAACGGATCGCCTCGGAGCCATTGACGGCTGTAATCGTGCGGCAGCGTAACTTTTCAAATAGTCGTTCCATGACTAACCTAGAGACAGGATGATCTTCGCATATCAAGACATCAAGAGGACGGAAGACGGGCCCGTCAAGCAAATTAATCTGGGAAAGTCGTCGAGAGCTCTGTCGCCGCCGCTGTACCTTCAACAGTGCCTTTGTTCGAGGGTCTTCGTTATCAGAAGAAGACGGAGAAATATCGAACAACTGACTACGGCGCTTGTGATGGGTTGGGACAAATGGCTCTTTTGACGAAACTGAATGCCCTTCGCTGTCCTGTGATCCGATCGTCTGAGATCTAGTACGTGTGACACCTGACTGGGGAGGCCCGGATGGAATCTTCTCTGGGGAATGAGTCGTCAACCGTCCGGGTTTGTTCGACGACGGCGCTGAAGACGCAAGCTTGGCACTAGGTGTTAGACGTGGGACCTCAAACTTATCAGATAATGAACCAACCGATTGCTGCGACTGCGCCGAAGAGGACCCAGAAGTCTTTCTACGCTCGTGATTCTGACCAGTGCTGAACTGAACAAGTAACGGAGAAGAAGGTTGCGAAGGCCGATTCGGAGATGATCCTGTCTGACTTAATCCAGATGGAGATGCTGGGCGGTTTCCTTTGGTCTGTGAGAGAGTGCGTTGCAACGGCATGGGAAGTAGTGGGCTACCTTCTAGAGACGGCGTCGAGCTAGGAACGCTGGGGGATGCCGTGGTCGATGGTATCTGTCTCTGTTGGGCTTGCATGGCTTCCTGTCGCAGTCTCTGAATGACGTCTTTGTTTGCTCGTTCCAGCATAGGAAGGTTCTTGAAATTGAAATTGCCAAAGTCGTCGGCCAACACAGGCTCACTCAAACGTCGGCTTCGTGTATCTCTGACATGTGGCGGAATATGCAGCGGCATCAGTCCTCGTTTTATCGAGTTGACTTGCGAGCGAACTTTTGATAACGCATCATGAGGTCGATCGGGATACTCTCCGGCTGTCATGGGGTACTGAGGAGACTGAGACTGAGCATCTTCAAGTTCTTCGAATGATTGGAGAGTTGCGCCTCGAGAATCAAAATATTCAGTGTCTTCTGGATTCTCAGGGTTGGGAACAAATTCCGCCTTATCTTCGAGTAATGTATCCCAGTTAACGTCAGCAAACCAAGGGTGACTACGAATTTCAGCACCTCCATTAGGAAACTTCTCTTCTATATTAGCGCCCAGTCGTCGTTCCGGGTTGATTGTCATCAGCTTGTTCATCAAATCAATGGCCTCTGGAGACGCCAGTTGCTGGGCTTCGTCGGGCCAGTTAATTCGCCGATGCAAAATGTTCTCAAATACCTCATCCGGTGTCGCGGCATTAAATGGTGGATACCCGAAAATAAACTCGAACAGAATACAACCAAGTGACCACCAATCGCTCATTTCATCTTGACCAACACCGTTGATTGTCTCAGGTGCCAAATAATCAGGAGTGCCGACGAACCTTCGGTTATGGTCTTCAGGATCGAACAAGGCCATCGGAGGTGGGAGCATAGACTGCGAAGGTGGTGTGTTGTGTACTGCTAATGAGGATGTCGCGCTCACGGTTTGGCTCAACGGTACTAGATGTGGAGACTCGCCTCCTTCACTAGGTGCCTCATCTTCGGTCACAGCCTGAGATGGAGGTGGTAGGGGCGCGGGAGTCTCTGCACCTTCGCCAAGCGAAAATGTTCGAAACATGACGTTCAAAGTATCACTTCCACCGCTATCACTGCGATAACCTGATGCGCGTCCTAGGCTTTCGCGAGGCGGGGGTATTTGACTCAAGCTAAAGTACGAAGGCTGGTTGTAGCTCCCGGCAGTATCAGGCGCCATGATCGGAGTAGAACTGGGAGAGTGCCCTCCTTGAAAATCAAAAGATGCAGAGCGAGACGAAGCCAGTGACATGGCTCGAGGAAATGGTCCTTGTTTCAATAAGTCTGGCGCAGATTCGTCGGGGCTTTTCAACACCCGTTTCTGACGACCAACCAGTCCCATTCTAGATAAACCAAAATCAGTCAATTTGAGATGACCGCGCTGGTCGATGAGGAGGTTGTCTGGTTTCAAATCTCGGTGCACAATGCCTCGGTTATGTAGATGCTCAACACCTAGGACCACCTCCGCAATGTATTTCTTAGCCCAGTCTTCAGGTAGACCTTGCAGAATCTTGACCAACGAGGCACAGTCTCCGCCGTTGAGATACTCCATTACGAGGTAGAGGTAATCCTTGCTGGAGAAGGTCCAATACAGTTTGGCAACGAAATCGCTCTCACCCTGCCACATCATGATTGCTCGTTCCGCTTTAACATTGGTAACTTGATTCTTAGCAACCATGTCTGCCTTCTTCAGTACCTTGATGGCAAAATACTCTCCAGTGGCCTTCTTTTTTGAAAGATACACACTTCCAAAAGCGCCTTTGCTGATGGGCTTGATGATTTCAAAATCCTTGATTGATGGTGGCGCAGGACGCGGTTGCGGTTGACTCACAGAGCTCAAATGTGGTGAGATTGGTGCCCTAGGATCTGAAGAAGCGGTGGAAGATTGTCGTCGATGATGATAATGAGTGTGCAAATGGTGATGTGGCGGTAGCCCTTGAGCGGTCAACTCGTTCGTCGTCAGTAACGGAGAAATGCTAGGGGAAGGCATACTCTCGCCACTAGGTAGACGCGGTTTCGACAGTCGTAAAGGAGATCCAGGCCCTTGTACACGACCTGGGGATGCCTGGCGACGTGGCGAGCTTGACAAGTTTGGTAGAATCAAGCTCTTGCGCTTTCTGCTTCTTTCACTCCGAGAGTGTGAAATGCTCTTCTCGGATGAAGGAGATTCAGTCCCTCTGGCGGCGGCAATCAAAGAGGATGAAGGTACGCTGCTGCTATCGCTATTATCGCCCACGTCACTTTCGGCCAGAAGTGATCCTCGCTTAAGAGGTTGAGATGTACCTAAAACGCCGCTGATGCTCTTGTGGGAACGAGGAGTCGGGCATTCCAACGGACTTGCTGAACGAGTGGAAACTGCAACGGATGAACCGCGTCGAGGGGATTGGGAGTTTGAAGATGGATCTGAATGTTCACGCATGGCGGTGTCAGACGATCGATCTTGAGACAAAGCAGCACTTGATTCGGCGATTTGAGCGGTCGGTCGTTCTTCTTCGTTGATCTGCTCAGTATTCTTCGCTTGGTCACCTTCTGATTCATATGAGCCAGAAGTTGACGAAGAGTCTGAAAGATCGCCAGCAGCGATGCGCTCTGCCTTTGTAAGTGCAGCTTCTATACATTCTTCCACCATAACCGTGTATTCGACCCGGATTCGCTCGGCATATTCAACAATTCGACGATGACGAACGACTGCATCGACCTTGGCTTTGGCGACCTGTTCTGTATCGGCGGACAAAGCAGCAAGGCCTTGTTCTTGCTCTAGGGTGTTGCTGCTGGGTGATTGCCATTGCAAAACTTGCGAGATGCGAGACTCTGACTGTGGAGACAAAGTTCGAAGGTCCTCGATACTGTCTGTTCGTGTTTCTTTCAGCGCAGGTGTACTGATTTCCAACGCAGTGTCGCAAAGATCCAGAATCAACTCGACAATGCGAGCGAGAGGTCGCCGTACAGCAAAAGATCGACCCCGTCCATGGCCCAAACCGGATGTTGAAGGGTCCCTCGACCGTGGAGGCGTGGCAGGTGAAGAGCCCGGAGTAGAGCCCGGTAGTGATGACGATGGAGATGGTCCAATAGCTAGTCCTTTATATTCTGGATGTGGGGGTGGTGATGGCTGGGCCTCAGTCAAAAAAGGACGTCCTTGACGAGCTTCCAAAGCGTCGAGAACTTTGACAATTGCATGTCGATGCTCATTGAGATTTTCCTGAGCAAGCTGGACCTCCATCTCGGCGGTATGTTCCTGAAGACACAGCTCGGAGTGTTTCTCAAACCACCAGGGAGTAATTTGGCGTTCGCAGATTCGACACAGTACTGGAGTGGGTGTAACAGATTTGTCGGCGTTGGCGTCGGCAGCTCGTTCAGCCAAAACCGTTAGATGATTTGCAAGCACTTCTGCTCCGACGCCGAGGGATTCAACAAGGAGTGGGGGTAGATCGATAGTGACTTCTTTCGGTGATGTCGACGGTCGTAGCATCCACATTGTCTGTCGTCAATAGTCAGTTAAATCGGTATGTAAAAATGGTTCGAAACATGACTTACGTGTCCTTCACCGTCGCCTGAACGGTCGTAAATCATAATTCCTTGTGCTTCCATATCGAGTATATCTCGGTCATTCTCTTCCTTAATATCGGTCGATTCGTCGTTCTTTACATCGTCGGCGGGTTGTTTGTTTGACTCGACCTCGCGGTTATCGTCATCTTTGATCGTAGACGACGATTCCTTGATCGAAGATTTCAGCATCGAATCTGGTCCCGTAACAACTGAAAATCGTATGAATCGACTTCTCGAGTCATCTTCTTTCATCGACTTGATTGCATCTTGAAAACAAGACTTGTTGGACCAAAGCACCTCTGAAATAACCTTGCCCTCGACCGATTCGGGATCAGTACCAATCACCTGTCTCCAAGACGGGCTGACCCATTTGATATGACCGTCTAACCCCAAATCCAAAATCACATTCAACGTTTCTTCCGCAGCTTCCCGTAAATCTTCGCGCTCAGCTCGCATGTCTTCGCTATAGGAACGACCCATTGCCACCCGATGATGGCCCGGGGTTCGTGCCTCTTCTCTCAACGCAGCCACTGTCGGTGGAGCGAGGAATTGAGACGCGTTTGTATTGTTTCCTGCCATGGTGTCGTCTTTCCCGCTGGAATACCAACGGGTTGACACGGCGATAGCCTTCCTTTCCTTCTTTTCCTTCTTTTGATAAAATTGTCAAGCCGAAGCAGGGTACCAAGCAAAGCCGGACCGACTGCCAGGCAGATCGGCTACCCGTGAGCAGCTGTGGCCTCGCCCGTGAGATCAACAATCCATGGCGGGGAACACAATCGTCAATGCAGTTGGGAGAGCAATTATCCGTCTGCCGGAGTATTGGAAGAGGGCAACACGCCCTCCGAACGGGATAGCAATGAGATTGTCTTATTCGGTGGGCGTAGAAATGGAAATACGCGCGGATTGACGGACGAACGAGGACGAAGTTGGCAGGCAGTCACCTGGTGTAAAGTGGTTGTCGCAACGCGGTGGGGAACGCAGATAAGTCGCGGGTCGATCGATAGTGGAGCGACGATAGAGATAGAGTACGGTAGTTGTAGGAAGGGTAGAATTGATGCAGAGAGATGATTGTGTCAGGAATGAACCACGAAATAAAGTCGAAGGTAGTGTAGCAGTCGAATAAAATAGCCAAAGAAAGAAGTTGTGGTTGTCACTGGATAAGCAACGCTACGGGAAGGCACACGCCGAGTCGCGACGGGCGGGAACTCAGAAGGGAAGGACTGCAGCCTGGATTCTCAGGCAGTCACTACGTATGCTCTTATCGAGTGTCTTCTTTATCGTTTCAATGTTTCATCTATTGAATCATGGAATGACTCGGCCAGAACACAATATACACCCACCCCTTGCCTCATACCCGACCATTTGTCTGGAACGTCGCCTCAGAGGCAACCCAGCCATGTGATCACTTCAATATTTGACGGCGCACAGCGTCTGCCTCAGCATTTGCCATGTCATGCGTAAAGCTTACCAGCACCACTGACTGTAGAGCGGTGAGGTGTCAATACATCCAGTCTCTCCTGATACATACTCGAACAACCTAACGACTCATTAATTGAAGAAAATTAAGATAGTCATACATGGGATGCAATGCAGCATGACCGCACCACCAACGGCGACCAACCACTTAGACTCACCACCGGACTGACGCGACTAATATATTTGCTCTTCCAAGCATAGGCAAAAGCATATTTGCGATGCCATCCAATGGCTGCGATCCAGACCTCCTTCCTCCTGCGAGACAGCGATAGGCTAGCCCATGTACATGGGATGGAGTCATGACTCTCTAGTCTAGCTGAGTCTGCCGTGTTAATTTATTTTTTACGATGGAGATGCAGCCACCATCCAGGTAGTTGTAGTCTACTAGTCTGCGTGCCGGGACCCGGATGTGGATAAAACAGAAAAAGATACTACAGACTTCAGTCAGGCGAGAGGATTCCAGAACAAGAATGAGGCATCTCCCATCCTCTGGATCAGCATTCCAAGCCCTTCAACCCCGCATATCCGTACCACCAGCTAGTACTTACATAGAGTTTCCTGACTGCAGCAGAACGAGGGGAAGATTTCCAGCTAGGAATTTTTATCAATTGGTGATTCCGGGGTTGACATGGCTGCAAACCATGGATACCCTACTGGCAAACTACGTAAGCCCCAAATTTGGTCATGCATACTAGAATCTAGCATCCAGAGTGTAGTAGATATCAGTAAACCACGTAAGTGACTTTTCTATATTTTTAGATTTGTGTTTCTAGAAGATTCAGAGAGGAGAGAAGTTCTTTTGACTATTGATCGGAGCACGACAGATGCACAACTGCCGAAGCCAACCGTCCTTTTCCGTCCGAACAGAAACCAAGCCAGAACATTGGAATTCAACATCTACGTAGTATTTAACCAGACCAGAAAGTGGGAGGAATCAGAAGGAAAAAAAGCAAACAAAAAGATAAACGGCACCAAATGCCGTCTCCGAATAATGCGTACCCCCACTAGCCTACCTCTTAGAAACCATCAGCCAACATCGACCAGTTAGCCTATCACTTTAGAGTAAAAGGCTTCTGTGATTTGCTACACCCTGCAACCATCACGTAAAAGCCTTGGAATTCGCGGATGTGTTTCGTGCAATCCGATTGATTGATGTGTCGGATTTCCTCTGTATGGTTGGAGTTAGGGTTATGTGCGACCTCTCCATTAACCACACTCTGTACAACTGCTTTCTTCAGATGATTAACTATTCATTAAGTATAGCTATATCAGCAGATAATAAGACTATGCGACATGATCCTCTCTCCTCGGAACATCCAAGTCAGCCAAACAAGGCGCATGAAACACCTTGCCTTCTACAGCACCCATCACTGTACGCGACAAGACCAGAATCCAAAGTAGGACCACGGCGCCGGAAAATATCTACACCCATAATCAGTTCCAATCCCCCATATGCTAGCCATTATAGAGTGAAGAAAGACTTACAGTCCCCAGAACAAGGAAAAACCTCGACCCCAACTCCCGTCCAATCTGGCACGTACTCATCGCAAACACGCCGAGAGGAAAAGTAAACCCCCACCAACCGATATTAAAGGGGAATTTGCGCGTATACGCGATTGATGTAAGTGCGAAAAACAGCCAGCTCAGTCCAAGGCCCCAGAGGATCAATGCAGTCAGAAACCCAAGAGCAGAGAAGATGTCGCCTGCACTAGCGGGGAGGGAATGGTTGTGCGTTTTTGATAAGAGAGTCGGCATGAGGAGGCCTAATTTTTGGATGCTTCAGCATCGTCAATTTTCATTCAATACTTCAGATATTGGGGGAAAAAGAGACACACGCATAACCGCCCTGCCCCAACGGCCCTAGGGGCAAAAACACGCTCACGATAACCGCCTTGGGCGGCAACTTGTGCAGCGTCAACCGCTGCAGATAAATGGTCGTCACCATCATGGCCATGGGCACACCAATACCCCAAAGCACATAACTCACGACCACCGTCCAGAGGGCATGTTGCGGGTCAATGTCGACCAGGACGTCGGCGACAACGGCGCCCGAGGCAGCGGCCACGATGGGGCTCACAATCGGCAAAAGCCAGACGGCTGTCATGGAGGAGAGGTCCAGTTTTTGCATGTGCATCATTCTTTTGGTCTTCAATGTTAGCAGGATGTTCTCGTTGGGGACAGAGGGGGGGTTTGGTTTATAGGGGACGAACAAAAGAGCAGGTAACGTCAACGCCACAATGACCGAAACAATAGCATCGAAAATCCACAATCCCCATGCAAACCGTCTCGTCCACTCTCCTCCCCAAGCAGGCACACAAACCAAAACAAACATGTTAATAATCGTCGCAAACCCCATGGGAAATGTGCCTAGAAACATCGACTGCACCGGATGCCGAATCATAGCCGTAAAGATCTTGGGATACAACAAATATCGTAATGCGGTCAGAATGCAGAAGAGACTAAACAGCAAGACGTTGAGCGCGAAGACGATGATGGAGAGGTAGTAGAGCCATGCGCCGTTGTAGGGGAGGGTGTTGAGCAGGATGGATGCTATGCCTGTGCCCATGTTGACGGAGAACCATCTATTGCCATCAGAACCTCGAATATTTCGAGAACGTGTGTATAGAGAGGACTACGTACGATGGAGTAAAGTTTCGAATAACTCGTCTCCAGCCGATATCGTGCTTTGAGACGGCCATGGTGGGTTGATCGGTTTTGCATGTGGCCATACTAACACAACACTTATGTGACTTCCAGCTGTGAATGATGGTTATTTGCTTTTAGATACAAGTTTAGGGGTTATAGATGTAGATAGAATTCTTTTATATGGAAAATGTTGAATCTCGGCCGAAGGAAAATTGATGTCTGACTCAGCCATCCGCCCAATCCGGCCGAGTGGCCAATTGCCTCATTTCATTTTGTATATCACGAACTGTGAAAAATTGAAGCGAGAGATATTATCCATTCACTGTATCTGATGATTGGCTGACTCAGACGCACCGAGCGATTTGAAAGAATGTGCAAGCTTCAACGCCTACAAAGACATCCCCTCCAACGCCTTCGCCATATCCGTCGCCATAAAATCCGCATGCATCATTCCCGTAACCTCCTCACAGTGCTTGAACAGCACCTTCGTAACCAGCTCCAACTCCCCCGCCGCCTTGAGCGCCCACGTCCAGTCCTGATTTAGAGTATCATCATCAAAAGGCCCAAACAACTCTGGATCTGTACCCCCCGACGGATCCCAGACACTCCCACCCCGCTTCCGCGGATACATCTTCGCCAGAATCAATCCCTCGGGGTATTTATCGTATGCCAAGAGCACGACGTGACGCAATACGCGGTTGATGTTGTCGATGAATCGCTTCCAGCCTTCGTCGCGCGCCTGCTCGGATAGATTCCCGGCGCGACGCTGGAGGTATTTTACCCATTTCATGGCGGCGATGAAATCGTCGACGTGGGCTTCGGCGCGTAGGTGGTCGGTTTCATCGGGGTCGCCATGTTGGCGGATTGTCTTTTGGAGGGTGTGGATGAAGCCTTCGACTAGGCTGATGTCGTCTCGGATGGAGGTCATTTTGGATTTCTTCCGATTGTAGATGAGAGATAAATTGTTTAGAGTTGATATCCGGAAGATTGATATCAGATTGGTTGATTTGTATGATTGAGATGGATTGAGTGGATGGGTTCAATGATTGCTCCTCTATATACATGCTGGGCGACATGTATGCGCCTGCTTTTCTAAGGAAAGAGCCGCAAACTAGCACAAACCGGCACATAACATTGGGTAAGCTCCTTCAATCTCGGCGGAGTTGTTCCTATTTCGATTCGATGTTTAGAATGTTTCAAGCGTACAAGGCAAGAACCGACAATGCCTTTGTGTCGGCCCTGAACCGTAAGACTTGGTTTCATACCATCACCGACAAGTCTTTAATTCCTCGAAAGTACCGCAAAGAGTAAAGACACTGACATATCTGTCTGCGTTCCCAGTATAATTTTTGACAAACGTCTTAGTCGCCAATAACCCATGATGAAAATGTCCGAGTGGATATCAACGATATGTGACATTATTTCGGACCCTCGTTGAATGAGACTGGCAATTTCATCTGCGTAGGGAAGAAAACAATTAGACATCCCCAAGAGTTGAATCCGACAGAAACAATCCGAATGCCTAAGCGCCTACTGATACCGGTATCGAGAGTGCAGTGATTATTTCTCGTCTTCGTCGTCTTCAGATTCTTCGTCTCTCAAACGCGCAATCTCAGCTTCCAACATGTCGCGCTCTATTTTCAGTTGCTCATTTTCCTCCCTAAGAGCTTGAATTCTTTTCTCGTCTTCCTCTTCGTTTTCTTCTCGTTGCTGTACAGGAATCAGCTTATCCGAATGCTGCTTCACCCACCGCGAAGCCCAATTCTTTCCCGGCTCCTTCCCCGCCAACACCGCAGCAAACTCCGCCAGCCTCGCATTTTTAACCGGAACCCCAAATTTCGCAAGCTCATTCACCAAGTTGATTAAGATTGCTGATTTCCGTTTGCTCAACAGGGCTTGCGCGTAGTATTGGTCTTCCTTTGAGCCGTTGACTTGGCGGTGTCGTCTGGACAGCGTTGAGCGGTCGACGCCGAACTTTTTGGCGATTTGGGTGTAGTTGATCTTTTCTTCTGGGTCCAAGGATTGTAGATATTCGAGTGCTAGGTCAATTGGAGCCATATTGACGGGCTGGTCGCATGTTAAAAAGATGAGGAGGATTTGGTCAAAACAATCTGCATCATCTTGTGCATCAGGCGGTGAAGGGCTCGGCGATCGGAGTATATAATAAATACTTTCCTTATTCGGGATTAGGCGTCTTTGTCTCTCCGACCATCCTATTCCGAGATTCATTCTGACCATCTTTGGCATAACTTGTCAAGTGTTATCGAAGTTATTCATAGTCTCTCGTTGATGCCGTCAAGATGGATACCAGGCAGGCAATGCAGACGCAACACGCAAACAAATCCCCGATACATAAATACCGACGGAATCGCAAGGTGCCGTCCTGCGAGCCATGCCGAAAGTCGAAAGTCGCATGCAATCATAACCTTCCTTGTAGTAGATGCATTAAAAGACGGCGTGTTGATGAATGCTACTATCACCCAAATCCTCTTACACGGGTAAGCAGTCCTCGTTATGCTGTGGGCATGAAACTATACTTGCCTCTGTCTGCTGTCTCGCTGACAAGAAACGCTCAAAAGAACCCACCAGAGGCCATAAGTACGCCAGTAGCAAAAGTCTTGCCATCTCCAGCACTAAGCAATACTGTCCCGAGCCCAAACGAGCAGCCTCACATAGGCGGTGCTTCCGAAGATGTCAACACTTTGGAATACAACCACAGGAGTAATTTTGTACTACAGCGTGCAGGGTCAGCTCCGCCGTTTGCGAACCATCATGAGACCTCTACGGAGAAGCACGGTTTCCAGGGGTTCACCTCACACGTTTCAATCATGACAGAAGACTTGATACAGCTTGGAGTGTGCTCTGGCGGTCTGGATAAAGCTACAGCCGTCCAAAGCAAACCCATCGTGAACGAAAGACTCGCCAGCGGCTGTCGAGCCCTGTCATTTTTGCAAAACAGGGAGATGATAGACCGTGGTATTGATTTGTTTTTCGAGTCCATCGAATGCATTCATATTCACTGCGGCGAATTTATAATAAGACCTTGGCTCTCAGGGCTGTGGTCTTGTCATGGCGAGACGCTGTTAAGTCAGAAACCTCAGCAGATACGGCAGCTATGCGAGTTACTGTGTCAAAACACGGCCAAACCGTTGATCTTTGATGGCAGCACTACAGCAAGGCAATGGATACTCTCAGCCACAGGCGAAAACATACGCTGGGCGACAATCGCTATGATCGCCAATTATGTAGGAACATATGCAATGCTAACCAAATCGTCTGATCCATTTTTCAAAGACTACAACGTGGATCGTCAATTATTAATGGATCAAATGCTGGAAGTTTCAAAAGTGTGCATCGGTTTCTGCCGAGAATGCGATGCTTTGGATGACGCATTCCTCTGCGCCCTGTTGGAGCATTACAGCATCATCGAATTCACCAAGGGAGAAGCATCCTACGCAGCATACCGTATCGGCGCCGAAGTGAACAGTGCCCTCGTCGCAATGGGCCTTCACCAGGAGATAAAAGCTGACTACAAAGTTCCCTTTTTCCTTGCTGAACTGCGAAAACGACTTCGATCGATCATCTACGGAACGGAAATCAGTATAGCCACTTTTTTGGGCCGTCCGCCACGACTCTCACATTGCTATATGAATTTGGATCCGCCACTAGATCTGACGGACTCGCAACTCTTTTCTGAAGATCCACAGGAGTTGGCTGTTGCCATCGCTCGACTGGATGATCAGGGGTACAATAGGGATGGAGAGATCCGGCTTATCTCTTGGGTGAGATCCTCCGTTGGATTTGTGGCAAGAAGAGAGGAGATTCTAGAGCTGTCGATGGGCAATTACACTCCGGAAGAGGTGCGGCAAAAGGCAGTCGATATCCAAAGAAAAACCGAGGAACATTGGGCAACTCTGCCGCACTACCTGTCGAGCTTGAAAGAAAGTCTCTTTGGACTAGATACCGATGACATCTTTCATTTGCACCTTCGAAATATCTTCCGCCAAATCCCGCAGTCGAATCTACTTTTACTGCATCGCTTACTTGTGCGCAAAGCGGGCGCCTGTCCGGCAGATCTAATACGAACAGCGCGGGCAATTCTAAGTGACGTGATGCTAGCATACAAGCGCTTCGAAATGTCCGCAGAAACATCGTTCATCTATTTCCTAGCGGTACATGGAGTCCGCAGCGCAGTCATACTCGCAATAGAACTCCTGAAACAGGAACAGCTTCCAGTCTACCCAGACGCGCCGCTTCTGCCTCGAAGCAGGACAATTCAGGATTTATCCATCTTTGCAGACAAGCTTAGTGACCTGGATCCATTATTTGGCGACATAAGTATTTGCGAGAAGGGTCAAAAAGTGATATCTCTGATTCTTGATAAGATATTGAGTCCTCCGAGGGCTTCGGAGCGACATTACTATCAGTCTTCACCAATGCAAACGCCGCGGCTTGATACAGATACAAATACTGCTACTGATATTTTCCAGCACACCACTCAAAGCGCACAGAGTACACAAGTGACAGAGAGCTATGTGCTTATGGGTGACTTTGGTTATGATATAGGTGCAGCGATTTCTGGTCCGGATCATGAATTCAGACAGTGGCTGGAGAATATGGATAATCAAGACTGGGGTTTGTAGCATAGAGCTCGTGGCACGCAGCACATCAATTTGAAGATAGCATGACCAGACCGTTTAGGTTACAAAGTCAAAAACTAGAGGCCTTTGCTCCCACTGGTCTGAAGAATAGAACGGATCTGGTGAGAAAATTTAGAGGATGCTGCTCCGGTCATCAAGATAACCAGCTTTGTGCGATTCTCATGACAGTTGAGACTGGACGTCTCTTGAAAGCCTCTGCAATGCGTGCAAAAGGATTGGATGACACACTTCCTGATGAATGGTAAAACAGAATACTCTACGTACAAAATTGTCCCCAAGTCCATTGCCCTACTCATTTCCGATTGGCTCTGTGTTTATCCCGACGTGGCACATGTTTAATCTCTATAACGACCCACCAATTCCGACATATGAACAGCTTCAATTGGCTATAGGCTCGTATTCCGACTCACTAAATCTTTATTCCGATTATCGACATTAGAATCTAGATGCTGCCCTAACCCGGAATGCCCATACTCTAAAATGGCGCGAGATATTTATTTGCTACCAATAGCCTCCTGCTTGAGATATTTATTGTAATGTATCTACCTATACCGACGCGCTGGGACAGCAGGCATCTAGTGATGGGTCCTTTGAGGTATATATCACTGCCCTAACGCGAGTTTGCATTACGTACATCGAAAACCAGGGTGATGATGCCCCTCAATAGAGTATTTAGCTGGGTATATACACCGATTCCTTGTAGTCCAGCTCCGAGGATGTGAAATGGTCTGTTGCGGGTTACCTACGTAGTAGGTATATTTAAGCTCATCTATTCCTGATCTTCAGGTTTTGTCAATTTCTGGTCTGTCAATATCTTCCCACTACATACGTAGGTAGTTACAAACCAAGCGAAACAATGACGAAGGCAGAAGCCTGCAACACGTCCGAAATCTCAATCCACTTGGACTCACCCCATTCATTCCTCCCTGGCCAAACAATTACCGGCTACGTATCTCGCACCTCGCGCTGGGTCAGTACCGAAACGAGCATCAGCATCACCCTCCACGGCAAATGCAACACAAAGCTCTTCAGCCGTGATTCTTACCAGTGCCGTGGCAGCGTAGAGCTGTTCGGACAAGCTGGCGTTCGAAAGGAGCTTTTTAATGGTGCATTACATATACCAACGACGTCTCGCCCGGACGAAAACAAATGGCGCTTTGCGATTGATATCCCTACTCATCCCGACTCAAACTATCTGAAATCACATACACTAGGGAGGGCATCATACCTGCCTTTGCTATTAGCAGATCAGCATGCTCTTCCCCCTTCATTCGATCTGGGCAGCAGTCGTGGTTCCGCCGGAGTTGAATACTACCTAGAGGCCACCATGACGGCTCCCAATTCCTCAAAACCCATCGTGGCTCGACTGCCGATTGAGCTTCGTTGCGAATCCTCGCCTTTCCCGATAACTGATTTCGACATCAAACTACATTCCCGGCAGCCTTATACCATCACATCTCCTCTTTTGAATCACAGTGGCATATACAACGCACAGCCTTCCATTGGACATAAAGTCAGCAAAGTTTTACGAGTATCCAAATCCCCTCGCCTCACATTCTGTCTCGAAATCAGCATACCTTCCGTTCTTCAAAGGGACAGTCCGTACCAGATTCCATTCGAGATGCGAGCAGTACCGCAATGGATGGATACGAGCGATTGCATCGCTAAAGTTCGCCATACCATCAACATAGAAAAGCTGACTATTGTTATCCGATCGACATCGAGTATCATGGGTATTGCTTCGGGCGCCTTGGGGCCAGTTCCGGTTGTGCGTGAGGACCACTTTACGACGAAGCTTGTATTGGCGGATTATATGAGGTCAAAGAACGGCAATCAGACCGATATTCAAATGATTCCGTCTAGGACCCCCTTGTTGGCCAAAGGCCTATCATCGGATGGCTATCCGTTGACATTACCGATTGACGAAAACACGGCCTCTCTCGACTTAGGGGAAATACTTGATCTGAACATGCAATACGGCCAGAATGGAGTTGATGTTCCAACGTTTATCACCTATAACATCAAACGAACATACGAGCTGGAATGGAAAATGACTCTCGAAGTCGGCGGGGAAGCACTCAAAGTCAAGGGTAGACATCCGGTCTTGATCATGGAAAGGACTGATCAGGATTGAAAGGGGGTGGGGGGAAGCTAGTTCTCATTTATTGAAATATGCTCATGATTCAAACCTACGATTGATCATTGATGGATGGAACGCGAGATTTGTGACAGGAAGCCTGTGCCTGCCCAATAAGGAAACCTATACCCGATCAGGAAATTACTTTCGTATCGAATATTTCGGCAATACATACGCCCAAATACTTCAGAGAAGAACAAACGACATATATACTTCAAAGTAAATATACCACGTAGTTTGTTTTTCCATATGTAAACCATACATAAATGTCAACAGTCTACATGTATCGTTGAGTGTAATAATTGACGTCCATTCAGCTTTGGCGGCTAAATCTTCGGTGCGCCATCAACCGCAGAATCAGCATATTTCTTGGACTGCGTCCCTCACCATTAGCTACAAATAGTCTTCAGGCGGGTTCACAGTATTACTAGGAGCCAGCAGCTCTCACTCCTATCATCACAAAATATCAAAACAATTCTGCATGGGGTAATATAATGTTATAGAACACTAACCATTCCTCCACTAACATAAACAAGAATTGCACTTATACTCAGCAAGTACAAAGCATATTGAAATTTAACACTCCTTGCCTGGGACGAGCTAATGTGAATATGAAGCGAGCCAAACTCTTTAAGAACACCAAATAGAAAGCAATTTGCCGGTAAGCCAATCCATATATAATTATTACAAAATATACCATATTCCGCATAGATCAGTCTCAATTGAGCCATGGGAAGCCCCTAATTCGGGTTATGTTTACGCTTATTTCGGACATATATTGGAGATATTTCGGTCTGAATTGTTAGGGCTGTCTCGCTGAAAGGGTTCAGAATCCTCGGCTAGCTATCAATATCTTTCCTTGAAAGGAGTATCAATTTATTCGATCAGAAAGTGTTGAATAATGGCACATTAAATTCCTGCGGCTCGACGGATACTAGGAATTTTGCATTTTTTCTATCCAAGCCCTGTCTAAATCGGGCATCGATCTATCTACAACGTCTGTCTTTCAAGAATATCTCCCCCTTCAAAACCCTTCACCTATTCTGGTTACCTCCGTCCAATCTACTCTTCCTGAGATGTTCAGGAACGAAACTTTCGAGGCTGGCAGAACCTCCCAGATATCACCACCGCATAGCTTCAACCTGGACGACTTTGAAATATCTACAGAGATCCTGGACGCTTTCTCATCCCTGGAACCCATTGATGCGACAGTTTGGGGCACTTCTCGATCTTGATTGACATTGTTTGATCACCGAAATAGCTGCCGATGATTTGGCCTATGCCACAACCTGGAGCGCTACGAAGACCTCAATTCTTCAAATGGCTTCCTCTGAAGCAATTTGGCAGCCCGAACAACTTGATCGTAAACGGTAAATGTTATGCTACTGGAGAGCTGTGGGTTCAGAAGATGTTAGCATGAGAGGTACGATTTCAACTTAGTTCCGCTCTTACCGTCAGTCGCACCAGTCTCGGCGTTGTTCCTCTCCAAAAGGCCCCAATCCCTTCGTCTCTCAATGTCAAAACTGCGCAATGGAGCATCCCCTTATACTGGGATTTGGCACTCTGTATTCGCGTTTTGATATTGTCAAACGGCATTGACGCATAGCTGGACCTACTGTTAGCTGAAGCTATCAAAGTAGACAGCTGTCACTCACACAGTCACTATCCCGCTCAATGCGCCAATGACTAGCGTAGTACCAACGTGGCTCTGAAAAGCAGGCCATTGTCTCGCTACCTGCTCCTGCATTATTCCAAAACTTGTGAATCTCACGGCAGAGTTAGTGGCTTGTTTGCTTAGCACCGGAAGTGCTCCTCTCCACAAGGCACCAAGACCCTCCTCGCGAATCACAAATGACATTGCAGCAACTACTCCTTTGTTGGCCAATCGATGGTTGCCCTTTAAAGCCGCATCCTCTATCATCCTCGTCTTCAGCGCCTCGCCCGGTGTCACCACCAGCAAGGATTCTGCTACCCCGGCGCTCAGTCCTGCTAGAACGTTCACCCACGGGTTCCGCTGGCCTTGCTTTATAATGAGCACTTTCTCGAGATAATCCCTTGACGACTCGAAAGTAAGGAAGCGGATGCCACTTTTCAATGCATTGCTTACGGCGAGTGGTGGACAGCCGGAGTAGAAGCCCAAAATACCAGATTTGCGGTACGTTGACTTCAGAATCGAGAGAGAGGATATAGTTCCGTGGGAAAATTGAGGCAGTTGTTTCCGGGTTTTGACAAATTCGGCGGGGTACTTGGGGTATTGGTAAGTTGTTGGTTCAATTAGGAATTGTATCAAATTGAATACCTACAGTGATCATGGTTTCGGATGCTCCTGCGATGCTTCCCGCAATAATCTTCGTAGCAACTCCTGGCTTGTCCCTACTCTCCATATTGCTTGTGCTTCTAGCTCTCCGTACTGAAATGCCTTCGTTCGACGTTGTATGTATGGCTCTTCTCTGAAAGAGTATGAAAGCAATAGATTTCGCTTCCGTGTTTGATGGGATCAGAGAGTCAGATACACCTAGACCGAAAGTATACTATGGTTTCTATACAGAGAGATTCATGAAATTTGTCCTAAGGCCATGATGGCGTTGCAGAGTTGGTCTGTGTCGCTTCACTGGTGGCCTGAGACTTCGGAAGTTGGCCGAAGAATGCCGCCAGCTCGACCTTTGAAATTATTGGCGAAGAACCGATGGGTCTAAAAGCCTCGAATTTTCTGTCCGGAAAGTCTCGGAATTTTTTTCTTTGTTGTTGAGCTTATTGGCACGTTATTTGAGATTTGGTTGAGCACAATCAAGCCGAATTTGACGGGATGACCAAGTGATGTGGATCGTACGAGTATCGTGAGTGCATCAATCGTATTTTATAGTGATCATATTGCCGTCCTTAGGATGCAAGATATCACAGCTAGTGGTAAGCCCTGCCAAACGATAATAGTCTTAGACAATGAAGATTCTTGTATTAGTATGAATGACGGTGTCCGCAAATAAGAACTTGTACAATAAGACCTTGTATCGGTTCTCTAGTAAAAGAAAAGCCAGTTCCCAGCATCATCTCTACTTAATCTCGGACAAACGATCCCTTCTTTCATTCTTTGATATCCCATACAGTTCTTCGGCATTAGACCTGAAAAGCCTTTCCAGAATCACTTCATCTTCTTCACACCACTCCACCAATCTTTCCATAAATGGTCTGATATCCAACCCTTCAAACCTCGTGTGCGGCCAATCCGTTGCAAAAATCACTCTAGTTCCTCCGGCAGCCCTTAGCAACTGTTTCGCAACGGGCTCTAAATCTTGTTTGTAGTCCATACTGATCCGATACGGGGCAGAAATCTTTACATACGTGTTTCCTTGTCCTAGTAGACTGACAAGCGATTTGAATCCCGGAAGTAGATATGGATCGCCAGTTGCGGAATAGAGCGATTTACTCTCATCGCACGAAAGCTCAGGATGCCCAAAATGGTCAAAACAGACCTTGACTCGTAATTTTGGAATGGTTTTCTCCAGAGCACTTATGATAGGCATAGGCACATAAAGCTGTAATATCCAGTCCAGCGGCCTTATCATGTTGGCGTATTGGCACAGGAGGGAGGATAGCTCATTCAATTCCATAGTCTTTCCTACAGATTGCAAATTTACTCTCACGCCGCGTACTCCGATTGTGTGCCATTCTTGCAGGGTAGAGAATGAGGTTGTGTTTGGATCGAATGCTACCACGGCGCGGGCGGTTTTGGGACCCATTTGGTGGAGCGCATCGAGAATACAGGCATTATCATTTCCGTAACTTGAGGGCTGAACCAGTATAATGTTGCGAATTCCTACGGATGATTCGAATCTCAAGGCGTCGGAGATGAGATGCTGTTTTGGAGTGTATCGTGCCTCTGCAGATAATGGGTATTTGGCCGGGTCGAAAACATGCATATGACCGTCCCAAGAGTTTTCCGGTATCTTGTCGAGTAGGTCCCCGCGTGAGTGTATTCTGTGGCCTCGTTTTGGAGTTCGCCGTAATGATCGTTTGACTAGGTAGATTGGATAGCGCAGGCGTTGCAAAATGTAGCTGATAAGGAGTTTGAGAGCTAAGGAATTCATGATTTTACCTCTCCGTATTAACCAAGCCTCGAGCAGGACAGTTGCAAGTATGCAATGTATGGGAAGATTTAAGAGACATATTTGCCCTGGAAGATTGCCCAGGCTAGCCAGTCAAGAGCGGGTTCGCAAATCCAACTTCGGTCAGTTCAAAATAGGAAGAAGCAGAGCTGTCTCTCCTAAAACTTTTTCCTATAACTTCTAGCAAGTCTATTGTAAGTAGAAGTGGAGGCGATTGTCAAAATTGGGGGCTCGGAAGTTGTCCGAGTCTAAGCATCCCTTACCTATTGGGAGTAAGCAAGCCCACAGGCGGGTCTTCGTCCCAGAACTTTAATACAGAGTGCATAGGCTCGGCCAACTTCCGTCAAGATGAAAATTCCTTCGCACAACTTCGGAAGCAGCCAGCCATGTGATGGCCCTCCATTCTTAGATTTTCTTTATCTTCCATCACTCAGGGGAGCTCTGAGCCATGTCTGGGAGGGTGTGGTTGGCTGTTACTAGCTACTTCCTCGCTTCCCCGCGACCAAACGACCCCAGCTCATCCCCAGACTACAAATCGCCCATCACAAATATCAGGAGTCAAGTGCTACTCTCTACCTCCATCACTATACACAGTAATACCTTCTCCAGACACTAAATATGTTCGACATCAATCGATATTATGTTTTCACGGTCCTTGTGATCGCATCTGGTGGCATCCCTAAAGGTGCAAGCACTTGCAATCCCTTATGTGAAGACTTCTGACCTGAATAGGTTACGATGAAGGAGGATTCAGTGCATCCACTCGGCTTGACTTCGTTCAAGCATGATTTCGGACCATCAGCCTCTCTCTCTGGAAGAACAACAAGTCGGGTCTTGCAAGTCGCACTGCCAATATCTCCTCATTCGGAGTCCTAGGGTTCCGGTGGTCTATCGGTCTCTATACAGTTCAGTATCTCTACGGTACTGAAATCTATCCGACACGCATTCGAAGTGTGTGCTACGCCATTAATATGGCACTTCACTGGTTTTTCCAATTTGCGGTGGTCCGCGTCACACCAAACAGGTTTGTCAGCTTGAACATTTGGGGGGCGTATGTCTTTTGGGCCATCATCTGTGCTCTTGGCTTCATTTTGCTTGATATTTGGGCTCCTGAGACTAAAGGAGTTCCGATGGAAATGATGGAAGAATTATTCGCCGGTCACTGGTGGATGGGCTGGAAGGCCAATGTAGACTTGACCCGGTGGATGAGAGAAGATAGGTTTCTAAAGGAAAACGAGGATAAGAATGTTGGCGCCCCAGAGCTACAGAGAGATTAGAAGTAATAATGTAATTTCTTTCAAGATCAAGAATATTCCACAACTCAGGAGTGAGCAACGTGTGTAAAAAGGCATATTTTCGTGGATGTTTTGTTCCCTCTTTCAGCCTGCTCGGCAGTTGACTGCCTCTATCCAATGCCGGTATAATTTTCACCAGAAGTGTAGGACGATGTTCAGAAGTATTGGAGACGAAAAGCCATTAAGTCCACTAGCCTCTACGGAGCAGCCCCCCGGATCAGTCTTGTAGCAGCGCTGTATGTTCACGCATAGTCACACTCACCACCCCTCCCTCGGTCAACTTCCGAAATTTGAAGCCCAACAATTTCTGGGTCAACTTCCGCACCCAGTGGCGCAAGACTTCGAGAACGTATCCTTGTTATTACCTTAGAATTATGCGGAGATTTATCCACCCCGAAAATGCGGCGGCGATGGGGAAGATATCATGCATGTATTTAGAACGGATTTGGCAATTCGATCTATAAAGCCTAGCCCATCGCGCTCCAGTTTACATATCCGCACGCATACAATCACTCTGGACTAAATTACTAGCTTTTATTGTCTTCTATACTCTCTCGCAGCAATATGATGGCGGGTGACAAGAACAGCGGCGATGAAGTGGTGAACCGGAACGGCTTTGCTCCAGTCGCAGCTCTCCAACAATTTTACGATGAGCTAGACCTCATGAGCCCTGAAGAATATGCAGTAAAGGAAAAGAAACTCGTCCGAAAGATCGATCTTCGGCTAATGCCCTTACTCTTCCTCATCATTGTGATGAAGTAAGTCAAGTCGCTACTCCGTGCACAGGCAGGGGTTTCACTAACAAATTCTAGCTATCTTGACCGGAATGCTTTGGCAAATGCACGGATCCAAGGAATTGAAAAGTCACTACACCTTCATGGTACTCAGTTCAACACGGCAATAAGCGTTTTATTCGCTGGGTACATCGCTCTCCAGATTCCTTCGAATATGATCATCACAAAAGTCAGACCCTCGATCTACCTCCCTAGTTGCATGATCATCTGGGGTGTAGTATCTGGAATGACTGCTATTGTAAAAGACTTCCATGGTCTTGTAGTCGTTCGTTTCTTTCTTGGTTTTGTAGAAGCGTAAGACATTCCATGTTCAGAATTGTGTTTTCCGCGACTGATTGAACAAAGGCCTTACTTTCCAGGAGCACTATTCCTTCTCTCATCATGGTACACACGTAAAGAGCTTGCGCTTCGCACTTCAATTCTCTATACTGGCTCACTTATGTCCAGCGGATTCGGTGGTCTCATTGGAGCAGGTGTTCAGCACGGTTTGAATGGTGCAAGAGGGATACCTTCATGGAGGTGGCTCTTCGTCATCGAAGGTGCTATTACAGTTTTTATCGCCATCATTGCTCTTTTCATCCTTCCAGACTACCCACACACCACCAGGTTTCTGTCAGGAGAAGAAAAGGCCATCGCCACCCGCCGGCTTGAGACTTCATCGGGAAGTAACGATACTGAGCGCGGCCCGCTCCTCAGTGGTGTGAAGATGGCGTTGGTAGATTACAAAGTCTGGCTCCTAGCTCTTATTATCGTCACTAAGACTTCAGCTGGTGCTGTAACGTCCTTCATCCCAACTTTGGTGGCCACGCTCGGTTACAACCAAGTCAACACATTGCTCCTTGTAGCACCTCCTTACGTCTTCGCCGCCATTACGACATTAGCTGTCTCCTACAGCTCGGATAAAAGAGGGGAGCGCTGTTTCCACATCATGGTGCCCATATTTTTTGGCATGGTTGGATTCATCATTGCTGCCACAACACTCAAATTCACAGCTCGGTACATCTCCCTTTTCCTCATGCTCGCAGGTGTCTACGGCAGCTACAATGTAGCGCTTGCTTGGATTTCCAGCACTCTACCAAGACCTATTGAGAAGCGTGCTGCGGCGATTGCGTTGGTAAATACCATTGGGAACCTTGCTCAGATCTACAGCCCATACCTGTATCCGTCTATCGCTGGTCCAAGGTATCTGAACGCAATGATTGCGAACACTTGTTTTTGTGTTGGCTGTGCGGCAGCTACATTTGCCCTCCGTTGCTGTTTGGTCAGTGAGAATAAAGCACTTGCTGCTGCCGAGAGAGAGGTTGCAAATATCCTGCAGGAAGAGAAAGTTGCAGTGGAGGAAATTCCTGATGTTTCAACCCCAGTGGGGTTTGCGGCTCACGCTCCTGGTTTCCGATATACTCTGTAGATCTGATGCTTGGTTTTTCTTGAAGATAAAAACTCTTGTGTTTTCGGGTCTCTTCCTGGTCAATCCAAGTCCATTCAAATTCCTGACAGAGTAAAACAGTGTGACCATACCTAGATAAGCACCATTCTTGATATGCTCCAAGATCTCGTAGGGGCTGATTGAAAGTCATTTTGCATTCAAATAATATATCATAAGTTTCCCGCTGAAGTACAGGTTAAAGCAAAATCTGGCCGGCGCCGAGCAGCGCTGAGCAGGAGATCCGAGCCTGGAATATGATTGATTTTTGCTCAGTTTTAGATTTGTAGACTCGATTATCATTAGAATGCTCTGTGTTTCTATCACGCCCAGAACTCGCCTAATGTTGACCCTACTCGTTGGATCCTATATATTTCGCTTTAATTTACTACAGTATAGGCACACTATAATCTACTAGTCATGGTTAAAGATGCATGTCAGCTACCCTGGGAATCCAGAGGGACCAGTGGGCTGGGAAGAGGGGCGATTTGTAGATGATGAGGAATATATTGCGAGGAATTTTGTAGAGAATTTGAAATATCTAAACTTGTGTTACTGCTTTTCCCTGAGCAATATCTTATCTAGGTAGTACGGAGGTTGAAGGCTGTTAATATTGAGGTACATTCAAGGCAGCCTTATTTATTGTGACTTGTCTAGTTATGCAGCATCACCCGGGCAACATTTGATAACTGTTGCTCTGTTCTTTGGAATAGAGTCACATGAGACAACTGTTCCAGAAACGACGGTAGGCAAAAAAAGGATCTAAAGGAAAACCATTGCGGGAATATTTGCTATAAAGGTAGTCGCAATTGTGAAGATATATTGTCGACTCTACAAGCCCTAGCCCTAGAACAGAACATAAAATTAATATCGATTGTGCTCGGTGACATCCATCGCTTTTCAGAGATTCTTCTAAAATGCATCGGTCAACTGGTATTTCAGTCGGCTGCACCGGAGAACAAGGTATGAAAGCAGCGCTGTGGACAATATAGTGGTCTGTCTACAAGAGCAGTTCTCAGCCAGCCACAGAAATAGGTAACCATGGAATGACCATAATATGGTAATATAGCAAAAAAAAAGGACCTGGTCAACTGGTGTTGAGGGAGTATCGCGAAAGAATGGAGGAGTTTAAGAATAGCATCAACAAGTCGAATGCTACCGGGATACCGTTGTCCGAGTACGTTTACAGACTCGCAGAGACTGGGCTGAAGAATTTGAGGGGTGTCAGATTTGCAGGGCCATAATCACTTGACGCTTTTACTTCAGCCTTGTCCAGAATTGTTCCCCTGTGAATGTAGAAGCAGAATAAATGCAAGCAATGAATTTTTAAGCACATTGTCAAAGACGTATCTCATTCGTAGTCACGCTTTTGGCTCGGTTAGAGTGGCAGTTCATAAGCTGCAGCCCATATTATATTTCAGCCGTGGCTGTCGTGTCACATCCACTACTGGTGCACGTCGACGAATCAAGTAAAATTCGACAGTCCGGGGTCAGAAACCAGCCCAGCTTATAGCTCATAGTCAAGTACGTGTATTGTAAATTATGCTCCGATGTCTGGTTTGTGTTATATGCCTTGCATCGTACATGTCTACTATGGTAGTTCGACAAAACACGCCAAAATGGATCATTTTCTTCTCCCCGTCGGAATCGACCATTACATAAAGATTCCATACAAATGCACCATAAAATATATCCCCGCTGACTTTCTGACCTTCCCAGAGCGCCACGGATGGAAAGACAATCACATACCCGAGGACGATGCTTTCGGAGGTAGAGAGCCATCCGAAGTCGAGGCCTTTTTCCAAACCTGGCTCTATTTCGGAATGCTTCTTGAGGTTCTACACGTCGCCGGAGTTGAAGCAGACACAGATGATTTCGTCAGTCGCGATGATATCCACGGAACAGCTTTTATCACCACAAAGTCTCTTCCATCCCTGATTCGTGGTTGGCAGAGAAAATACAGAGTATCCTCAGAATGCCATTGCTGGCTCTTTGTTACGGGCGAATATCAACCCACAGAGAAATTTATTAAATCATCAGGATGCAAGAAAAAGCCTTGCTGGCGAAAATTAGTCACAATGACTGATATTGAAGGACTACACACGATAGTTTCCGTATTGAAAAAGGTGCACTGGTTTATTGAGCGGTACCGCGGAATAAGAGAAAACACCAAGATAACACCAGCAGTCAAAAGCTGGCCAGTTGACGACACAATCGCGCTGTCCATTGCTGCGCTCGGATTCACATTTAGCGAGGCTATCGAAGACATTTACCGTGTGCGAGGAGGTTCAAAGCTCAGCTGGAACGTCGATACACTCTTAACAGACCGTCTGCGAAGCGCGAACTGGTGCCCTTCACTGATTGACACGACCGTGGCGGATTTTAGCATAGATGGTCTTTATTACCTGGGGGCAAGTCCGCAAAGAGACACGGAAGATCACACACAATGTACGGGGCTTAGATGTGTGTCTAAGGGTCTTAATCGAGACGTTTATTGGACTAGACATGTCACGGATGATTGTCAGTGTGAGCACCATGAACCGTCAATGGATAAGATGCTTGACATTATCAGCAATGGCGGTACTCCGCTGGTAGTCTGGACCGGGACAGATGGCAAACTGTTGCACCTACAGGAATACAAATCAACTCCAGGCCATATTCCATCTGTCGAGATTGGAGAAGATGGTATGCCAGTCATTCCGGAAAGGGTCCCGGTATATGTAGCAATCTCTCATGTGTAAGGAGCCCCAGCATACCCTAATTAAAGAAATTATTTACTTATTGACGACATCGCAGTTGGGCCGACGGCCTCGGCAACGAACACCAAAACTCCCTTCCAGCCTGTCAACTATCACGAATCCAGCGTCTCGTGGATGAAATTTATGGCTTCGGACCGAAAGGGAAACCTGGCCATGTCCCCTTTTGGATGGATACACTCTGCGTCCCGGTCCGCAAAGAACACGACGTCTTTCGCAAAAAGTGTATAGTCGCTATGCGGAATATCTACCAGCAAGCCGCCGCAGTACTCGTCCTCGACGCAGGAATACAGAAGATTTCGGTCTCAGCACCGCTCGCAGATCAATCTATGGCTCTATACGAGTCTGGCTGGGTCCGAAGACTTTGGACGTTCCAAGAAGGCTTCTTAGCTCGACAGCTCCTCTTCCGCTTCCAAGATGCATCAATACATGCCGAGACCATGGAACAGCAAATATCTGACTACACAAAGAACCTTCGCCGCCATGGCCATTACACCCCTTTTGTGGATATCGCAAGAGGCAATGTCACGTCATATTACACACTTCTAAAAGGCGCAGTTGCAAGAGTCAGACTCGGAGAAACAGATCTCAATCAACCACATGCCGCATTCCTCCCTTTGATGAGTAGTCTTTCGCATCGAAGAACGACGCGCGCATCAGATGAAGTCCTCTGCGCAGCGACCATTCTCGGCATGGATCCCACTCCGTTCCTGGACCCGGAACGACCCATCCACGACTTGCCCCAGAAAGTCAGCCTAGCGGATCTGCGGATGGAAACATTTCTGCGATATATGTGTCGATTCCCGGCGGGGATCATATTCAACCGTCTTCCGCGTTTGCAGCGGGATGGATATCGATGGGCACCCAAGTCGTTGATGGCTGGACGAGTAGCTGATATGATGAGGGGAATGGATGTGGTTCACGGTTATAACGGAATTGGGAGGATGTGTAGGATTGACGGGTCGTCTGTGGCGCTTGCTGTTGAGTATCCTGGTTTCAAGCTTCATTCTTCTTCTTTTGCCGGGGTTGAAGGGAGTCGAATAGTGTTATCATCAAGTGCAGGTAGCCAAAAATCTCTCTATCAGGTTGAGTTGCTTCCCGAAGGCGACGGCGACTTTGGCAAGTGGAATGAGGGACTTCAATATTACCTTGTTGTGACCAAGTTCTCAACTAAAGAGGCCGATGTATGGGGTCCAGCCATACTAGGAAGTCGAAGACCCGACGATGGACTGAAATTGAGACATGAGTGTTGCGCCAGGATAAAACTGATTCCCGCCGCACTGGAAGATGATTTACTGGTGGTACCTGGCGAGACATTGCAAGAGGACACAATGTGGTTTGTGCAATGATTTTTGAGGACCTTTTGACCAAGATAGCGAAAAATCTTTAGAACGCTGCAAGTCGCATCCAATAGAAACCAACCGTAAGAGATTGATCATTGGCTGTAATCTGAAACCTTAGAGGTTTAGTATCTACGGCCTGAGGGTAAATAACACTAGCCCCAACCTACTCAGACGAACAGCATCCGGTCTTGTGATGAGGACAAAATACGTGGTCGTTGATTATAGAGGAATATTCAGACGTTGCCAATTCTCTGGATACTATTTCCCCGCAAATCCTATTCGTTGCGAATCCTAATCAAAAATGTGAGGAAATTGTATGGGTCGGAAGTTATCTCCACGATCCCATCACAAACATCATATCGATGAATGTTGTTGGCGGGATATTCATTCCGTCCTAATCCCCCCTCCACTGTTGTTGACAGTACGAAGGAACATGAATTGCTTTTAATAAAGGGCTGATACTTGATGAGTCTCCTAATAGAAAAAAAAATACCATTTTATGTGGACAATATTAACAAATGTCCTGTAGGAAAGGCAAACCAACCATCTATATCTATAAAGAAAGCGCTAATTTGGACACAAATTAAAGGTATAAAGGGTATGAGGAGGATATGGAGTAACGTCATCATGAGGAAAGCCGCATCGCCTCGGACAACAACAATCAAAAATGCGAATGAAGGGAGAAGACTATTGATTCTTCAACCCCTGCTCCATCAAATCATCACTATCCGTACTTCTCACGCGACTGTGATGTGAACCAAGTCTTGCTAAGAATCCACCACCACCCCGACTCATAGACGATGAGTGGCTCGGCCGTCCAGCAGCAAACGAACTCCTCGACTCCATCGATGCTCTCGACTGACGATCCGCAGCAGCAGCAGCCCGCGACGCAGACGAAAGACTCTCACGCGAAGCCGCGGCATCGTCTCGGATCCGGCGCTCCATCGCCTCACGATTGGCGTTGCGAACGACTTCTTCGAGCCGCGAGGGAGTTCGGTCTTCAAAGACGTCTCCCATGAGATCGTTGGCGGACAACGCGGTTGTGCCGAGGGAGAAATCGACATGGCGGCCAGGACGGCTTAGAGATTCACCACGTGCGCGGGCGGCGGCTGTCATGGAGCCTTTGCGGAGGATAGAGTGTTGGGGACGGATGGGGGTGGCGCTGCTGGATGTGTATGCGGAGTTTTCGGGGAGGTTGGGGTCACGTTCTTCGAGGATGGTCTCGTTTGGTTGTTGTTGGCTTGGACCGGGTCTGGTGGAGGCAGCGTAGCTGGGTGGTTGGCCGTGGTGGTTGACGTGGAAGGGGTAGTCGACGTGAGCACCCTGGAGGTTCATACGAGGTCCTTCGATGCCGATTTCTTGCATAGATAACATCAACATGCAAATAAATTTGTTACGTCTTTGAAGACGGAGACCTTCGTTTTGCCAGTTGGACTTGTAGAAGAAGACGACGTTGAGAGTGAGTGAGAAAGCTTCAGTGACTTCTCGCAATTCTGTAATGATGCTCGGCTGGTACTCGCGTTTTTCTGTGCGTACAAACTCTAGCAATCGCTGTCGTAATGCTTCCATTTGTTCGATGGTAGTTCCGTATTTGATGACAACAGGTACGGCCTCGGCAAGACCGCCGGAACGCCGCTGGTTCAGGATGAACAAAGTGTTGAGGTAGCTGTTCGGTGCTTGCACAACGTGACCCTGCATCTTCTTGAACTCGGTGTAAAGCAGAGAAATCTCCTTGACAAAGTAGTCGTCTCCTTTCATGGCGTCTCCTGTGTTACCGTAGATAGTCACTCGGTCGCCAACATCAAATGGATGCTTCACAAAGACGAAAATGACGGACTGCAAGAATTCTTGGGCTGTGGCAGAGAACAACCAAGACAGGGCTAGAATAGTCGAACCGGCCGATGTCAACACACCGGCAGCAGAGGTCGAAATCAGCGACAAAAAGACCAAAAGCGTGACGACACAGACGATAAAAAATAGTACTGCATCGAGTCTTGACACGACGGAGTCCAAATCCTTCAACGACGCAGTGATAGATTTTCTCTCACGACCAATCTCAACACAGACGGCTTCCAACTCTTCCATAGAGATATCACCATTCATATCCTTGTCAAACATGGTAAAAGCAGCTTCAGCCTCCTCGTTATTGTCAAAAGCGGATTTCAAATCTCCAGAAAAGACAGTGTCAAATCCATCACGTACAAAAGTACGATACAATCGTCGTGCCAATACCTGACCGCCAGTGTTCGTACTAAGCAAAGTAAGCACAACTTGGTGCGGGTGGCTGCTCTTGTTGATCTTTTTGCCGGTAAAGTCGCCCGCAACAACCCCTGCCATATCCCCAACCTTGTTTAATGTCTTCTTGCCAACTTTCAGAGCCGTTCCGGCAACGTTCATTGGCGTCTTGGTACCGGATTGTGTTCCGCTGCCATGTTCTTCGAAATCCTCGTCCTTTTCAGAAATCTTTTCCCGGGAGTAAGCGTATAGTTTCGTGAGATTCGAGATCTGGAACTTGTTGATTTCGATTCGATCGGCGTATGTACGAGTGTGAAAGCTGATGGCAATCAACTGTATGATGATCTTTTCAATCAAGTTGAGAATGGCGCCAACGAATATGGAGACGATAACCTTGTTCATCGTGCTTTCCCATTCTTTGACCGATCTGTTGCCATCGACATGATGGTTAATCATGGTTGGCAGGAACGAGATTTCTACTCCCAACCACCAGAAAAAGAGTGTCAAGGGGAGTTCCAGCTCTCTGGCAAGATCACGATATTTTTTCTGGTTGTTGGTAAAGATGGAGGAGACGATACCGAAAACGGGCGGGAAGCATTTTGCAGTAATCTGTAATCGTTAACATGATAAGATAATTTGACCATGAGGTATAAGGGAAACAACATACTCTGCCCGCCCAAAGAGTCAACCAGAAAATCTCCAACCATACGGAAAACCACAACAACTTCACGCCTCCAACATTGGCCGACTTGAAAACCAAGGCACCCAATAATAGTGGAATCAACAAGATCAGCGTCAAAGGCATAATGTAGAAGAAATAACGAACGAGAAAACTCGAGCTGTGAATCCTCTTCAATACTTTCGCAATACTGGTATGAGGATCCACCGGTGCATTGTAGATAGCTGCCGTCTCATGCAGCGGGTTCGTGGCAATATCAAATTCATCCACATGTTCAGTTCGCGAACGGAGTTGACGTAGTGAGGTTCCTTCACTATTGTGTTCTTCGCTTCGCTGTGAGTTGGAGACTACTCGCTCTGCTTGCAGGACAGCCAGGTCATCGTCTAGTCGTAGAGCCTGCTCTCGGGCAGCCGATGGCGACGGTTCGGTTCTTGCATTTGATGAAGTCACATTCAGCGTATCCAGCCTTAAATTATCTCTACCACGGTATTCGTCGTCGTCTTCGTCGATATCAGGGAAACGAGTGGTGGCGGTCGAATATCTCGGCTCGTCGATCTCGCGTATGGGGGTGGACATTGTGGCGGTCGGATGGTGGTCAACGACCATGTAGATTCTTTGATTCTCTTGTTATCGTGGTATGTACTGCGTAGTACAATGTACAGCAAAGAGCGTGTGGACGAGGTAAACGAATGTGGTATAGTGAGTGTCGTACTACGTAGTAGAATTGGAAGAGCCGCCTCCGCCTTGAGATATGGTCGCCAGATGATTTGAATATGTAACAAAAGAAATAAATATAGAAATATGTACGGAGTAAAAAACGGAAAAAGAAAATCAGTGCAAGAAAGGTAGAAGAAGAGAAAGAAAAGGGCTCATATCTGTAAATTTGCGGAGGCAACGTCAATGCGACAGTCGGGAGTCCAGATCTTCTAGAGCCGATGAGAGAGCCCACATCCCCACTGTAGCAAGTGCTAATCACTGATAGGCTTGAACTTTAGTTCTCTAGTAGTGGCCACCACTGAGCAGAGTTTTGGTGTGTCCAGTGCCCACAGCGCATCCATTGATTGAGAGCTGGAGGACCTGGCCAGAAGCCATGATTCGCGTCCGCCCCAGTTAGATCCCGAGCGAACCATCGGATCATTGCGTTCAAGGTTGACTTAGCCATCATAGGTACGCGTCAGTCATCTTAATGGCTGATTGCCCTCTAGTCAATTGCCTGAACGCCATCTGTACTATGTATCTCGAAGGACAGACAGAAGGAGAAGGAGGAAAAAGAAAGAAAAACTCCGACGACGGCTCCTCTTGGCGTTTCTTGGCAGTCGATCCGCTGCAAGAGGCTGCGTCATCGTGCCTGAGGCACCAGATGGCCAATCACGTGGCTCCGCCAACGCTCGTCCAATCAGAGCTGTCATTTCACATTCGTCATGTTCGTCCGATTTCTTCCATCTATGTACTCTGCTCCGTCTACCATATATTTTCCGATGTTGTCGCTGTACTATCATGCCGTGTCCGCCGCCCAGGTATTACTACGTAGTATGATTGACAGTACCTATATCAGCCACCACTATTAATTACTCGCGACATCTGCTGCTATGACTCTATTAGTAGGTACACGGCCAATAACCGCTCGGTCCTGCCGCCACACCTAAAATTTTCATTTCATCCATGCTCTTCGCTTCCCCTTTCTTTTGTGTCTTTGATTTTACGGATGACTCGCTTGTCCTTGAGCTGGGCTTGTTTGTGCTTCCGTGGGCTTCCGGTCCACTTCCTTGCATTTTTACTATGTAGTACTGCTAGTCTTTCATCTTTGCGATCGTAGGCAGATGACGTCGTTGTCTAGCTAGCCTCGGAACGTATGTACGGACTTCTTGCTACCTACAGACCAGTGAAGCACTAATACTCCGGAAGTGATAGGTTCGACCTTGACTTGTCATCTTATGTATGTAGTTAGCACCCCAAAACCCCGCACGCACTGAGTTGTCTTTATGCAAATGCAACCCACCCTTTTATCCACGTACCATGATAGACACTGAGGGTGGTGTCCTCCGTCCGAGCGCCTATCGCAACACACCACACCCTCAAACGTATGCATGGGATGCAGAAATCTATACAAATTACGCTTCCAATCGTTTATCTGCTCTAACGAGATCGACGTTGTGAGTTACACTTATTAAGTTGATATCCACTCTAACTATCCGTATGTGAAACATTCAATTTGTCCTTGTCAAGGGTCAATGCTGTACAAGTGCTACGTGTGTAGTGGCTGAGGCCGCTCGGATATCCCTGTCAAGTATCCCGTCTGTTTCGAGCGGATCCCGAGGTTGACCCTCGATTAGGGTTATTAGGGTTATATACATGCTTGAACTGACTCAGTTAAGGTAACCATGTAGACTAAGAAGATAGCAATCTCCTCGCATTCCCTGATAGAATCATCTCTCTTTCCTTCTCGTCCTCCCATATCGCCTTCATTTCTTTCGCCATCACATTCGCCAGTCCCACAACAGCCATTTCAGGCGTAAATGGATAGTCACTTCCATACAACAACCTATCCGTCTTAACATATAACAACAACTCCTTAATCTGGTCCGGGAATGGGAAACCAGCAAGATCAAAATAGAATTGTCGCGCAAAAGTGTCTTTTATAGCCTGCGAGGTAAGGCTTTGGTCTAAGCCGGTAAGCCGGCCGAAGGAAGTAAAACGTTCGATCAAAGGGAGTACTGCACCGCCGGCATGCGGGATTATGAATGTAATATTTGGACATCGTGCTACTGTCCCCGACACGAAAAGATTGATTAGTGCACGCGCGGTGTCGAATAAAAATTCAAACATCGGGTTTGGGAATTGGGTTAATGGAGTCGCTGCCACTGTTTCCGTGTGCTCGGGGTTTGCTTGAAGGACGCATGGCGTGGTAGGATGGATGAATACTTTGGCGTGCCTTATATTCAATTCTTGGAATATGGAGGCGAATTTTGGATCGCCGAGATACACGCCATGGTGATTTGTTTCGAGGGCGATGCCGTTTGCATTGAGGTTATCGAATGCATGTACAATTTCCTCCAAACTGCCTTCAATGTCGGGAAGAGGTACAGATGCCCAGAACCCTAATTTTGATGGGTATTGAGAAACCAAGTCAGACATGTAGTCATTACAAGAACGGGTGAGTTCACGCGCAGCTTTGTGGTCACCATGGATGAGGTGTGTGCCGGGTGAGCTAATTGATAAGATGGATTTGGTGATGTTTAGTTTTTGCATGAGGCCGAGTTGAGTTTCGATGTCCCATTTCTATGATAATCAGCTCTGCATCTATTCCATCCATTGAATAGGTGGAATGCTTACTGGCAGCTCTGGCATCCCATCTGGTTTCTCATGACCGGTATCTATGCACGCTTGGCGATAGAACGGTGGTAGGAGGTGAGCATGGGTGTCGATACGTTCCTCGAAGGACATGTTGAAAATTAATAGAGGCGACGGCCTTGTCGAATGTGTCTATCGTGTATAATTTTGAACGATTGAAAGTCGAGAAACCGTTGAACCAGGTACGTTCTATTCCCTTCGTGTCCCGCCGCGGGACGTCCCATCCTTGAGCGGGGAAATATAGTCAAACTCGGATTTCACAAAACACGTAAATGATACACCGAAATCCTGCCCAGCTTCAGACATCGTGATTATGCACCAAAACCGAAAACAGCGACGCCATCTTTTGGCTAATCCCCCAATGACCCAACCGTGGTAACAGATCAATTAAATGGAACAATGTACTCGACTCCGACGTCGTGGGACGACTCTTCTTGAATCCATTGGCAGCGAATAGTACTCGCGCAGCGTCAATACCAATGCCATTAATTTCGGGAAAGTTGAGCCCATCAGTAGAAGACGTCGAGCCGTCATCTCGACCAAATCGTGTATAGGCATACCATACCAAAGCAGAACGGTAAATCAATCGCGGCACATGTATACCCGGTTCTTGTCCGATTGGGATACGTTGCAGATGCCGCAGAATCAAAGCTGCATGAATGGCGCATCGATGGCCGTCCAGGGAAGATGCCCATGTAGTTGCATATTCTAAATGGTCTTGCGCCTTTTCATATCCTTCCCGTCCAATGGCGCACTCAAGTTGGTTCATGTTGCAATACAGGATTATGAAGATTGAATGCCAGAGTGCCTTTAGGCTGAAGTCATCTGACTGTGAGTGTTGACGAAAACGGTTGTTGTAAACAGTAATCAGCTCTGGCGTGGCCTCCTGCGATATTTGTTTCAGGGATTCTTGTAATGATACTCGCTCCATGATTTGGCTCGTCTTCCCTTCTAGAAAAGCGTAGAGTGCGAATGTTGGGTATGTGGCTGGTGCGGTAACATCTCCCTCTGTTTGATCCATGGAAAGTGGTGGGCTGTATTCTGAATTGGCCAGCTGCTGATGCCTACGCTCATCTAAAGCGTGTACCCAAGCAGTAGAAGTCGGTGCAGTCCACAGCTCATCAGACGCAATTGCCGATGCCGCCGCTGAACATCGTAGAAACGGTTCTGTCATAAATAGTTCTGCGGACTCGGAATCATGTATCCGAAGACCAACAGCGACCCTGGTTCATATCAATCGACGCTCATTAACATATATTGTTGATCACAAAACGTACCGTCGTTTCTCCTCGCCGTATATCCATCGCCTCCAAGAGGCTTCGTTATCTGCTTGCATACCTTTAGGGTATATAGCCTCCATGTCTTGATTGAACATATTCTGTCGTCGCGCCCACTGTTTCTCATGAGTAGCTGCTGTTGAAATGTAATATTTGATCTAGACTTACTGCGATAATTGTACCATGAAATGTTTGAAACAAGACGATGTGTCTCGGATTCTGTCGTATAATCAATCAACCTCCGTACGAATTTTTGCAAGGAGTGCATTCTTACCCCCGAAAGCATGGCAAACGTCTGCCCTAACAAAGCAGCTTGGGTCATTGCCAGCGCTTCCGGTGCGCCTCGAACAAAGTACATTTCCCACTGCAAAAAAAAACTTACTATTAGCATAGATTGGATTGACAGAACCATGGAATTAACATACCGATGCAAGAATAGCTTTATTCAACCTTTCAAACAATCTGTTCCCCTGAGCCACGGCATATGGTGATCCCAGAAACAGACTGCCCACTGAACATATCGATATTAACAGCAAAGACCGCTTTGCAGATGGCCGAAATGTCGGTGCATGCACGATAGGAAATATCGGATGGAATCTCGTAAAATACATTTGTATACATAGATTCTGTAACAGTCAGCTGCACAGTCGTATCCATAAGCTTGGAATCGTCAATACCAGAAAATCGGTAGATGGGAGTGGCTCGTAGGTTATCCGTCGCTGCTGAAGCTCGCGAGATAAATCCTCCCTGTATCGCTCATCGACACTCGTGGGTTCATTACATCCGTCTGGAGTAACCTGCCCACTCCGCTCGGGACCTAGATACGTAAACCAAGACCGTTTAACCTTCTCTTCTTTTGACTCTGCAATGATGTCTGAAGGTGCTTCGATAATGATGTTGGCGTCGCTGCTGTCGTTCATCTGAAGTCTGTCACTGGTGAAGAACCCTTGACCGGACCATTCCATCGAAAGAGCAGTTCCAGAAGGCAGTATGTTCGCGCAGAGAGCACTAAGATCAAACTCCTCATCTACCAGCCACCCAGGGAACTGATGACTGGGACTAAACATCCAACTGTTTGTCATGTTGATGTTAGCCGCTTCCGGTCCGTTCAGATTATCGGCGAGAAGCGAGAATTGATTATTATCATCCATCGGCTGAGGCAGATTTGGCGCAGACCAGTTGGAAATCCCTCCCACGCCTAGCGTTGAGCCATATTCATAAGGAAGGGAATGACTGGCCTGGTGTCCCTGGGTTGATGGTGATGATTGAGTGAATGACGGTGTCGTTATGGCAGCAGCTGACTGGAAAATCCTGGAATTATCTGTCTCAATAGCCGGATTGAGTAAATTTGGGAGTGTGTCTGCCGTTCTAGATGATAACTTCTCCTGAGGCGAATCGTGTGAATGACGCGCTCGTTGTTGGTCTTCTACATGCGATCTGGAGTGTCGCAGAAGGGAGTCACTGGTTTCTTCTCAGTAAGCATCAAAGTGTTGGAAGATAATATAAACGCACTGTCGCGTAAAAGACTTCCTACACGTCGTGCAGGAAAAGGGTTTCTCTTTCGTATGGCTCCGAATATGTCTCGCGAGATGCTCATCCTTGGTGAAAGATTGCGAGCACCAAGGACAGATTCGCTCCTTTCTAGATCCTCGTCTATTGACCATATTTCTCTGAATTCGATATCATCTTGCCTGAATTTTTGGCAAATGAACGAAGGGCTGAGGTTGAAGCTGGCGATGAGCTTGAGGAAAGTGCGGGGCCCCACACGTCCAATTGGAGTAAACGGTAAGACCTCGCTTTAACAAAGCCCATTTTATAAGCAAACATATTGCTGCATTTTTTCCTTATATCCAGGTTTACGAGAAATGACACGGACTCCTCGTATCTATGACCCGAACTCCATGTGCAAATTGTCCTTGAATAGGGATCATAAACATGATGATTTGATCATAGATTTGGAGAAACCAACTTAGTTGCTATTTTGGTCAACTCAGATGTAGCTTAGAATACTTTTAAGTGACTTTCGCTGTGCTACCGGCTCTGATACTATAAATATCGGTGCAAAGTGCAAAAGAACAGTATGTGAGAGACTTCAAATCTTGTCCATTGAAGTGACTTATCATACGTGAATCTGATATCGATAACTATACCCCATAATGAGGAAAGTTACGATTCAATCAACTGGGGTAAATGGATACGTTGATTGTGGCGCTCTCGAAGTAGGGTTACACATGTCCCGCCGGCTGCAGCGGGACGCTTGTGACTTCTTTCTGATCTAGCTATTAAAAAACTTAACCCTTAGGGCTATTCCGTTTTCCAGTACGGACGTAATTCTAACTTGAACCGTCCCGCTGTATTTTTAGCTTTAGGCTCACTATCGGACTTATGGTTGCGGATATAGATCGTTGTGAAACATATATGTCCGAGGGGAAGAGCATAGAAAAGAGTTGATAGACCTTGCATAAGTATTGTGCACTGCCGATTTTCATGCCATCAAATAATCTATTTGTCTTTTGCTTCTCGGATTCTGCCTAGTACTTTTGACTACCGTTATCATGCCTTCGTGGACACATCTAGTTCGCTTCATTGCTGTGGAAGATAGCCAGGAACATCTCGGCCAGCTTGTTGACACTACTCGAGATGTTGGTCTAGACAGCGCTGAAGGCAAAGATATTGCTGTGTATTTGATTGATGGGACGATATTTGACGGCAAGGTGACCAAAGTGATATTGCATGTCAAGCAAGTATGTCATCTGATCTGTCATTTTTGCATATTCTATAGTTAACTCCGAAGTAGCTTCTCTCTCCGGTTTCCCGGGATCAATGCAACTACATTCGTTGCTTAGGGTTGAATTACACGGATCATGCGGAGGTAAATCGCATCGCCTGCAGCATAGATTCAATTCATACTCAATTCTATCATAGGAAGCAAGCATGCCGTTACCCAAAGTCCCGATCCTCTTCACAAAGCCCAGAACAGCCCTCACCGGACCCTACCCCGCCGCAATCAACATTCCCAAATGCGCGCAGGACGATACAAGTGATTACGAAGCCGAGCTATGCGTCGTGATTGGCAGAACAGGAAAGAATATCAGTGAAGAAGATGCGTTAGACTATGTACTAGGTTACACTGCGTCGAATGATGTGTCAGCCCGCACGCTGCAGATGCTTACGGCTCAGTGGTCGTTTTCCAAGGGCCTTGATGGAAGTTGTCCTATCGGTTAGTTTACGACAATCCCGTTACCCATATCAAACCTCTAACAAGTGAATTTCTAGGCCCTGTTCTTGTGGCTCCATCGGTTATCAGCGACCCCCAGACTCTCGGGATCAAAGCCATCCACAACGGCACAACCGTTCAAGATGGCCATACAAGCAATATGATTTTCAATATCCGGAAACAAATTTCTTATCTTTCACAGGGAACTACTCTAGAGGCTGGTACAATTTTTCTGACAGGTACACCTGCAGGAATTGGCTATTTCCGTCAACCGAGAGTCGTGCTCAGGGATGGTGACGAGATTTCCGTCAAGATCGATCAGATTGGGACGTTGGTGAATAAGGTCCGCTATGAGAATTTGTAGAAGTTGAATTCCTTGCATGTATAGAGCATTTTAAGTGTGAGTTTGACCAATATCAAAAAACTGATGTATTTATGTGTGGTTTGGAAAGGTTGCTCTTTTGAAAACGGTACCCAAACAGGATTGGGAAAATCATTCTACTTGAAATGATTCAGCAATTGAGTACATGCATTCAATGATATGACTACAGAGAGTACCGAGAAAGTGATGGTAGGTAGATCATAAATTTTAAAATAGTTCTCCAAGGGTCAATCTGGCTGGGATTGTCAGGTTAGATCGATTTATAATGACTGCAAACATTGTGGTGGAGAGGGAATTTTGATAGGACATTTTATCTAAATATCTAGGGTATTAAGGAGCTTTGGGGAAGCCGTCAATGAATAATTTGATAGATAGACTAATGACATGACAAACTAATTCAAAAAACCAGGAGGAACCTCCGGACCCCAAACAGCCAACGACTCATTCCCTGCCGGCCCATACCCAATAGGCGTATTCTCATTAACCAAATCCCCATCCGCATAATGCTCAATCATATTACCCGTCGTATCCCACCAGTAGTCAAAGATCTGTGAGCCGAGAATATGTCTTCCCACGCCCCAGACAGACTTGTAACCTTGCTTTGCGAGCCACTGATGGCCCAGGTGCTGTGTGTCGTAGTCATGGACTTCGAATGAACAGTGATGAACATGCGTGGTAGAGTTGGCGCTGAGGAAGAATGTGTGATGGTCGACTAGGTCTTGGCCACGGTCGATGTGTGCGAACATGGCGACGTTTTGTTTCTCACCTTCTTTTTCGACATATAAAAAGTCAGTGGGCGCGAGGTTGAAGTTGGTGGTATAGAAGTCGACCATTTCTTGGAACTTTTGGACACATAGACCGAAGTGACCCAGCTATATCGATAATTAGTTCTCGGTAGTTTGATATACTTCGGGTTCAAGAAAAATACCTTATGTACGGCGGCCGGACCAGGGTCGAAACGCTGGAACTTGAGCGCCCGTGGTTTATCATCTTCGTGGTTGATTATTAGTTTCTCGGGATATCCTTTAGGCTCTGCGGGTGACTGGTCGAATATAAGATTGACAGGAATATTCTCAGGGTCGGTGAAGGTGAGAATGTATCCACCCCCTGGAGCATCCTTCATCTCTTGTATTTTCCCAGCCGTTGGAAGTTGAGCAGCTCTGAATGTGTCTCAGTGATAATCCCAATCAAAGCATATGGCTATACTGACTTCTCTAGGTCTTGATAGCTTTCTACCTGGAATGAAGCTCCGAGAAACTGTTTTGGCCCCTCGCGGGCATAGTAAACGTATTGATCGCTGCCATAGCCGCGAAACCAAATCTGATCCTTGGTCCTCTGAGCTACCTCCATGCCGAAATCTACACACTTAGCAAGCCAGACATATTGATAAACCTAGGATAAGACTAACCAAGTAAAAAAGTTGTGATCTGCTCAAGGTCTGGATGCTGGTATCTCATGTGGCTCAGTTTGACAAGTCGGATCTGATCCTCTTTCTTGATACCGCATCGCTTCTGCCATTCGGCTAGAACCTCTTTTGCATCGCCAACTGCAATGGAGTCCGGTACGGATGCTCCGTGATTAGGTTGCACTTTGGATTTTGCCTGCTTGATGTTAGTATGGTCACAAATAAAGAACCTTGGAAGGCCAGACTTTCATACCATACTGCCTGATGGGAAGATTTAAGTTGAATGCATGGTTAAAAACCAAGAACGATGACATGATCATCGTTGCAAACTTATATATCGGAAATGACAGCATTATACCGATTCGGACTGGACAACCCTAAACTAGTAGGACCTTTTGCGGGGTGGGCTGTGTCGGTTCGATATGATTGATCCCCTTCGGATTTACGGGATAGACACGTCCCGCAGGAATGCGGGACGTCTTCATCTGCATCATGTTGGGCCACGCGGGCTAGGTGCATAACATGGACGAAATGCTAAGAATTCAGAGAGAGAGCTATGACTTATTACGAATAGTATGAAGTTTCATTTCCCCATCGAGGCCCGCCCAACACGAAGTTGTGATATCTACTGGTTCTCGGCGCCGGATTCACAGACAGCATGATTCTCGTCAGTGATTGACTGGTCACTGCATATATGCCCCTGTCTAGTGCCACTTCATGTTTGCAAATTAATCCACATGATCGGTGAGCTTCTAGAAAAAATTGTTGTTTTGCAAAGAAAGATCATATTTACGGATGACAGAGCAACCGTCTCAACTCTTGCAGTGTCTCTGTCTAGCTTCACTGCACTTTCATCATGACTGACTCGGAAGAGTACGAGACTACTGATGTAGTCATCTGCGGGTGCGGACCAACTGGCGCCATGCTGTCGGCCTATCTCGGCCAAATGTCAATCAAAAATGTGGTTCTAGAAAAAGAGGCCGATATCACCACAGACCCGAGAGGCATTGCCCTAGATGAAGACGGGATTCGGTTTTTGCAAGGACTGGGTATTTACGATGGCATCTACACAGAAATTGGAACATGTAAGTGAATCATTATCTCAACATTGTGGGTAGTTTTGTTTTGCTGACACAATACGGAAGGTATGAATATCTTCAAATTCGTTGATGGCACGAAGCCGGATCTAAGTAGTAAGCCGTTTTTGGAGATGGACTATAGTACCGTAAGACTACCTTTCTTCCCTGAACCACAATTGCCCAAACAGCGTATAACTCAGGATTTGAACAGACGGAGGGCGGCACAGGCCACGTCGGATTCATCTGTCACAAGCAGCCGGTGTTAGAAAAGTATCTTCGTGATAAGATGGCAGCAAATGGACTTAGTCAACTGCGATCTGGGTGTAGCGTGACGCACCTGTCTGAGAACAAAGTATGGACATACTGCGAGTATACCGACTCAGAAGGCAACACTCGCCGAATACGATCAAAATTCTTCGTTGGTGCGGATGGTAAAACGGGCTATACTCGCAAGAAGTATCTTGAGCCAAAGGGCATCCAGATGGAGAGGGCGCATAAGTATGTCCATCGGACTGTCAAAATCCATATCTTGCTGACTAGTCATCTTTGATAGCTCCTTCTACGAAGAAACTTGGGTTGCTCTGAATTGGCACATTTCACTTCCGAACAAAGAGACCCATCCAGATTTCCCCTTATGGTCCCTTGGATACACGCCTGAACAAGTATACGATCTCTTCTTTCCGGTCAATTTTCGCTTCCTGTGTAATCCCAAGCGACCCGCTGTCTGTGGACGATTTGGACCCTTTGCCGATCGACTTTGGCGCTTCGAATTCGTCGTTCAAAAGGATGAGGATGGAATGGAGATGGCAAAACCGGAGATGATGAAAAAGATTATTTTTCCTTATATTACGCATCCTGGTAGTCGTTATGGGTATGTATAATCTATTTTCATCTAGGAATCAAACTATCTTTTCTTGCTACTTACGAGAGAATGGACAGTCTACCGGATGATGTGCAGTATCCAGAGGACTGCATTAACGTCTTGCGATCGAGGCCGTTTGTGTTCTCTGCTAGAAGCTGCAATAAATGGTCTGAAGGTCGTGTTGTGCTATGCGGAGACTCCGCCCATGTATTTCCACCTTGTGAGTAACCACATGCAATCATTCTGAACAAGTCTTTACTAAACATACGACACCAGTTGGCGGACAAGGAATCGCTTCTGGATTCCGCGACGCCTCCTCCCTCGCCTGGCGTTTGGCCGTTCTCTGCAAAGCATCCACACAAGGCGTATCCCTACCTCACGACAAATTCTTCAAAGCCTGGTACCTTGAACGCAAACAGCAACTTGAAAAATCACTAGCAGTCACAATCATAAATGGCGAATTCGTGACGGAAAGTAACCCAATCAAGATATTCATCCGAAACTGGTCACTGTGGTTCATGCAATTTATTCCCTCGTGGCGTGACAAACTGCGTCAGGGTCAGCGTCACGAGGGTCTGATTCGATATAAGTACTCGAATGGAATGCCCTTTATACCATCCTTAAACGGAGGGTTGTGCGTGCCTCAGGTTTATTGCAAATCACTTATTCCGGACAGCAAGGTATATTTCACCGACGACGTGATCTTCGGCGGAAAGAAAGGATTATTCCAGCTTCTTGTCTACCTGAAAGCTCCGACTGAAATGGCCATTGTTGGCAAGGATGTCTCCGATATAGAGACAATATCTGAGGGACATATCTATGAAAGTGACCTTACATGCATAACCGAATCCGACCCCCTACCACTATCTCCATACGTCAAAAACGAGCCCTGTTACCCAACATACAGCATCGCTACTGGAGAAGAGTTTGCTAGATCCGAGCTATGCAAGAAACGACCAGAACCAAAATACTACGATCCTTACCGTTTGAGGAAAGAGTTGAAGGGACACAAATACACCATTCTTCGCCCCGACCGTTTTGTATTTGCGTCGTGTTCCACGAGGGACGATCTGGTCAAAGCTGTTAGGGCTTTAGGGGCGTATCTGAATGGTGGCGAAGTGGAAAGGCATTAGTTGGAAACTTACAATCCATTTGTTACATAGTTAGGGTTTTACTCTCATCGACGAGCGTTAGGTGACATTTGATTACTATTAATTGAGCATTTGTGCATGGACCAAATTGTCCGAGAAAAGAAACTAGTTGTCTTTTAGTTTTCCAAGAATCCTATAACTTGTGTTCTATCATCTTTAGCATAAGAAGTTATATCTAGCAGATATAGCCCAGTGACCTGGCCAGTCAATACTAGGTCCTGTTAAAGCAAAGTCCTAGTAACCTCACATACCTCACACTTTACTGGTACGTTTCTTACTGGAGTGTCAATACGAATGATTGAAATCAGCAAATGCTCGATGACTAGTTGCAAATATGACATACCCCAAGCAGACTGTATTATGTGTGTGTGTCTAAGCTAGGTAACTCCCCTCAGTGGCATGAGCTCACATACCTAGCATGCGCTACCTAGCCGGATATGGCACCGCCGTCAGTACGGAGAATTCCGTCGAAGGATGAATCTGCGGGGGATCTGAGTCCTAATTATTTGCTATGCAGTTGACCTGTCTAGATGATTGGCCAAGAAGCGGGGGAATCGTGTCGATATTATTGCTTCTATTTTAACATCCTCGGCACTTTCAACAGGGCACATTGCACCTTGCTATCAGAAATGGCTCCAGATATGGTAAGCAATATCGTTGAAGAAACGACCGATGATAATCGTAGAGAATCTTTTTACACACTGCAATGGGCCGTTGGCGAGAAATGGTGGCACAGAACAAAGTAGCACAGCAATACACACCCCTGCGAGGCTTAACTCCCAGCTAATGAAAATCAAGCTATCTAGGGGCTTTTCTTTTCAATGCCGGCGCTTTTGTGTTACCTGCACTTTACAGTACTTTGGTCAAGATCTGGATCGCCGATATCGACTCCTCGTTGGTAGTTACCACCGATGTTTACACATACATAGGGACTATCGCTGAGGTCCTCAACGAGGGCTTGCCACGCTCAGTATGGGTGACCATCGGTGATAAAAATACGCGCACGTATGAGTCCCGCTTGGGCCTTGCACATACATTGAAAGTCTTCCAGGCTGTATTAGGACTCGTCATGAGTATCGTGTTGACAAGTGTCGCGACCACGTTTACATCAACTTTCGTTCCTTACGACGTCCAGAAAGCCATCGTTACATATGTTCGAATAGGCGCTTTTTCCGCCCTCAGCTCTGCCATTGAAGTTGCTGTTTCTAACGCTACGAGAGCTCTGGACAAGCCAGACGTTCCCCTCCTAATCAGTTCCACCAAGGTTATTGTGAATATCATTCTAGATTTTCTCGTCATTTCGAAATTCCATGTCGGCCACTGGGCACCCGATATCAATATGCAGGCTGCGATATGGTTGCTGCCTTAGTTGGGCTAATATACTTCTTTGGGACTTCTGTTCAGACAGCAGAAGGAAGCTTTCGGCACTGGAAGCGTGAAAATCCCACTTTCTCCGCATTCTTGACCCTGTGAAACCTGGATCCATCACCTTTATGGAATCAGCCATCCGTAATGCGCTATATCTATGACTTGCGGCCAGAATTGTCGCCATGTCAGCAGATTACGCCACCGCATGGGGTGTTTTCACCACTATTCGATGGGGACTTGTGATGGTACCTGTCCAAGCTCTGGAGGCCACCTCGCTCGCCTTTGTAGGACATTACTGGGCCGAGCTACGGGGTGCGCATCACCCGGTCACGAACTGGAAAAAGCTTATCAGTATGACTCCCAGCCCCGGCGAAGTTCTTGTCATATACAGGAAGCTGATTTTTCACAGTGATCATCCGACCAGCCATTCTATCTGCATTGATTGCCATCGCTATCGAGGTGCCGCTTTGCATATTCATGGCCCTATTTGGATGCGAGGCATTCGCATTCTTCCTTAGTGACTCTAGTGGCGGAAATTACGGCACATATGTGGCAGACCATTGACTGGTAAGTCTCTGATCGATTGTGCCCGCTACAGGAGCTGATAGCATTTTGAAAGGTGTTATATTTTATACGCTATTTACACCCAACTTGCGACGACATTGCTCGCGACGCAGCCATCTTGGTATCTAGGACAGTCTCTCATCTCGAACATTCTTTATGTCCTCCCTTGGGCTATTGTCTGTCAGATAGCTGATCTGAACCCAGACAGTGCCTGGACATACCATAGTTTAGTTTTTGGGGGCAGTCTAGTGTTTTCATTCGTTGAGATTCTGATCATCACCTTCTTCTGGGCTCAGAAGTTGTCGCGAGGTAAGCTATCTATGGGATAATCAAATTTGGTGAAAAAATCTCAGGATGGAAAGTCACGAGTTCTGTAAATTTTATTATGTTGACAGCATTCCCAGAACACAGAACGCAAACATAGAATACAGCAAAGGAAGCCTGAACATGATCTTCTAGTACCCCTTCCCGTTGTATTCATGAGAGATTATGCACTCTTCCTGCATTGGATTTGGCCAACCCGAGGAATTGATTCTAGGCAGGATAGGGAATACCTAGGTAGTTCCAAGGTTTTTAGGGGATATTGGGATTAAAAGGAAGTCGCTGCCTACCGATTGAGACTCTCCCTAGGAAAATATTAATCTTTCCATACCCATCCCAGCTCGAATGCATTTCCCCAGCCTTGTTATTGTCTAAATCAAATATTACATGTTCCCGATGTCATCACCAAGTCCAGAGGCTCATCGCGCTGTACCAGAAATTGCGATACCTGGCTTTGCTGATATACTCGTTCCTATTCTTGTCTAAAGTCCCATTCAACTCAAAAATGGACCCTGCAATCTATCTCCTCAACCCAGACGTTCTCTTCATAATCTCTGAACTCTTACTGCAACACGGTGTTAAGCTGAATGATCTCAACGCAGCTGCTCTTTTTGAAGGGGTCAGAAGAGGTCATCACAACATGGTCGAATTACTTTTAGCGAAACGGATTCTACCAGAACCAAAGCACCCCAAAGCTATACTGAGCATCCTACTTTTTTCAGCAGTCTCAAAAAAGCGCATGAATATCGTTCGTGCCTTGCTGAACAACGGAGCGAACCCTAACCTGACAATTGGGGATGGTTGGACGTTTTATCTCTGGCGGTCCAACATAAATGTGCTGATATAGTAGAACTTTTACTACAGCATGAAGTTTACGTTAATTATGCGGATAGACTTGGCCGAACTGCCTTGTTTGTCGCTGTTTATTGGAATACCACAACATTACAAGAACTCTACTCGAAAAAGGGAATGCGGATCCACATGCAATGACATACACAGGACGAAATCCTCTATATATGGCCCACGATATCGGAGATCCCCAATTGATTTCACTTCTATCAGGAAAAACAGAAGTCGGTAAGAAAAAAAATACACTTCCTATTTGGGTTATTATGACTACAACTGCGATATTTGTGAACTCCCTATCAGTCAAAGCAGTTCATTTACCGCTGCTCAATCTGTGAGGATTATGACGGGAATGCATGGATTGGATGCATCGAGTGTGTTACAGAAGATTCAAGCTGTAAGGATAGGCTGCATACTTGGAGAAGTTGGTTCAATCCACTCAAGGTGGTCTGACTACGCTTGGCAAATTTTCAAGGTAGCGGTCGGTCAAATAGCTCCCAAGAATAAGTACATACTGCGTATGCTAAGGATATGGGAACGCTACAACAGAGTAGCACGTGGCAAGGTCTCATTCTAGCATGATTATTTACAATTTTTCATGGGTTTTCATGGCTCTTATCTTGTGACTAGCACCCACCAACAAAGTATGCTAGGATAAGTCACGTAGATAGATGAGAATTGCAACTGTTCACAAACGATTGTAACTACATTGAAGTTCTTCCTATACCTAGGAATACAAAAGAAAGCCCCTCCGATGACACATATGTAGATAAGTCTCGCATCCTCTGATCGTTCCAATCCTCGAGTAGCATTACCTCACACACATACGAACATAGGTAATCAAAGTATCTCGTTGCTCATGTTCAATTCTTCCATTATGTCCACGGATGGCAAGGGAAATAACGGAATTTCCTGTGGATGGGCTCAGCCTTGTTGTCCAACGTGCTGCTGGACAAGTTGCTGGGCCTCGTTATTCAAGTCGGTTGCTCCAGTCTTGTCGTCAGCCTCCACGAGAGCCTTGACGATGATTATCCCGGTACGGGGGTTTTGGCTGGCCGAAAACCGGCCATTTGACCACCCTCCTATCTCGGTTATCACTTCCTCGTCTTTTTCGTCAGGGATTCGACCTCCAGCCTTAGTTTCCCAATTTCCAGATTTGGTGACGCCGCCAGACTTGTTGTAAGCTGTGTAGGAGATTCTGGAAGCGATGACTTGGCTGGCAAGCAGAAGGCCCGCGAGGGTGATGAGTTTCAAGTTGTACATGTTGGTAAAGATTGATTTGACTTGAGTCAAAAGACTGACGTTGAAGAGTCTCGTTGCGGTTGTTGTGGAGGTTGATGAATGAGGATGTCTATGTTTAAGAAAGACTTGATTCTTGTGATTGCTATGAAACAGGGTCTTCTTTTTCATGGTGCTCGTTGCCTATTATATACCGTCGCCTCCTTTCCAAGCCGCGAGAAGTCCATTTTCCAAGAATATCTTGTATGTTGCTGACGAGAAGGATGTTCGCTGGTTTGGCACGGCATTTCCTCTCAATGTTGATCATCAGCTCCATTACACGGAAACATGAGAATTGGCCCCAGGGCGGATTCAGCCAAGCCCTTTGATGCTCCATCGACTTGACGATGACGTACAATAACGAACATTGACAAAAGACGAGTGTTTTCCAATTAGTTGTCGTTGGTGTTGAGGCTATAAATAGTCGATGATCATCCCCGTCTGACTATTGACTTGGGTAGGTACAGGAGCCAAGAAGTTGATAGACGTTGGCTGACTCTGGAGATCCCCCACAAATTCAATATCGTTTGTTTCAGAATCCCAACTCAGTTGGTCAACTTACGTCACTGGAGGGGCGTCTATTTCATGTTTTCCCAACGTCGCCTGTTGCTTTAATCCAACTATAACTATCTCTCTCTTTTATTATTGGATTGAGCTTTACTGCATTCACTCTTAGTCCATCTCACACGACTCTACACACTCCTTCGAAACGTTCCCGTCATGGTATTGACTCTGTTTCCCCTCTTCCCGCTCCTTCCTACAGAGCTTCGGTTTCAAATATGGCATGAGGCACTTCCTCCACCAATCAGCCAACCATTATATTTCTACGAAAAAGGATGCTGGGGGCCACGACACCTAACAGAGACTGATCCAGAATACGATCCCAACAACGATGAGCATAACTGGTGTCTGGAGTTCCACTGTAGTCGCCTGACCCCCCTGAAAGTCGACGTCCCCCTGTTCTATGTCAATCAGGAAGCCCGCAGATGTGTCTTGCCATGGATTCGTGACCAGGGTCTTGCAATTCGCTTCAGCAGAGAAAAGCAGTCTCTAGTCTTGGTCCGCTCATTTGACCCAGAGCGTGATACGCTGTATGTTTCCGAAGACCAATGGCACGACTTTCACGTTGAGCCATTTGATCGTATGTTTGAGCCGGATCTTGAGAACAAAAACCTGTCTTGTTTCGCCCCGGCTTTCCGGCGTCTTGCTGTGCCCAGCGCACTGATGATGAAGGATCCTAGAGCCCTTGGAGAGTTGTTTCATTGGTATTATGGCATTGATGAAATACTTCTCATTGTCGAAGCCCGGCCCGATGAATTTTGGCACGAGGGGAATGAGATCAAAGTTCAGCAGCGATGGGAGCCTGAGAGTGGAGGCATACAGTGGCCAACTTTTTGCTGGAATCACCCGTCTGACGGCTTTCTGTGGGAAGGGAATAGGGACATTTTCGGCAACGATCCTCTTTACAAGCTGTTACAGGATGTTGGCCCGCAGCTGGTCGAAAAGCTGAGAGAATCGAGGATGCAGCGCCTTGCGATCCGGCCTACCTTAGTCGTTAAGAAATGATTATGTAACATGTACATAGGCGTAACTTATAGTTATATGACATCTATTTTCTTGATATCATAACTTAGCGGTAGTTCTAGCTCTGCTGGTTGGGGAACATGGAGAATTGGTCGTCCGTTTCACTGCCTTGAGTGAGTCTAAAGTCATGCAGTGCCCCATATAGATACAACAAAAATAGACATGACATGGGCACATGGGAATGAACGACCTAGGCGATCCTCTACATATTCATCCAATTGGACCCCGCCGATCAATATAACTAACTCTAACCAACTAACATAATCTAGGGGGCTGATGGTTACCCAAGCCACCTAGCCAGACAAGACAACTCTAACCAAGCGAATCCAAGGTTCGTATAACATACGAGCCAATCTGTATACCCTTTAGGTCATACCCGCAAATTTACTTTTTGACGAGCTCAGGTCTTTCAACCATGATCATCACCAGTCAGCAATTACAACGTCAATCATTCTTCATATCCGGAATGCTATCTCCACATGGGGGCGTAGTCGATTACATGAATTCACGATTCAGAGCCCGCTCAGTTTGTTGGCCCCCACGACATTGCCAAGCCCTAAGTTGGGAAGCATTATCAGAAAACGTGCCTCATCGTTAATCAAGATACTGAAAATAGAAACAAGCTGGGAGTAAGATGGTATGTACTTAGACGTCATATGTAGAATCTATAGAGGCGAAACTAGAGGCTTGCTGGTCGAGATGGATATAAATTGCAGGATGAATCCTCACCCTTGGAAGCAATATTTTCTTCATTAACAGCACATCTCTTTGCAACAAGCGAAAGCAACAGTATCCTCAGCTCATTAAACCATTTTATGAACTCTCTTTTCATCAAATCTACGCAAAATGAAGGTCATCAGCATCATCGCTTTCCTCTCTGCCGCCATGGCGGTCTCTGCCGATTCCTGCAATCGGGGTGGTGTCTACTGTGGCACGTCTCTCTTGAACAAGGGTGAGTCTTGCATTCCTCCACAAAGGATATCATAAACCATCAGTGAGCTTCGCCCTCCTAACAGATTTTTCTCTCATGGTTACAGGAGACTATCATGACCACATTGTTGCCGTCCTCACAGGTGCAGGCAAGAGCACCGACGACGCTCATGTGCGCAACAGCATTTTCAACTGCCTCTCCGGTGGTGAAATTGCCTACCAAGGGTACTGCACCTACGGCTGTGGTGGCACTCAAAGCGAGGATCCCGACTACTGCCTTCCTCAGTACTAGGCTTAGAGTTCCACTGCGAACTTGGAATGGCCGTCATTTCTGACCTAAGCTTTATATGATGTTTGTGGACGATGGGGAGGACGTATGGGAGAAGCATCGGAAGACGTATTGTTATCAATGTTCCCTGTACAGACTGGAGAAGACCAGGATATGCTTGTTACGTAGTCATTTGTTTGCTTTTGAATCGGGTCCAGATAACACTTTGTACTCATTGAACAATTGACCGAGAGAGCTGACATGTTCCTGTGAAGTACAACGAGAACATTGAGATATGAATGCTTTTGAGTATCAGCTTACTTGAGCCAGTCATATGTTGACTCTCAAACGTTGTAGTCGATGGAGAACAGCGCCGTAGGCGCCAAGCGTAGAAGTTCTATAAAATGACCCACTAGTATCTGAGGCTGAGATGTGCACTGGCATCTAGGGGATGATGGGGATGGAGAGGAGGGAATGGGTCAGCACAATTCGTAAAGTGTATGGAATATCCTCTGACCAAGAGAACGCAATCCCTTCCCATAATGCCGCACAGCGGCGGTTCAACGACTAGTGCGGTAGCTGGCTATTTGTCCATATTTGAGCTAAGCGTGTTAATAAAGCGAGAGAAAGTTCTCTATCATAGCTAGAGCCGTTTTCTTTTCGCGTGCCTTGTGTGATCTACTTATTTTCATATATATTAGACTTTTTGGAGAATCGTCTTGAGAACTGGAACGGAATCTTATCCTGGTGCGTTCACTTTCAGTGAGATAGATTAGCTACAGTTGATTCCTTGATCTCTCGGTTATCCCAAATTCCTTAAATTGCCCAATGCGGAACGTGCAATAGAGGCACGAGTATCAAGCGATTGGTTGATCCACCAGGTGTTGGCCTCAATTTCCAAGACCATTATCTGACTTTTTCAGTCTACTGGGCGAAGTCTGACACCAAGTCGTTTGGTGTCTTTATTCATGGTGATCCGCAGACGCAGAAAGAGAAACAACTTTCTGGCAGGCTGTGATCTCTATAACGTGATTTTGTCGTATCTATAAGAAATATAGTCAAAGATGGCATGTGTGGATGTCGGAGACTCAAAACCCAACATTGCTGGAGTAGGAGTCATAATAACCGATCTTCCACAGTATGCTAATAGGAGTATATTGTTCTTTATATAATACTTGCTTTGGTCGTACAAGCCGGATTTTCTTTTATATTAGCCATATGATCTGCCTTCATTGACGGGTCCCGGCTGTGCGCTCTGGTTCGAAGAATCTCTATTAGAGGATTTACAGTCTTTGCTAGATATTTAGGTCAAAGTTAAGTGCTACGGCTCTTCCCGATGCTATATCGTCAAGGTTTGGTGATATCGGGAATATTATCGGGAAAGGTACGGCCTCGCCGATATTTGCCTATACTATATAGTCAGAAATTGGCTTAACCGATACTATATAGGCAAATGTTAGACAGTCAAATATAATCACATGCAAAAGGGTCTAACCGAAGCAGTACCTGATCATGATATCGCGGATCTCCTTTCATCTGTAATAGTACACATGATATCCGTGACAGGTGAAAGTCACGCCACCCAGGTGGACAATGTGATGCCTCCAGTCAACGACTCACACATGCATAAGAAGAAGGTTCCTTGTAACTGGGATTGTTTTCTTTTCTCAAGCTTCAGTCTCTGTACATTAGGAACAGTACTAGTACCTTTGTGAATGAACATCTCGAAGACACCGAACGACCTTCTGCCATATTGATAATTCCTCCTGTCTAACCAACGGACTAACATTCTATCACATCATCCCTAATTTATGGCTCATATCTAATGTTATATACGCAACGGTATGACTACAAATACCCCTGAGCGCATGGTTACTCGCCAAAACAGACCGGACTACCTTTTACTTAATGATGGGTTTGATGATGAAGCCCTACCTGAAGATTACATATTAGAAGCTCAATCTGAGATTGATTCTTGAACTGATATCCCTTCCTCCGAAATTCTACCTTCGGAATCAGTTTCACAGACAGTTATTAGCGCGACGACTATACTGAACTCTTCCTCAAACATACCTCTATATCGCTCCCAGAAACGTTCGCGTCCTGCCCCCGTTACAAATTGTTTGTGGGATTACTTTCAGGACACCCAAGTGAGTTGAGAATGGATAATGAAGTTGCAATCGACAGATCAGGGTATTCGATGTGCATATAATGATAGCAAGACTGGAATTCAATGTGCTTGGAAAACAACAGATTCACAACGCCAAACATCTACTACCAATATGCAACGGCATCTTGAAAAACACTCAATTTCTTCACCTCATCATCTTGGTGGCAGGATCACTCAAAAAGAGCAACCTAGCGTTGTCGATCTTCTAGCTAAAAATACACTCACACCTCAACAATTACTCGAAAGGAATCTCATTCATTGGATCATTGATGATAACAAGTCCTTTACAACAATTGAAAGACCGTCATTTAGACAGATTTCAAGGACATCCCAGGAATCACGCTTCCATTCGAATCTAGTTCTACAGTGAAGCGTCGTCTTGATGAAAAACTTGATATACAACGTCGAGATTTGATGCAAGAATTAACTTTGACTTGTAAATCGATTGTACTTTCTATTGATATTTGGACAAGCAAAAATAATCTCCCAATTCTTGCTATTGTCGGGCATTGGCTCACAGAGGATTTCTCATATAAAGAAAGAGTCTTAGAGATCATTGAGCTTCGAGTTCATAGTGGTGAGAATATTGCCATTACTATCCAGACTACACTTTCTGAGCTGAACCTTGGAGAAAAGCTGATCACTATCACGGGTGATAACGCTAGTAATAATGAGACTATGGCTTCAGAATATATTTGCCGGTTTCGTCGATAGAGTCAACAACCTGCATACAATATATCGGTAAGTACTAGGGTTCTATCTAATGCCAGTGTGGTTATAGGATCATAATGGAACAAGTTCCCTTCTGGTTACAATAGGTATTACAAGTGCCCGATGACTTGTGTCCAATCGACGAGCAGGGCGATGGCGTCAGATTCATCGCGATTAATCATAATGAGTAATAGTTCCTTGGCTTTTGGCTGTACGGAACAGATCCCGATCCATGTGGCTTTCCTACGCTCTCTATCCCTAAAATAGCATGGAGAGACGGACGCTGGTGACTAGAAGTGAATTTCAGGAAGGCATATCTGTAGATAGGCTTTAGATCATATCAAAGGTTCTCGGGGTTCACGTCTAGAAATAGGGTTTTAGATTTAGGGTTAGCTAGGGTAAGATAAAACCAAGAACCGACAGACGCACAGACAGTCTCAAATAAGACGTGACATATTCTCAAACAATCATTGGCTACAGCTCGACAACCCTAAATCAACGACAAAAAGAAAAGAAAATCCTCAGAAATTTTGTAGCTTGTTGAATTCTCCTGTCTACATCCTCTCTTGTATGTATCGGAGGATTGAATAGACAAGATGCATTCAACATCAATTTTGAAGAATCTGTCCGGGTTGAAGTCTCTGATCCGTCGTCATCGATCAAGACGGACTGCAAGGACTGAAACTGATAGTCTACTCGGTCGCCTTTTAGACGTCTTTCTGCGCACTTGGGACCTCGGCTTTACAGCTTTCGGAGGCCCGCCAGTCCATTTTGGTATTTTCCATAAGCGGTTTGTTGAAGGAACAACTGGAGAGAAATGGGTTGATGAGCAGACGGTAAGCTCTTTCTTCAATATTTACACAGTTTTGATAATTTTATTAGCGCTAACCAGCGATAATAGTACCAAGAGTTGTTTGCGATATGTCAAGCACTTCCGGGGCCGGGAAGCACGAAAATGCTGTTTTGCCTCGCATTGCTACACGCTGGCTTCATTCCTGCCGTAGTAGCGTTCTTAATCTGGAGGTAAGAATATCATAGCAATAAGTAAGAATACTGCTGACCCCAAGTATAGTCTTCCGGGGGCTATTAGCATGTACGCCCTTGCTCTCGGCGTTCAACACATTAATGAAGTCCTTCCTGGACCAGTATATGGCCTGCTCTCCGGCATGAACGCCTCCACAGTTGGCATCATCGCCCTTGCTGCAGTTCAACTAGCCGACAAAGCCATCAAGGACAAATTCTCTCGTATTCTGGTCGTCTTTGGTGCTTGCGCCGGCATGTGCTATAATGCGCTGTGGTATTTCCCAGTTCTCATGGTGATTGGCGGTATTGCATCCATTATTTGGTATGGGTGGATGTTGCAGAGTATCGGAAAACTCAAGACCAAGCTTAAGCGGAGAAAATCGAATACGGAATCGCAGGTTGAGGAAGCTTCGGTTGAAAACAGTGTTTCTCTAGAAGAAAGAGCCGAGACAAATGATACCAGCAGTGTCCAAAGGAGGAATGTGAGTGCCACAGTGACGCCAGTACCAGGATCAAAGCCGCCACAGAACTCGCAGCCGGGGCAAGAAACGCAGCAGGTTCAACCAGACATACACCAGGACCATGCTATCAAAGTTCGCGTGGGCATCGCTATTACAGTGGTGTTCTTTGGTAAGTAATCATCCCGTCATTGATCAACGAGAACAGAAGATTAACAAAGATATAGCGTCATTCATCGGCGTCCTCGTCAGCCGCGGTGTAAAAGCCTCACCCGACATCACTCTTGACCTCTTCGCCAACATGTATCTTGCTGGTACAATCATCTTCGGCGGAGGACCAGTCGTCATTCCTCTCCTTCGCTCTTACGTCGTTGGTCCCGGATGGGTCTCCGGTCGAGACTTTTTGCTTGGTCTCGCCATGATTCAAGCCTGGCCTGGTCCCAACTTTAACTTTGCCGTCTATCTCGGAGCACTTTCACTACGAGCATCGCCCTATCCAACTGTTCTCGGAGCAATTTTGGGATTTCTGGGAATCTTCATCCCCGGAATTACGTTGGCGGTTGCTGTGCAGAGCTTCTGGCGCGTCTTGCGCAAGAACAAATGGGTTATTGATCTCTTGCATGGTCTCAATGCTACCGCTGTCGGGTTGGTCTTTACGGCTGTTTACCGTTTGTGGAATATTGGATATCTCACCCCAGAGAGCACAAGTGGCCAGTCTCTTGCTCTAGATCCTTGGTGGGTGGTTGTTGCAACTGTAACGTATACTGAGAGTGCGTGGTTTGGTGTGCCACCTGCTGCGGCGATTGTCATTGGGGCCGTTTTAGGTCTTTGCTGGTATGGCGTTGTCAGTTCGTAGGATAAATTTCACATTGTTTGAATTTCCTTGTCTGGAAAACATGACAGCGCCCAAAGATGGTGCACGTGAAATCTGCCTCTTGTTCTGTACTATAGCTACTAGATATCAAAAAATTGCCAAATATCGGGACTTAAAACTTCCTAAATTCAATTGAAAAGTCCAAAGCCTCTGCCCCTCAACAATTTAATCTTAATGTTCTGATGAAAATCCGTTTTGATGTGTCCATTGAATTCAGATGTATTCCGTGTTGGAGTCATGAATCTCGAACCAGTACCTAGGTATTTCACCGACCCCAATTCAGGCTACAATCGTATCGTGGACGAGAAAATCACACCATGGGCTACACCACAAAATTCGTCTGACTTTAGCTGTTCAACTCACGTTCAGAGTTGACTCACTGCATTTCCTTAGCCGGTTGACCAATAGTCATTATATGAACGGCTAGGATGGCGACCTTCAATCTACCATGCGCAGAGGCGCCAGCCTTGCGACCAGGACCAGTTCTTAATGCGCGGCATGTCAGATCCTCACCTTGTTAACTATTTTCAAGTCAATACAAGCATAAGAACTTCAATCAAATTAGTTGGGACTAGCAGTATCCTGATGGCGAACCAGGAACCATCTAAGCTAGTCGGCTGTCTGCTCGATGTATCAGGTTCCATGCGGAAGGTTTTTGACGAGACGAATCAATCCGATGGGCGTGCACTCGGTCGCTTCAATGTTGTGCTCGGTGCGGCCCTCAATATTACCCGCAAGGAGCAACAAGGTGGCTCCAACGCCAAAATGTTTGTTGGCGCGTTTGGTCTTGATCGCAAGGCCGGGTATCCTCCAACGGTGGACCTCTGCGGCATTGCCGAAACCCTCATCGGAGACATCGACAGCGATGATCGCAGAGGTCATGATCTACTCATCGGGATCGCGAATGAGAGTAACCTGGCGCACATAACGGAGTACCTCCAGGGCTCTGATGGTGGCGGACACGCCGTTGTCTTGTACGCCTGTGACCCTCATTCTTTATCATTTCTCAACTCTTGGGGCAGTGACTGGGGCACCAGTGGGGGCTTTCGTGTGCAGAGTCCCGCAGTACTCGACATGAACAAGCGGGATAGGTTAGCTCCAGTGTGCTTCTATGATGTTTTCTGGTATGAGAGCGACCTAACTCCAAGCGAGAGAGCGGCATACGGCAGAAGAGCGGACGAGAAACTCCGGACTTATACAGCTCAGTTTCCAAGTCTGCTTGAACTTGAGGCAACGTGCCCGCTCTGCCAAAGCATCTCGTTAGTCTCGGGTTTTACTGGCAATGCACGTGAAGCAAAGTGTCCATGTTGTTTACATTCGTTTGTCCCGCAACCTGGGGACCTTAACCAAGCGCTCTATGCTCGTGCAGGTTTGGGCTCATAGATCCCAGTAGACCAGGTGAGGTTCCCGAGTTAGTTGACTCCCTGTGGTTGGCTTCGTTCATATGGAAACTTCTCTAGTGCCTTCCCGTTTTGATTGTGCTTATTGCATGTCTTTACATTATGTCTTCCTTTTAATAATACTCTATTTACTTTGATTTCTGTATTTTGGCTTTGCGATATTGACTTTTACATGAGCGTATTCATCTGTTCATCGAGTTGTAGTTGAAGTTTAGGGCAAACCTGGAAGTTCACGAAATTAGGAAAGAAGTCCTACCAATACCGGTAGTAGTTGTAGTGATGATCCAGTCAATCCAACGGTACATAAATGCATCAACAAAATAGTCGACACAAATATCGCTGACATTTAGGTCTACAAAAATTTCCAGGAGATATCATGACTGCGGTCCCAAATCACATTTCGCCTGTTCAAGCTTCCTTTCTCTATACGGAATAGCCTGTTGCGTAGTCAAATGGCTGATTTACTGAAATAGTCAGAGTTCACACCGAACAGCTGACTTCATCACTTATAATCCGAGTCCCTCGCCAGTTGGCACTCGCTATCCACCACGTCAGATTATCTGGTCGGCTGTTCCCAGCGAGCGCTCCTTGCCTTAATCACTTTATGCTGACAATCTTCCATACTACCTACCTAGGTATTTCCTAATTCTTATCACTATACACGTTATACAAAAACCGAGGGTTGGAGCCCTCGTTGATACCTAATCTGGCGTCCTCTCCCTAAGTATATTGGTAAACCCCGCACGCTCATGGATCACATCCCAAACCTGCAGCGTCCAGTGCGCGAGCATATACGCGTCCCCTACCTATTTGGCGAGGAATATATGTATGAGTGTGACGGGAAAGCTTTTTATTCCTTTCCTGAGAGACAGGGTTGGGATCCTTCCGACATAATTCAACGAGATTTCAGACAGAATGGGGTTGAAGATCCTTTGAGAGCAGCCTCTTTCTTGCAGGCATGGCTCTTCTTCGGGTTTATGTCGGAAGTCCTGAAGACGAACGTGTTGACAGGTGATTTCATTCAAGAAATTGACGGTCAAAAGTTTATCACGACAAAGTCTCTGCAAAAGTATATTGACAATTGGCAAGATGAGAGTAATAGTCTCTCTGACACTGCGAAAGAAGAGAGATTCCACTACATTACACAGCTTTTTAGAGAAGTCGACATCTACTTCAAAGTAGCCACAGAAAGTCCACCAGGTGAAGCACCCTCACCTCTGCCATCAGAGGTGCAATTGTCGCTTTCAATCCTCCATGACAATATTTTTCATGCTACAATGCATATTTTTCGAAAAGAAGATGACCCCTCGCCGTTGAATAATAGCGAGTTCGTCACCGGGTTTCCAGTTGAGTTTATTGAGACTCAGCTGCAAGATCAAGGTTGGTGCCCAAGCGATATTGAACTTCTTAAAATGGGCGCACTTGGTTCAACATCCAATTTAGAGCTCTACTATGCATATCTTCTCGGAAAAAGAGGTATCATCAGAGACCATTCTCACTGCAAGTCTTCTTTCATGGGACGGTTCACCTGTTTGGCGCTTAACGTTAGCGAAAGTGACTACGAGCCAGCACATGTGCCAGGCTGCCAAAGAGATTGTGGTGCTATCGAAGTGGATCAGAATTGGCTGGAAGAAGTGATCCAAGGGGGTCGACTGCCTCTGATTTCCATATCTATAGACGATTCAGGCGCAGCATATTTGGAGACACAAAGCAGTGACTATGAAGCCAGCTACGTGGCAATATCGCATGTCTACGCTGACGGCCTTGGTAATCCACGTAAATGCGTATTACCAACCTGCCAACTTACACGGCTACAGGGTAGAGTGAACAATCTCAATTTAGGAAGGAGAGTGGCGGGCTTGGAATCTGCTAATCTCCACTTCTGGATGGATACTCTCTGTATTCCCGTGAGGGATGATCTGTACCATGTCAGAAAGACAGCTATTAGAAGTATGGCTGAGATCTACATGCGAGCACAGGTAATTCTTGTGCTCAACGCAGAGCTTGAATATCACTCTTGCCACGCTTCTTCCGAAGAAGTCCTCATGAGGGCCAGCACTACTGGCTGGTCCAGAAGACTGTGGACCCTCCAGGAAGGGGTATTTGCCAACAGGATCTATTTTCAGTTCCAAGATGGGGCTATCAATATTAAATCTCAAGTGCCGCCATATAAAGGCCATGGAAACCGATTTTCAGTCGACCGAAGGCTCCGAGCGCAGGCTATCAAGCCGTACGCTCGGATTCGTGCTTTCCGCGAGATGTCGAAGGAGCAACGAATTCGCGAAATATATGCTCTAGCCCAGTGGAGAACAACTAGCAGGGATGCAGATGAGCCATACTGCCTAGCCACTCTCCTTCTAACAGACCAGACAACATTACACAGAATAACTGCCACCAAGGACTTGCAAAAGAGAAGAGAGGAGTTTATAATAGGCCAAGGACTATTCCCCCAGAAGGCGCTTTTTTTCTTGGAACCTCGAATCGGCACGCGAGAGCCCCCAATTGGCTGGGCGTTACGCAAGTATTTCTACAGAGGAGAACCCGAAGCAATTCCAGCCGACAATCGTCTTGCGCCCGTCGATAGCGCAGGATGGCACATTCGTCTCGCAGGCATAACTTTCTCTGCTACTAATCTCCCTCTCAAACCCGTCGACGGTTATCAGCTGCCCGAATTCACATTCAGAGACGAAGATAAAGCTATTACCCTCGAAGCGTCCAGCTGTATCTGGCTCCGTGATGAGAGACCGCCGAAGTATTGGACTGACATCCTATCTGAATTTGATGCTACTAAGATCGGAATCATCATCGAGAAATGGCCGCTGGAATATCAAGAGGGACCGAAAGGATTCAGAAGCTACTGGCCGACTCGGGGTGCTATAGTAGCAATTACCAACGCGGTAGCCGACAAATTTGATTGCTTTTTCTGTGGAACTGTTGTACTTTCTCGCGCTTCTGAGGCTAGCCAGGAAGACTCGGCACAAATACTTTCATCTCTACTGCCTGAATTTGATACTTCTCTATTGACGGATGACCTATCTTTACTCCAGTTGGTGCCAGAAGTGCCGAGTGGCAGTTCTCAAAAGAGAGTGTGTGCAGTAATTGGCGAGATTTTTGACGGTACCCAGGAATGGTGTGTCAAATGAAGCACTGAGCACCTGGGCAGTATCTAGGTCTTTATATGTTCGAAAGTGCAATTAGTTAAAAGATGGTGTACATTGCGGCTGGTTCGATTATTGTCACTTATAATCCCAAATCAGATGGGGAAAACCTTCACAGTTGGAAGAAATTACGTCTATCAAACCTGCCCTCCAAGAAGACTAGGACCCCTCGAAATGTCTCACGAGAATCAAAACCAGGTTCGGAATTCCGAAGGTATCCTAAGTTCTTCGGACCCGAAGCTTCAACGGGTAGAAGAGAGCAAAAAGAGTTGGAGAATTTGGTTGTCAGCCTCGAGTCACATCGACAGTTGTGCAAGCCCATTACTAGCCTTGAGGAGTCACATCAACACTTGAGAAAGTCCGTTAACAGCCTCGATAATTCCGTTCGGAGTCTCGTGGAGTCTCATCATCAGCTTAAACATTCCACTGAAACCATCCAGGAATCGCACCATCACCTGAGGACGTCCGTTAACAGCCTTGGCAATTCCTTCAAAAGGTTCAAGGAGTCCCATCGTCAACTTCACGGAAGTTTAACCAACTTTCAATCACGTCACCAACATGTACCATCGCAATACAGTCGAGCTACGGAAGTTACAACCATGGCGCTTTTCATCCATAGATTCCATAAATTCCGAACCTACACTTCTCTCTTCTCTAAACATAGCGCTCGATGCCGAGATCTGTAAGCAGCTCAAAACGAGCGCACCAGATGTTGTCTTTTTTCGAGCAATCGAGGCATTCCGAAATCTTTACGGCATTGGCTATCCAGATTACCTTGAAACATACTGCAATGCCCCTGCAGCTATCCGTGACACTCTCAATATCAAAGCGAACCTGGGAATACCACAAACACTGGAAACAGGAGCATTACTTATATGTTGGGGTCCAGCTGCTATATCACTGCGACGGTACCTGGGTATCCTGGATGGCTGGCTCCGTTCTCGCCCCGAAATGGCAAATGATGAGATTCATGAATGGTATCGAGAGATGAGGTGTTGTTACGACAATTGGCTGTTCCAAATAGTTGATCAGAACTATACTTGAACAATATTTTCAGGCATTCGAAGTCCAACATCGATTGTTAGAAAGTTATTGTGTATGCATTTTTTGTTGAGAAGCTATTCGAGGGCCTTCAGCACTTGAAGTCGCCGTACTGTAGGCTTCGAGTCTATCACAGAGTTCACTCTGCAAGTAGTCTTTCGTAATTGGAACGTGAATCTTGAGAGAGGTGTATTTTTGAATCTAGGGTCTTCAGCGAAGATTAGAAACTCTTCAACCCCTTCGACAAACGAATATCATCATCTACGTCCTGACTTCAATCGTTAACCGTCATTTCTCAACCGCGATACTTCAAATGTTCCTGGACAGCAGCGTGAGTACTTCTATAACTGGCTCGATCTCTAACATATCCACCATTCCTTTCTATCTTCTCTCTCTCATTTCTCGATTCTTTCACCCTATAACCTTCATTCCCTTCCGTCTCTTGGTTTTCTCATTCTTCTTACTGTTCTAAGTCCTCTTAGTTCTCTAAATCCTCTCTCTTCTTAATTCCTTCGCTCATCACTACCTAGGTACCCTTCTTGCTCCTTCCAATCCTCCCAATTCTTTGGATTACCTTACTTTTCGCCTACTTTTCTCACTCTTACGAGTTTCTCAGTCCTCAAAATTATCTCACTTTCTCACCACTCTTCTCAATTCCATCAAGTCTCTTAACTCTTCTCTCAATTCTCCCGCTCATTCTCCCTCTCACTCATCTTACACCACTTCACTTCTAACCCTCTCACCACTTCAATACTATTTTCATCTCCCAATAACCTTCTTCATATAATACCTACGAAAGACTCTCTACAACACTGAAATCAAGGTATGGAATACCAGGAGAGTACTTTTCGTGGCACTACTAACGTGTAACGCGATACGGCGAAGGCCATTATCGACAACCATGCCGTACGAAACCTTTCAACAAGGCCTAGAAGCGCTTGCAACAACACAAGACATTGACGAGGCCATCGACATTGTGATTGCGTGGCATATGAGTTACGCTGAGATCAAAGAACAGCACCCGGAGGATTACAAAAAAGTGATCGAGAATACTCTCCAGTGGGCCGAAGAATATGGAGCGGACGTCAATCATTCAGATCTCCCTAATGGTCTCAGTGACTACGAAGTAAAACGCGATCTCATTATCCAGTCATTGCAAGCCAGCGATGATCTTTTGGTCGACATCTTCCACAATAAAATTACATACCAGGAGCTCTGTGCTAATCATGGCCGGGCAGAGCTCAAGGAATTTATCAAGCGAGTTCAAAGGCGCCTGCGCGAACTCGAAAATGATGAAGGCTGGGACGGAGACAGGAACACCATTCTTGACGCTCCTGAGGCCATGTTGGAAGACGACGAAGAGTTGTCAGCTCCTGTCGATGGTCTTGAGAGCGCCTGGTTCAATGCTCCGCCTGCTGCAGCAATCGTGATGGGGGCGGTCTTGGGACTTAGTTGGTATGGTGCTGTTGGACATTGATTCTTCTGGTAAACAGAATGGACTTTGGCGGCCATCCATATTTGGTAGTATTTTGTTTCGTTTACTGGAGGGGTGTCATGCCAGTGATAGGACAGAATTCCTAATTCAGATCATGCTGGCTGATGGAAGGGGGTTATTCTTTGAGAAATGGCGTTGTGCTTCGCTTGTAACGATCATTTTCGGGCAACGGTATGCAGTGTCTTGTATTCTTGGAACTGTTTATACAGCACAGGCATACGTTTTTGCCCCTTTTAGAGTTCAAGATCTCACATCTCAAACCATTTCTATGATCCCTTCAAACAGGCAATAGAACAATGTCGGAGATGTGCTTTTCAACAGTATAACTCTTCCAGCCCGCTTTCGGTAGATCAATCTCTGGGTCTCCAGACAAGAACTTCATAAAAACACCATGCGTCACAACTACAACATGTTTCCTCTCTTGATCCTTCAAATCTTCGGTTATTGCCGCAAGGCGGGATATAACCCTCCTCGCCCGCTCCTTCACTGCCTCATCGTCTGGGGAATACAAGCCCTCTTTCACTTGCCAACTATCCGATAAATCTTTGAGATCTAGTCTCGGAAAAGCCACCTTCAGGGCCTCGGACGAGGATCCAGAGTCGCAGGGGAGTGCACTCCGCTCCTGTAAATCTGGGTCTAAAAGAAGAGTTGCGCCGTTCTCTATACCATGCCCAGAGGCGGGATCGAAGTAACGTTTATCGAGGACGTGCGGAAAGGCAGTGAGGGTGGTTTGGATGGTACGCCTTAATGGAGAGGCGAGGATTATGCCCACTTGTGAAGCATAAGGGAACGCTTGGATGAGCTGCGTAGCTTGTTGAAGGCCAAGCGGTGTCAGGCCGGGATCAGGTTGATAGAAGTCTTTAGAAACATTGTGGACAGATTCCGCGTGACGGACAAGATGGATTTCCGAGGTCATAGTGATGAACTTTGGAAGAAACGTGTAGTGATCTACTGAAAATCCAGGCTGTATCTAGAGGAGTACTATTCTTAAATACAGTCATCGATAGAGGAAGAGAATGTGGAAGCCTAATGAACCAACTTCTGTGGTATATTGCGTGATGCCATGTCGCTTCTTGAGTGGTTGATAGTCAGGGTAGTTTGAGCTTATCTTCGGGTTCTGGGCTTGGAATACTGAATAATCTGCCAAACTGTCAGACTGAATTGGCTTGGAAGATAACCACGAGCCTGAGCCCGACGGATGCCTGGTGGGGGCCTCAGGCCAGGGGAAACGCAATCGCAACTGTGATTGGCCAATCGATGCCCACTCCATACCTAAAGGGAGCTAGTGCAACAAGCTCCGTCACCGAGCACGCTGATTGGCTGCGCTGAGTTCATTCTAGTCGATCGACCCAGCACGGACTCCTTCCTCCAGCGACTCCTCCACGACTCAATCGACACTTCAACCTCTTTTTTTTTTGTCTCCTGTTGCTTGTCCTGCTCGTGTACAGGTTACTTTGGGTCTTGTCTTCGCTTTTGTATCTTCATCCCTCTTCCATCAGTCACAATGCGTGGTGAGGTAAGTTGTTTCCTCTGTAGTGTCGTGTTGCGAGCCTTTGTTTACTCCCCCACTATCCCCATCCCCTGAACCATCCAAATACTGAAAGATGGAGTCAACACGAGGCCACCACCTATGGATTTGATATTTTGCTTCTTCAATAACAACTATGCGAAGCTTATAACTAACTCGTGTTACCTAGATTTGCCATCTTCACATCGGTCAGGCTGGTACCCAGCTGGGTAACAGTGCTTGGGAGCTGTACGTCCTCACCGCCATTCTCCCTCCGTCGCGCCATCGACAATTTCGAGCTGCTGAGCAAAATCTAACAACAATGCCACACATACAGTTATCTCCTTGAGCACGGTCTCAAGCCTGATGGAACAATCGACGCAGAGGCTGCCGAGAATGCTGGCGATGCCGGTGCTTATGACACTTTCTTCACTGAGACCAGCGGCGGCAAATATGTTCCTCGCTCCATCTTTGTCGACTTGGACCCTTCTGTACGTATATTCGAAACTTTCTCAGATCGGCGATAACAATTGACAACTAACTTGTCTTCAAGCCCATTGACGAAATCCGCACTGGTGACTACCGTTCTCTCTTTCACCCTGAGATGTTGATCAGTGGCAAGGAGGATGCCGCCAACAACTGTACGTCGAAATCGATCAACCGTGTGGATAATGTGATTAATAGAGAATAGACGCTCGTGGTCACTACACCATTGGAAAGGAATTGGTCGACAACGTCGTTGACCGCATTCGCCGCATTACAGGTACGTACGCCCCCTAACCAGCTGGAGGGTAGTTACTCATTTTATAATAGACAACTGCTCCTCCCTTCAAGGTTTCTTGATCTTCCACTCTTTCGGCGGTGGTACTGGATCCGGTTTCGGTGCTCTTCTTCTCGAACGCCTTGCTACTGACTACGCCAAGAAGTGCAAGCTCGAGTTCTCCGTCTACCCATCTCCCCGTGTCTCGACTGCCGTCGTCGAGCCCTACAACGCCGTTCTCTCCACCCACAGCACTATTGAGAACTCCGACTGCACTTTCCTGGTCGACAACGAAGCTGTCTACGACATTTGCCGTCGTAACTTGGATATCCCCCGTCCCAGCTACGAGCACTTGAATCGCCTGATCGCCCAGGTCGTCAGCTCCATCACCTCCTCTCTCCGCTTCGACGGTGCCCTTAACGTTGATTTGAACGAGTTCCAGACCAACTTGGTGCCTTATCCTCGTATCCACTACCCTCTTATCTCCTACGCCCCTGTGGTCTCTGCCAACCGCAGCTCTCACGAGAGCTTCAAGGTCAGCGACCTCACCTTCCAGTGCTTCGAGCCAAACAACCAGATGGTTGTCTGTGACCCCCGCAACGGCAAATACATGGCTGTCGCTCTTCTCTACCGCGGTGATGTAGTTCCCCGCGACTGCAGCCAAGCCATTGCCTCCGTCAAGGCCAAGGCCTCCTTCAACCTCGTTGAATGGTGCCCCACCGGCTTCAAGCTCGGAATCAACTACCAGAAGCCCATGCGCGTCCCTGGTGGCGAGTTGGCCCCCGTCGACCGCTCCGTCAGCATGTTGTCCAATACCACCGCCATTGCTGAGGCCTGGAACCGTCTCGACCACAAGTTCGATCTCATGTACTCCAAGCGTGCTTTCGTCCACTGGTACGTTGGCGAAGGTATGGAGGAGGGTGAATTCTCCGAGGCCCGTGAGGACTTGGCTGCCCTCGAGAAGGATTACGAGGAGGTTGCTAGCGACGGTATTGAGGAGGACGTCGAGGGTGATGCCGAGTACTAAGCCGGTAACCTGTCGTCTTTTTTTTTTCTGTCAGATAATTATCCTTGCACCTTCTGTCTGTCTGTTAGATTAGATTGAACAGAACATGGTGTCGCACATATCCCCCTGTTTACGAGTTTCTTGGGACAAATCCTGTCTTTATTAGCGTGATATCTTTCGATCATTGGAAGAAAGATTTCAATGAGAAGGAAATATGATTCCCAACCAATAATCCATTCTTTTATACTTCAAAACGTGCTATGAGTGTAAAGATTGCAAATTGTAGGAATGATGTCGTACACCAGACTCCGCCGACGCCATCTACCCAAGACAAGTCTATCCCGCCATCTAATAACAACACCAAAAAAATCTAATCAACCCAGTAAAAAAGTCTACTCCCTCGCACGCATAATATTCAAAGCCCTTTCATATGTCCACATCGTAACCGCACTCGCAGGCGCCGCCTTGATCAAACTAACCGTCAACCCACGATACAACCCTCTCACCCCTTGCGTCCTCAGAATAACGAGTATCGTCCTCACGACACCACTATACTCTGGAATATTCGTATGCACATATCTCGCCCGATGCGGGCCTTGAACCTGAAGTCTTTTGCGTACGAGGTCAAGTGGGAACACGCCTGTTTTAGCGATTACGCTTGCCAATACGCCGGCCGCGGCATCGCTAGATCCGAATGGTAGAAGGGATGACATTTCTCCCAGCGGTAATCGAAGCGTCTCATATGTCGCGAAGAAGAGGCCCATATACGGCACTATCTGCGCCACAGCCGCAGAACAACCCCGAAAGAAACCCCTCGGCCCTTCTGTACGATTTATGTCGCGAATGGAGTCTATAATCGAAGCATATATCTTCTCGTTTCCCTGCGCTGCGAAACGGGTACGCAGCAAATCGAGCGGGTATGTAGTCGCCGTCGCAATACCGCCGGCCACAGCACCAGACACAAAAGATTCCGCTGTGGGCGGGAGTCGGGCGGGTAGTTCTTGGAGGAGTTGGGTTGTTGTGCGGTATGTTGTAAACTGGAGACCGCCGTAGCAGACGTAGAGGAGTTCGGCGGAGATGTTGCCTTTCCATAGGCCCTGCCATTCATTAACCTTCATTTCTGCTGAGACGGTGATGTTGTGAGTGTGGGGTAGGTGTACGGCTATCCCTTCTTCCCTGACGATGGCCTGCATCGTCCGCAACGTGCCTTTGTAGACTGGGCCCTTGATGCCATAGTGTGAGGTTGGATCGGAGAGGGAGTGAATTTGAAGCTGAAGACGGATTTTGACGACGTCGAGGGGGGCGACGCAGAACCTGCAAATTGATACTGTTTAGCAATTATAATTGAATTCAGTAGGAGAGAGAGAAGTACCTCGAGACAAGTCCGGCTATGCCTCCGGCGATGACGACCTGCGTCCGCGTGCCTTCATCTTTGAGTCGTTCGCCGCCGGGAGACATGCATCCAAAGGCAGTTGACAGAGCGCAGATGATTATTTCAGATTATCAGACTATACTAAGCCAGGAAGACAACAAGGAAAAACTGGAGAATGTTGAAGGATGGCAAGGCGACGAGAAAGTAATCCAGGATGAGATTATTTTCTTGCTTATCGTGCTTAGCTCCATCGGAGATTACGTAGCTGCCGACCAATCACGTGCCGGCTTCCCGATCAGGTAGCCTCCTTCCCGATTGGGATGTTTGACTTCTTGGACAGACAAAGGTGAAGAACGTCTGACTGATGAGAGCCCCTCCTTCTCCCCGTTTTATCTGTTCTTCAGCCTCTTCTCTCTTCTTCATATTCATCCCATTCTCTCTTTTTATCTTCTTCACTCTCCTTACCCTCTTCTCACCTTTGACCTAACTTCGTTTCTTTTGGAAGGGCCTCTTGAATCATCTCTTGACCTTACCAGAGACGATGGCTCCAAGGCCTGTTGAGAAAACCACTCATTAGATCCCTAACAACTCCTCACTTCATCCCACCATCGTTTCTACGCTTGACTACTCTGTCAAACAAAGCTGGGTTGACTCTCTTTACAAGCGGAAACCTCACCACAAATTTGGGGTGCCGTCAACCTTGGAGTAAGGAGTCCTGCTCCTCGATTGTCTTTGTATCTTCCTCCACATAGAATGAAGACTGGACCACATTTCAGAGGACCCGCACTCCCAGCATCTCGGTCAACTCCTGGATCTGGTGTTCCTACAAGCAATATGGCTCCAGGATTTCTTCACAATCCAGGATCGGAGATTTTTTTGCGACAAGAAGATGGTAGTGATCGTGATGAACTCAAACCAACGACTCATACGTTGGGGCTTACCAGGAACTACGTTCCCAACTGGTCGCAGCAGGATGCTTTTAGGGAGCTGTATCAGAATTGGTGCGGATTTCTACTGTTTTTGGATTCAGCTTGGAAATTTCTGACGACGATTAATATACAGGAAAGACGCAATAATTTTGACATTCAACCTCACCCAACGCTCATTCAAGACAGAGGTGGTAGAATTGACAGATGGAATCCAAATCCTCGTCTATCATCCACTTGGTTTGACCCGGGCGTTGCTCGGGTACATTTGGTTCAAGCGAAAAGAAGGTAGTGTGAAAATTACGAATTTCCAGACAAAGTTGGAGCGTCGTAATCTCGAACTGGGTAGCAGTACAAAGCGTGGTGATAATACCATGGCAGGAACGCATGGTGAAGGTCTCAAGCTTGCTGCTTTGGTGCTACGTCGAGAGCAACGTCGAGTACGACTTACATCATCAAAGTACAACTGGAGTTTTGGTTTTCGAGGACCTACAAAGTCAGTCTTTTTCTGCAAACTGACGCCAGTCCCGCCCACTCAGCTAGACGCTGTGCGTGAAATTCCTGGGAACCTGAAAGCTGATCCAGCAAGTGATGTCTCCATCGTCATTGATAAAGGGATAGATGGGAAAGCAATTTCTGAAGAGGAATTCAGGACTTGGCTTAAGGTCTCCTTGGATGTTGAGCGTCCAAAAGACCCTACCGATATTATTGAAACACCACAGGGGGATCTTATCTTGGATGAAAATTACGCAGGCAGGATGTATCTCAAAGGCCTTTTGCTACCAAGTGGGGGATCTACTATCAAAACACAGCACGCTGGTTATAACCTGCTTCGTGGCCAAATCAACCGTGACCGAGAGCGATTGAAAAACGAAGACGAGGAATCGCAAACGTTGATGCATATTTGGGAACATGCGATAGAGATTTGTGGCGACAAGGTCCTACAGCGATATATCAACCTCCTCCAAGAACATCATGGTTGCGTTGATGTTAATCACGCAGAGCGTCTCATATCGCGAAGAACAGCACTAGCGATCTGGGAACGACTGAAGAGCCAGGGAGTCGGCAAGTTCTATTACGATAGAGAAGAAAGCAACCCCGACATTGATACTATCAAGAAAAGTCTCAAGCGACAGCCAGCTCCATTGTCAAACAAGCTATGGAGAATTCTTTCCAAATATGGTTTTATTCGGAAACCGCGCGAAGAGCAAAACCACTTGTTCAGGAACTCGTCTGCATCTGATGAACCATCAACGCTATTCTCTATCAACATCCAGCGTGGCTTAAGTGCTTGCTTGGCACTCCATGCCAGAACCCAACGAATTCAGGTGGAATATGTTACTGGTGCAGAAACAGAGGTTGAGATGTTATTTGACAAGCAAAAGCAGCTCCTGAAGGTTCACGAGAAATGGCTCAACTTCAGCCGAGTACACGAAACAACACCTTGTCGAGCATCCATGTTGCATAACATACAACTACTCGACTCTATCTTCTTGTGTGACCATGTTATTGAGGAACTATGCGATTTGGCAGTCATCGAAATCGTTGAAACATTTGATTGCAACCTGGATGCTGCTTCGAGGTTCATCAAGTCTATGCGGATCCAAGTGCGAGAGAATCTCCAACAAATGCCTCGCGATATTTCAGTTCAACCCTCAGATGAGCCACGGGGGTTGGTTGTTTCCTGGGCAGATAATGAAAGTGAACGAGTTCGACAGGTTCTAAAAAACAGTGCCTATTCTGTGACACTTCATCGAGAACGAACATGCTCTCAAATGAGATCAGAACTTTTGCATACACCTCTCCAACGGGGTAAGTACATTCCCTTCCTAGTCATTTATTCCTCGGTAGGATTTGCTAGTGCCTAATACGAAACAGGGGATAATGATATAGCTATGACAAATGGGACCGAAGCGATCTTGAACGAACTTGATGAGAGGTGTGGATGTCGCCGTGCAATGGTTTCTCATCTAGCTCGACGAGCTGTCTTCTCTGAGTTAGATCCACATGAACGGTATTTTCCTATGGTAGCCGAAGAGGAAGAACTTTTATTCTATGCAATGCCACCGGAAGCAGATCAACCTCTTGCTGAGAAACCTACAATATCTACACAACCCACACAGAATCACGGAGAGCGTCAAGTCATTTTCCCTGAAGACCTACGACATGATATAATACATCATAACAATGAGAGCGAGGAACAGGGAGAACGACATCTCCAACACAGTCAAACTACGATCCAAAATCTCCATGCTCAATGGGAACAGGAACAAGAAACGAGATGGTTGAATTGGGAAAAGGAAGATACACAATCTACCTATGATGGGCTATTCTCCTCACGAGATATACGTGCAAGTTCTTTTAAATATCTCCTAGTTTCACCTATTTGCCTATACTAATTTTCGAACTTTTTTAGGCACTCGATCTACCCCACGTTGCATATTTTGCATCCCCTGATTTGAATGGCTATATTTTCACGATCAATGAGTATGTACAGATCAAATGGCGCCCAGAAATGGCAACAGGGGAGACAACCGAATCCGATGCATTCATACATCGCATTCTTTACAAACAACATCAAGACAAAAAAACCTCAGGTCTACTTATTGGCCTCTCGCTACTCGTTTCTAGAGTCGTTTCATCTAAACTCCTCGGCAATACAACTATTTGGTCCGGTCAACAGGAAAGAGCTGCTTCTTCACTTTACCGACTTCGACACCATGGGAAAACGCCAGGATGCTGAGTTGATTCCTACGAGTCAAATAATCGAAGCTAGAAACCTTGAGTTCGAGCCGGCACCTTATGCAGAGCCAGTGCAGTCCGTAGTTCATGCTCCTGCAGGTATGATTATGGCTCTGTCCGCTTCCTCCTCAACGAATGGAGTTGCTGAAATAACCTTTTTTTACAGATGTTGATGCCAGTGGATTTTATTGCCGATTCGCTATTCGTAGCAAAGTCGGTAACCAACCTGCCTGTATCACACCGCTAGGGTCAAATCTCCTTAGATACCACGAACGCTGGAAGGTTCCTCGTTATTATCCACTAGCCAAACCCGTGATCATTGACTTTTCGCCGTCTGTTCTTGGGCTTGCGGAAGGATTCTCACGGGAGGGTTTTGAAGTTGCTGCTGGCGTTGGATTTAGTACCGTGCATGATATGACTTGGAAGGTGAGTTACTCAAAGCGCATTTCTTCTTCATTGCTCGGGCTAATATGTGTCTTATGGGTCTTAGACAAGATACTCATCGGCAGAGGTGTACGACGGGACGCAAAATGATGTGCTTGCGCAAATCACCAACGGACAACTAGCACAGCCTAGCTGGCCGAAACCTGGAACGGCGAAGGTGGCTGTTATCGGATCATTTCATTCGCAGTGTAGATCCGACAACATCAGGAAGGTCGAAGACACTATGCCCGTGTTCAATCATATTCTGCAAGCATTACAGACAGTGCAGCACATCCTGAGCAATTTTGAACCAGTTCACAACCCCTTTGACTTCTTGGTTTGCGTATTGCCGGAAGCAGCCCTTAATCCTGATGTCCTCCCAATCTTCATGCAGACCGTTTACTCACTTCTTGGAAAGCGATACTCCGTCCACATCCAGAAGGTGCAGTTACCGACTTATGGGATATTAGTTGATAAGATCTTCATCGTCATTTTGGCCTCACCTGTTTGCATAGCCCCTCAATGGGTTTGGGACCAATCGGAAATGATGCAAACAACCATTGGGGATATCATCAGAGGCCTTGCATTTCAAAATCCACGGGCAAATCATCCAAACCGTGAGGGTCAATGCAGCTTCAGATGCAAAATACCCTTCACTGAAAATGAGACGATCTACAATCACAACACTAACAATCCAGCAATACCTGGCGTCACCCAGCCCATTGAAATGAGCTCGACAATGGCGCTCAAGATCCCATTGTTTCGCAATCCATCTTTTCTCCATCCAAGTAAGTTTCGAACAACTCAATTATATTTTCATGAACACTATATCTGATCATTACTACCAACCAGTCCGTAATGATTTACTCACAGTCAGAGAAATGGCTTGCATTTTTGGATTTCCAGACGATTTTGTCTTTTATGACGGACCTATGGGGTCATATCAATATTTCTCACATGCTGTTCCTCCCATGGTAGCGAAAATAGTTGCCAGAGGCGTCCGTGGCATTATTGAGCAATTTCAGGGCAGAGAATTGGGCTCCACCTCATCTATGGATGTTGTCTTGATCAGTTCACGGGCAGTTAAGCGTCAGAGAACGGAATGAGTTTGGAAATATACTACGGGGACGATTTTCGAATTGGAAGAGTTGCATTGGCTTCGATAAGTCAAGTGTACTTTGGGCGCCTCCGTTATTTGGGTGGGTAGGTATAGCTGGGCGATTTGCCTGCTGGCTTTTTGGATCTCTCGCAATCAGGCTCACAGAGGTCTCAAATGATCTGTATCGAAGATATTACCAAGTGAACCTTGAATGTAGCTCCAACTTCAGATTTCCACTTAGCTGAATTCACTATGATAGGTAGTACTCCGTGATCCGTACAGTACCTGAGTGAGCAAGTCAGCGATTATTGAACTACATATGAAACAATAATTTCAATCCGTAGTGCCGCAATCAATCTACCCTTGGTGCATCACATGTGAAAAATGGAACAAGAATATCGTGTGGACGGTGACGAGCCAGTCCGCAAACTACGAGAAAATACGAAAGCCAACAGGCCAGTTTTGTCTCCAATTTTGTTCAGCTTAGGGCTACCTAAATTCCATCTTCAATATAGAGTTTATCTCTTCTCTCTCTTATATACAAAACAATTTGTTCTTCCCTCGTTCAATACTATCTATACATTCTATTTACACCTTCGTTATTATACTACACCTCGAAACGCTCAGTAATCTGAGAAGCTCCGCTTACTAGCTTAATCCCATCAATCCTTGCAATTCAAGGATCCTCTGCATCCAGCTCACCGGTGGTGACTGTCACATCAACATATGCCAGCACCGTCACTGATACCATCACCGAAGCCACCCTCTTCACAGCGGGCGGGCGAACCTATGAAGAGTGGTGTCCACAGGCGGAGTAGCGAAGACACTGCTCCCCATATACGCGCCTAGGTATGATTGAGCTTTCCTCGGGCATCTTACTCCACCCATTTAAACATCTGCAATCAATGCGTCTTCTGAGGCGGGTTGCGCCATCTCCCTCGGCTGGTCTCCCCCTTCTTCAACCACTCCATCATTTGCGGCGGTTCCTCCCAAAACAACAATCGCTTTGACCGCTACCGCGCCATCGTCATTGGCTACTTTGGCTGGCTCTACTATGAGCCCTGAGTTTGAACATGACGGATGCCATACATGGGATGAGGAATGGGAACAGTGATGCAAAGACCAGTCAACAGGATCCTTTAATTGAATATAACTGTAATATAACTAGGGACTTCATATCCTATGATTTATAACAAACGGCCAATTAAGCGGAGAGGAAAACAGTAGGAAGAGATATAACGACTTCGTCGGAATGTTGCGATCCCTGAGAAATGACTCCCTGAAGGTCTTCCGGGTTGATATACACGCTCAGAGCCCCAAGGTTGGGCCCATCTGGAACATACGATCTTCCCTGCAGATTCCCAGCTAAAACCACCATTTCTAAACCCTTATAGTCCTGAGTGTATCATAAAGGATTACCCTGTCCATCGAAACCTCTCGTTCCGTCCGGTCGCATCTGACCCGACCCGCCGTCCATAAGCCACGCGTTGATGTTGAACCCATTGCAGCAAGCATCCGGCATATGGAGCACATTTTCCAGCTTTAGAGTCTTAACCAGAGAGCCTCTCTTGGGGCTGCTCTTGACTTGCAATTCCACATCGCCTACTCCGGCGACAAAAGTGTCCCCATCGTTGACTGTTTTGTTGACAGGGCCATATGTACTGAAAGATTCCCTGTCTTTAGCATAGTGGCAGCTGCCACTCACAATCATCCAGTCATAGCAACGGTGATGAGAGGGAGTTTTCTCTTCATTCCTTGGTCTTTTGCCCATCGCCTTGCCGCCATCCCTTTCTTCGGTTGTCTTTTCCTAGTCTCCGCCGTCTTCGTGACTGACCTCACGTTCCCCTCTTGGACCTACAATCCTCTCAAGATCCTCATCTCCGATATACATACTGAGCATCTTGACACCATCTCCCAAATATGACTCTCCCTGCGGATTACCTGCCAATACGAGCTTGTTCAACCCCTTGAACTCTTCACTGCACCAAAGAGGCTGATACTCTTCATCAGTACCCGAGGGTTCGCGACCAAGCCTTGTCGATCCGCCATGGAGAGTATGATACACCGCGACGGAGAATCCATTACAATTGGCCTCCGGAACATGGAGCACATCCTCCAACACCAAGGTTCGTACAAGCGACCCCTCTTCACGAGAAGTCTCCACTTTCAACTCCACGGTTCCAACACCAGCGATGAATGTCGTGATTCCTTCTATAATACCATTCGGAACTGATTTCCCGACTCGTCGGTACTCTTTGAAGGATGATCTGTTCTTGGCATAGTGGCAGTTGCCAGTTGTGACCATCCAGTCCCAGCAGCGGCGACGAGATGGTTCGTCGCTTCGTTTTGTTTTCTTATTGGCTTTCGCAATTTGAGCGTCGCGTTTTCTCTTGCGGTACTCTCTTCGATCTCTGTAATGCTCCCCGATTTCGCCCATTTTTATGTCGTGTTTGATCGAAGAGCGACATATCCATACAACAACGCTAGATCAGATGGTCTCAACTTGTGGAATATTGAGTAACTGAGCCGCGATAATTTCACAGCCACAGAGTTGATATTGAAATTGATATCTATAAGTGATCCGGAGATGATATACTGAGGTTGATTGATGTATGTAGTTCAGATGCAACTCAAGAGGAGAAAGTCATTTCAGCCTGACTTTCCGGTCGGCTCGGATTTACGAATTCCCGCCCATCCATCGTCCGTACAAGCGTTGCACAGTAGGAAGATAAGAGTAATAGGCATGATCTGTCCTAGAAACTTTAATTTACATCAGAAAAGAGTGATCGTACTTTATGAAAATGCTCTTTGATCAAGTTGGACTCGTCAAAAGGGATGTGACGTCACGTTACAGGGGTTGAGAAGGTTGCCCTAAGCCCTTGCCCTAAGTTGTGGCCTGAATAGGAAATTGGGCATATCCGGATATGGCTCCTGCTTATACCGTTCCCCCAATGCAACATGTTGGTCAAATCGACTTTACCAAACAGCACAATGCAGCCGGGGGTTTGTGCAAGCGAGGGGATTAATTCGCCGAGTGAATCTCAGCACCCTTGATTAGGGTTGCAATTATTGGCCCTAACCCTTATCAATGCCGCTTCTTTCTCCGCATTTCTCCATTTCTCCATCTCTCCATGACCGAGGGGTCAACACTCACAAAGACAGACCTGTTGCTACAACCCGGAGTGACTGACTGATCGCATCATGTTTCGTCCTCGAGTATCCATCGGTCGATCATGGGCCTCTACCACAATAACCAGGCCCGTCCTCCCTTCAGCAAAAAGATCAATTCCAGCCTGGACGACGGGAATCAGATGTTATTCACAACCTCGGCAATTTAGAGATGAAGCTTCGCCCACAAACGACGACCACAAAGGACTCGTGAAGCATATCGGTCAACACAAGGCTGCGATAAAACTTCCAATAACTACTTTGAATCAATCGCATGACCGGAATCTCGACGTTTACTACATCCAACTGCGCGATGCATGTCAATGCCCCCACTGCGTTGATCCGCAGACCAAACAACGCTCTTTCAGGACGGGCGATATCCCCAAGGATATAGCTCCCCGCAACATCCAATGGGTTCAAGATTCCACATCAAACGGAGAAGAGGTTCTGGAAATATCCTGGAACAAGGACATCTCAGGCCACGACGCGAAAACGCATGTGACTCGACTAACGGTAGACGAGATCACACATCCAGCGGCATATTTCCACCACAAAGCCGTTGGAACCGGCAAACGTCAAATATTCTGGGAAAGAAAAGAAATGGAACGGGATCAACCCTGGATTAATTACAACGATTGGATGTCCAATGACGCCTTATTCCGAGAAGCACTTAACAAATTATCCCTCTACGGTCTATTATTCGTAAACAATATCCCGGACTCACGCGAGATGGTCGCGAAAATAGCGACACGAATGGGTCCTCTGCGTAACACCTTCTACGGCTCAACATGGGATGTGCGCAATGATCCCAAAGCAAAGAACGTGGCGTATACAAACCTCAACCTCGGGTTCCACATGGATCTACTATATGTGCACAACCCGCCGGGATTCCAGTTACTGCATTGTCTCAAAAACTCATGCAAAGGCGGAGAATCGCTGTTTGTAGACGCCTTTGGCGCTGCCAGGGATCTGGATCGCAAATCGTGGGAGACATTGTCGTCTCACAAAGTCCCGTATCATTACGACCACAAGGAGAATTACTATCGGACTACGAGACCTGTTCTCGAAAGACCTGATACCACCACTTCGCCTGATGACAGAACACTAACTCATGTCAACTACTCCCCTCCCTTCCAGGGACCATACCACATTACTCCACTCGAATCCCCCGAATGGTCCAAAAAGATGAAAGAATATCTCTCTGCCATTCGCGAGTTTGAGCAGAGAATCGAGGACACCGAACGCATTTTTGAGCTCAAGTTGGAGCCTGGTCAGTGTGTGATTTTTGAGAATAGAAGGGTTCTGCATGCGCGGCGCGCGTTTGATACCACGAGCGGAGAGAGGTGGCTCGCTGGGGCGTATGTGGATGAGGACGCTGTGCATAGTAAGATGTTTACTCTGAGGAGGAATGCTGGGGAGTTTGACAATGCGTTGTAGAGAGAACGAGGGGATCATTGTACATAGTGCATAACAACTTTGCAATGTGAAATTTGAAGCATTTTATTCATTTATCTCATTGTACAACTAAAAACGGATCTTCGGGGTATACTATCTTTTATATCTTTCAAGCAATATCTGTCTAAGCCGTAGCGGTAGGCCGCTGAACGGCATAAGCTTTCAAGAAATCGGGGTCTGAGCTGAGTTCCTCTTTGACCTGTATCATAAGACATCTTATTAGCCAGCCGGCCGACAAGCAAAAAGAAGAGAAGAGCAAAACTTACAATATCCAAACCCCCAACAAGCTCACCTTGGACCCACAACTGAGGAAACGTAGGCCAATCCGCAAACTCCTTCAAACCCTGACGCACATCTTCATCTGCCAAAATGTTGAAAAATCCATATTTGACTCCATTCTCGCGCAGTATTCCGACAAGCTGACGACTGAATCCGCATTCAGGCGCGCTAGGCGTACCCTTCATGAAGAGCATGACTGGAGCGGCTTTAACGAGTTCGGCGAGACGCGCAAAGAGGGCTTCTTTGGTTTCTTCAGCGGAGGCGGCTGGGGCAACTGCTGCGGCGGCAACGGAGGGTGCGGCGCCAGCTGGTGCAGCGCCAGATGCGGTGGGGATAGCTGTAGCTGCGGCTGAGACAGCTGGCTCACGAGGAGTCGCATTGAGAACGGGAGGAATTGTTGACTTTGATCCTGGAACAGATGAAGCGGCTTGACCGGCATGACGCTCAATGGCGTCGCGAACCTTGACTGCGTCGCTTCCACTTATCGATTCAAGGACCTTCTTGTCGCGAATGAGTACTAGGAATGGGACTGCAGTGACGTCGTATTCTTCTGAGATATCGGGAAGTTCTTCAGCGTTTACGCTAACGAAGGAGATTGTGGGTGGCGATGTGACTGGGTATCCTCCGGCGAGAGTGTTGAGGATTGTGCGCATTTGAGTGCATGGTGCAGCCCAGGGTGTGTGGAACGAGAGGACTAGAAGGGCTGAATGGGGGAGGGAGGTGAGGTGTTGAGCGAACTCGGATTCCGAGGTGATTTCCTGAAGGGTCGACATTTTGCCGTGGTATTCTGGTTGCTCGATATAAAAGCGATGGATGGCGGGGTCACCAAAGGCGATACCGATCTGTGAGGCGAAACTGCCGATAAAGAACTCTTTGAGTGGATTGTCGTTTGTAGGCCAATACAGAAAGCAATGAGAGGAAGAAGAATGGAGATATAGAAGTCTGTAGAAGAAGCAATTAAGGAAGATCAAGGACCCCCGCGGAGTGACAGAAAAAGCGCTCGGAGCCGGAAAAGATTTATTACGGCGTTGACGCCATCATCTTCAAGTAAATTGCTTAGGTAGCGAACAGTGGTGACAACTAAGACGAGACAATGTTACTACTACAGTTATGATTACTCATTTCTATATAATGATATTTATGCATTACTCAAAGGTGAATGTAATAGCTCGCGTGATGAGTCGGAGAGAAAACGAGTGGCTTATCAATCTTATAAGATGGATTGGCTGTGTATGACTGGACGCCTTTAAAGCGGCGTGAATTGTGATATTTCAGTCAAATTACAGCGAGTTGATAGTACCGGAATAATGTTAATCCCCTATCTCGGAGCGTCCCACTCTTGCGGAAATGGACCAATCACATGTCGTAGATGTTCTCAGCGGCCTGCCTAAATTTTGAAATTGCTTAAGCTACAAACTCCAACTCTGCACGTCCTCTCCAGACCGATAGCGCGTTTACTTCGCTCTCGCAATTCAAAACCACTCACACGCCAACGCGACCATGCCTCATGGCGCAAAGCGAAAACGCGATCCCGATGACTACGCCAATCCGGTAATGGCCCCGTCCAGCGGGCTCGGAATTGGCCAGACATTGTCACGATTACGAGACTCGGCCTCGCCTGCATCTACAGTCGAAGACGAAGAATCGACCGCGCAAAAGGGAACTGTATCGACCGGTGCATCTCATAAAAAAAGACGGAGGGGCGAGAATGGAGAAAAAACGAAATATCCCACCTTGACATATGTCGAGGGCAGGCTACAGTCCTCGATTCGCATTGCAGATTTGCAGAGTCTGTTACTGTACTGCTTTGCGGATGGAATTGCGCCGCAATGGATCTCGATGAAACATTCTGGACATGTCAGAAAAGTGGTCGTGCTTATGGTCCCTGGGCTGGAAATTGGAATGTTCAACGGCTCGATACCTCTGGATGACAAGGCGGAAGTTCCAGTGGAAACTGCAGAGAAAAAAGAAAACGAGAAAGATTCCCATGACGAAGAATTCGAACAATGGAAAAAGGGCCTGCCCCTCCCAGACAGATCTCAGCGATTCAATCCCCAGAGTCTCAGCCGGGAAAACTTGCCCGAACCTCTTCAAGAGTTAGCCGACATGTTCCCTCACATCTGGCCGGTCAAAGCACCCGGCGACGCAAAATACAACAAAGTCCATTCTCCGCTACAAGCTATACTGCTATCACAATTACCAAAGACACAAGAAGAGGCCAAGATGAAAGGTCCTCGGCCTCCGAGGAACGAGAAGCATTTCGTATCGAAACGCACACCGATTACTGCGTTTATTACGCCTAAAATTGAATTACGTGAGAACGACTATGTTATGCATCCGGTGTACTTCAAGACGGAGCCCGAGAAAGCGGCAGAACAGAGGATACGAGAACGCGCAGGCACAACAGCTGAACATGGTTGGGTAGATACACATGTCGAGTCACTGGCCGATGGCGAACCCCCCGAATCCGAAGTACAAGAAGGAAGCATAACAGCTGGGCGCGAAGTCCTTGCTCTAGACTGTGAGATGTGTCTCACAGAAGGCGGAAAGTCGGAGCTTACACGAATCAGTTTGGTGAATTGGGATGGTGAGGTCGTTTTGGATAAACTTGTCAAACCGGACCTACCGGTTATTAACTACTTGACACAATTTTCTGGAATTACGAAGGAAATGCTGGACCCTGTCACGACTACATTGGCAGAGATTCAAAAAGAACTTTTGGAATTACTCACACCACGCACTGTCCTAGTTGGACACTCCCTAAACTCCGACCTCACAGCCCTTAAGCTCACACACCCCTTCATCATCGACACGGCCATCATATATCCTCACCCCCGCGGGCCCCCACTAAAGAGTGCCCTAAAATGGCTATGCCAGAAATACCTAGGCAAAGAAATCCAAAAGGGCCAAACAGGCCACGACTCGATCGAAGACGCCCGCGCCGTTTTGGAATTGGTAAAACAAAAATGCGAAAAGGGTGAACGATGGGGCACATCCGACGCCAACACGGAAAGCATATTTCGTCGTTTGGGGCGAGCTGTCAAAACCGGTAAGCCTCAGGGAAGGACGGGTGCGATTATTGATTGGGGCAGTCCGGAGAGAGGATTTGGTGCCCATGCTACTGTTGCCATTGGCTGTGATAATGATGATCAAGTCGTTGAGGGTGTCAAGCTTGCCGTGCGCGGCGGTGAGGAGGCGAACATGACTATCCCCGCTGACGGAGTTGATTTTGCATGGGCGCGTCTGCGAGAACTCGAAGTTGCCAGGGGGTGGTGTAATCGACGACCTGATCCGAAAAATGCGAATGTCTCGACTGCGATTCTTCCTCCCGGGGAAGAGATTGTCCCTATCCCCTCCGCAACTACACCATCAACGACTACAGAATCACTAGCATCAACAGTCGCCGCAACAGTCCACAACATAAAACGCATCTACGACTCCTTGCCAGCATGCACCCTCTTCATCGTCTACTCAGGAACCGGGGACCCACGTGAAGTAACCCGTCTCCATGCGATGCACAAAACGTATCGCGACGAATACAACAACGCCAAAAAGAAATGGGATGAATTGAGTGTTCAATGGACCGATAGAGAGGAGCAGATGCTCAAAAGGGCCTGTGAGAGAGCGAGGGAGGGGTGTGGATTTATGTGTGTTAAATAGTCCTCCTCATCTACGTCCTCATAAGAGAGATGTAATTTTAGGAATATACAAGGAGCGACTAGCTCCGAATTTGGATGATCTCATACCGTTACATTTGTATTGATTGTAGCATCTAACCGTCAGCCATAGCCTCCTCCCGTTCCATGGCAGCTTTGACAATCATCTCCCTTGCAGCGACTTTCGCTTGTCGTTGCTCGTTCGCCTCACTGTTCTTCCCCGAATGGTCCTCTTTCTGCTGTATACGCGCGAAGAGGTAATCTTCATTAACGACACTTTCCGGTGTTAATTCTGCTACATTCACTGCAATCTCGAACCCGGCTGGCCGATTGGGTAGTTCGTTCTCTAGACTCGGTTTATCGGTAGGTTTTGTAGCGGCGGTGGTACCCTCGTCGTTGAGTTTTGTGCCGCCGCGGGTTACTCGCGGGGATAGCGAGGGTGGTCGTGAAGCTGGTTGTGAGGTGGAGCGTGATGTGATGGTTCTCGATCGACCTTTTCGCGACTTTCGTCTGGGTTGTGTATCGGTTTTGTCCGGCGCGTCGACTGGTCTGTCTTCTATTGTTGGTAATTCCGTGTCTGCGTCTGCATTTGTGCTAGCTGCCGGGTTTGACACTGATTGTGTTTGTGGAGTGCTCATTGTTGCCTGTAAGGACTTTCGGCCACTGGGTCTGCCTCTTTTCTTGGGCGGTGGGTTTGATTCAACCTCCACGTTGCTCTCGGAACTTTCTGGGTCTTCGTTCAATGCGAGCCTTGGTCGCTTCATGGCTGGTTCGCCGGACTCTCTTCGACGTCGTGAACCAGTTGTAACCCCCAGACCCTCTTCGCGTTGTAGGAGTCGTTGTGCTTCGGGCAGTATTTCGGCGATTGGTTTTAGGGGTACTTTCACCGGCGCAGTCTCATATTGAACAACCTCACTGCTTGCTGTGTGCTCCATCTCCGTATGTTCATCTTCTTGATCAAACGAATGTGTGATCTGCAGTTGTGTACTCCCACCTATCAACCCTCTCTTCCCACTATCATTCAAAAAGCCTGGACTCTGCACTTCGGGCATGGCATGTTCAAGCACACGCGGTGTCGTTGGAGCACCACCCATCGGACGGCCCTGCCAATACTTGGCCTTCAGTTTCAGCGACTCGTTCTCCAATTTCAGTTTCTCTATCTCGTCAGACTTGTGTTGTAGTTCCTTCAAGACTGTCCTGAGCATTTCCATAGCTTCATCACCGTGATATTCCGAATTCCGCGCCGAGGGTGTAGTGTTTAATTCCAACTGTAATGCTCTGAATGACTGTTTGAGATCGGACATGGTGTCATGTAATTCCTCCACGGTATTCGATATCTTATGAAGACTAGCACCTTGGTTGTATAATGTCTGGCTGAGTACTGCTTCAGACCGACTCGCGGGAACGGACGCGTTGCTTGCGAGCTCGTTCAGGGGAGTGGTTTGTTCGACAGGTGCTAGGAGCCAGGACAAGGAGCCCGCGACGAAGAGTGGATTCGACTCTCGCATCGATATGATTTCTCTAAAGGACATTTTGGAAAGTTTCCAGAACACTTTTGCACTGCTCGGATTAGCCAAGAACTTTGCCCTTCACTATTGACGCTTGACACTCACTCCGTCTCAAGATGTACAAGTCCCCCAAGTTTCTGGTGACATAACCGGCACACAATATCCTGAACCACGCGACCCCGGACAAACTCCAGCTCGGATGACTGAGGAATCTGCTTCTTCTCAGAAGAGATGTTGATCCGGTTCATATCGATGCTCAGCCATCCCGTCACCGTCGAATATGTGTCGGATAATCTGGCCCACTCATTTTCGCATGCGGCCACAGAGCTTGAGCAGCGAGAGCACTGGCAGAGGATCGATGGGCGATTGAGATGGGAGAGGTCCATGGTGGCTGTGGACGGTCTGCGTGTCAACTGTGGAAAGTCGCCATTCAGGGAGCACGGCAAATATAAAGGAGACTTCGACTGTGTGCTCCTTGTGCACAATCAAAGAGGGGTTGCAAACAGCATACGTGAAGGAAACAAGGAAACCAGAAGATCATCAATTTTAGTTCGGGTTGCCGTTTAGATACACCTCGCGCGGCCCGTCCGAAGGCGGTAAGGACAGACGCGTGCCAAGCCCGGCAGAGATAAGCTTGTTCTTCAGTTGGCTTTGCGATAAGCTTTAACTCTACCTCCCCGCAGAGACATCCCTGTATACGTATACAGTGTATGTATCTATGAGGAACGCATTGGTACTCGGTCGACGCTTCCACCGTTCTGTACTTGGCTCGGTTATTGCAAAGCCAACTCACTTGCGCAAATTTACAATGGGTTCTACCGGTTTACAGTCTGCCAGCGGAAATGGCAAGCCGAATACCTGGCAAGGTCTGGGGGCTGCCGAGTTTGATTTGAGAAGTAAGTACAATCGCAATCATACTGTCATAGGAACTAACGTCTTTGATCAGGCGACACAATGACGAAGCCAACCGTGTCCATGCTCGAAGCGATCACGCAAGCCTCCCTTCTCGACGACGTCTTCAACGAAGACCCTACGACAAACTCGTTGCAACAGTATATCGCGGACCGCACAAAGCACGAGGCAGCTCTCCTAGTCATGTCCGGTACTATGGGCAATCAAGTGGCCATTCGAACGCATCTATCTCAGCCTCCATACTCCGTCCTGTGCGATCATCGGTCCCACATCCTTCAATACGAGGCTGGTGGTGTCAGTATGTGGACGGGAGCCACGGTCCAAGGTATTGTACCAGCCAATGGCAGGTACCTCACACTCGAAGATCTCCAGGTCAAATTTGTTGCTCCGACGAATATCCACTATTGCCCTACCAAGTTGATCAGTCTGGAAAACACGCTAGACGGAATGGTAATGCCGCTGAACGAAGTGAAGAGGATCGTCGAATGGGCGCATGCCAACAATCTCAAAGTACATCTCGACGGAGCTAGGTTGTGGGAAGCAGTTGTATCCGGCGCAGGTAGCTTGGACGCATATACCAGCCTGTTTGACAGTGTTAGTCTCTGCTTCTCCAAAGGTCTTGGAGCACCCATCGGTAGTATCATAGTCGGCTCGAAAGAGTTCATTGAACGAGCCAGATGGTTCCGTAAGTCAATTGGTGGTGGCACGCGCCAGGCTGGCGTCATCTCAGCTGCGGCTAGAGTTGCCGTGGAAGAAACATTCGGACCTGATCCCAATGGTGAAGGTGGTAAGCTCAAGAATACACACGTCAATGCTAAACGCGTGGCGGAAATGTGGACTTCAAAGGGAGGAAAACTCGAGAATCCCGTGGAGACGAACATGGTATGGCTGGACCTTGCTGCGTCTGGACTAGGTATGAACGACCTGGCGGAAATAGGAAAGGAGAAGGGCTTGCAGCTTCTTGGAAACAGATTGATCGTCCATTACCGTAAGTACCCTCGCCCAATAGTAGGAAAACAAAAACGCCATACGCTGATACTTAGCAGAGGTCTCTGAGGAAGCTCTCCGACGTCTCGATGAGGTCTTTCGGGTAGCTCTGAGTGGTAAATGTGAACATAGTGCCGACACCAGCAAGCCGTACGGCACTCGGTAGGTATCATGAACATACATGTATATAGTCGGAAAGAACATATAGATCATTCGAATGGGATTTTCATCACGCAAGAAGAGACTTGTCTACGGAGGATAAAAGTCGACGTCCAGCGAGTCTGTACGACTTTGTCGAGTCATGTAGCACCAATAACGCACTAAGACAAAAGAGGTAAGAAGCACTTTCCGGGAACCCAGGCCCGCCCGACCCAGTGGACCAGTGGACCAGAGCCGCCGGTTGGCAGGATTAACGACAGGGGCGGCCAATCATAGGGCTTCAATGGCTTTGTGAAATGCCCCACTAATCTTCCGCAGCCTTAGTGCGAGCCTGAGGCTCCGAGGATTGATGCCTGGACCGCTCGGAACGGATAAACGATAACAGCGCCAATATTTATCTTGCTGCCGGCCAATCCAAACTCCAAATTGACCAAAGCTAGCCAGTCAAGAGGCTGAGCTTCGTTTCTTCTTCACATCCACGACAATTACCGCCTTTCCCTCTTGTCTCCGCGCGTTCCTTGGACAACCACGACGACACTGACGACAGCGACCCTGCCAGACACCCACATCCCTCCCCGCCTTCGGTCATCTCCAGAGAAACAGTCTCCGGGTCGGGACGCTTACTTTCGTGGTCGCCTGGCAGGGAAGTTGGGCGAGATAAGAGCATATCGGTCTTTTCCGTCCATGTTTGTCTGACAATGCTTTGTTCTGCAGGATTTTCTTTGACCAGGTTCTAATGAGATTACAAGTGGATACCAGATTACCAAGCCCATGAGCTGAACTACAATCCGTCACATCTTTTGACAGAACCGTCCTAACTATCATGCTACAAACGATTAGTTGAGAAGCATCAGACGCAAGCAAGAGCAGAATAATTTTTCAACACAAACACTGGGAAACGCTTTATTTTCTGGATAGCAAGGTGGGAAGCAATCGATGATACCGCAGGTGCGCTTCGGACAACCCACCAGTGAGAACGAGGTCGAGGTCGTCGCACTCTCTTTTTGGACAGTAATAAAAGTACACAACGAGGGGTAGCGTGTCAATGGTGCTGCTGGCCAGGCCACGACGAATACAAATCAGGACTCGCTCCGACTCACCTGACTCTCGATCGCCCTCACCTACGAGTATTTAACATCTACGCTGCTTTGCATTTCTCTTTCTCAATTTTCCTCCTCAATAAACTCGTCCATCATCTGGCACCATGGAGGCGAACCCGACTCAAGAGTCGACTCAGCCGTATTCCGACCCTCGTCGTATCGGCTCGCATAACTCTGGGTTACATGACCAGGATGTGTCAGATATTATTTGTATTCTGCACCCCGGCTCACACCCAGCCCATGAAGCTGTTGATGCTACGTCGCGCCAGCCAAAGGGATATCAACACATCCTTCAACGCGATGACTTCCAGTTCGACTCGATAGACTCATCTTCTCGTGACATAGCTATCCGTATGTCATCCTCGGTGCATGACTTGTCTATGGGTTTCGTTTTTGGACGCAACCCAGCGAAATGTGACGTGCTTCTGAGCCCGGAGGTGGCATCAAAACACATTTCCAACGTCCATTTTCGCATATTCGTGAACGAGGATGGAATTCTGATGCTACAAGACCTGTCAACAAATGGTACCGTGGTCGATGACACCCGGTTGTGGAAGCGTAACACCCAAACCACCCGTATGCTCGTCAACGGCTCTGTCATTATTGTGGCATCCGACAACAAGCATAATAAGGAAGTGCGTTTTGTCGTACGCATTCCCTCTCGAGATGGCTTTAATGTACAGTACACCCAAAACCTGATGGCCTATCTGGATCGAGTTGGACGACATAATGCAAAAGTCAAGAATCTGCAGGCTCGTGCTCCACCACCACAGACAGCTCTCCAGTGGACGTTGGGAAATCCTTACGGCATGCATTGGACAGGCGGTTCGATCTACAATGTCACGGGGCAGATAGGAAAGGGTGCTTTTGCTACTGTCTACAAGTTAGCAACAAAGCAGGATGGTATTGTTTATGCGGCCAAGGAACTCGACAAACGCCGTTTCATGAAGAACGGAATCCTTGACCAGAAGGTGGACAATGAAATGAAGATTATGAAAGATCTTCGTCACGTAAGTAATGCTACCTTCGAGGCGCGTTCCATATTAATTCTTGCCAGCCCAATATTGTCCAATATGTTGATCACCATGAACACGAACGTTGGATTTACATTATCATGGAGTACATTGCGGGAGGCGAGTTGTCTGCATACCTAGCAAGCAATGGGAAGATTGCCGAAGACATGGTGAAAAGCATCGCTCGACAGCTTTTACATGCTCTACAATATTTGCACAAGCGCAAAATCACACATCGAGATATCAAGCCGGATAATATCCTCATTTCTTCCGTCGACCCTCTCAGAGTGAAATTGTCTGACTTTGGCCTTTCAAAGGTTGTTCAAGAAGAAACATTCTTGAAAACCTTCTGTGGTACTTTACTTTATTGTGCGCCGGAAGTCTACCCCGAGTATGACAACTATAGGCAGGGCGTGGCTAGAAAGCGTCGTCGACTAGGTGATCCGTATGTTCGCTTCTTTATTGTTGGTCTGACCGCTCAACTAATATTTCCTTTAGACCTCCACGAACTTCACCCTACGATCAATCCGTTGATATGTGGTCACTTGGAGCGGTGCTTTTCCATCTACTCTGCGGCTCACCGCCCTACACCGGTCGTGGAGACGACAGGGGAGCTCACATGCTTCGTACTATCATGACAACAGAGGTGGAATACGACCTCCTGCGTGGAGAGGGAGTTTCTGAGGACGCGATAGACTTTGTTTCCCGACTTTTACGTACAGACCCACAGGAACGTCCCACCGAAAGGGAACTGTTCAAACATTCCTGGATCGCAAATGTGCCTGATCTTGATGAGTACTCCGACTCGGAAGATTTACCATTGGAGGATGACCAGCTCGGCATAATTACTGAAGACGTAGAAGAAGAACTAGATGCGTCCCGGTTGTCCATCATTGACCGCGGCGATTACGATGAAATTGTGATTGGTGGTGATTCGGAAGAGACAATATTGAAACGCCCGCGTCTCCATGGGGAAACTTCCATTCATTATCCCTCACTTCCACCCATAGACAGCTTGGAAGTCCCGACAAATCTACAAGCTACAACGGCGAATCGACTCTTTGGTGAAGTCACGTCATCTGCTCTGCGCAGCTCCGGCATTTTTGGCGGCCTAAGTCCTCGCAACTTTGATGTTAAAAGCGATCAATCTTCTGGTGAGTCGATGGAGGTGGATTCGGACATTCTCTCTGCTGGAGTGTACTCATTCCCCGTACCCGATTTCACTGGCTCTGCACCCAGTCTCGTAGAAGCTGATAGCCTTGTGGGACATCTCAAGATGTCACCCATCGATAATTCCTCAAAAGATCCTCAAGTTGCAGATGACAAGCCTGGCACGCCCCAGAGCCGTTCTGTACGAGAGGTGACGCCCGCTAATCAGGAAGGTGCAGGCCCTGCACAGGACAAACGCTCCGCAACCGAAGTAACACCCAAAGCCTTACCTTTTCATCGTCGTATCGAACTTCCGCTTCCTGATACCGCCAGCGAAAGCTCGATGCCGCGAAGTGACTCTTTCCAAGGCTCGTCGAGCGACGGCGACGATAACAAGCAAGACGAGCTTGCTGTTACGATTGATGCTCGCACTGGGCGAGAAATAGTCGACGAACTACCCCCGACGACAGATAATCACTATTCCGACCGTCCGCAAATGGCGACTAGAACGATCCCTAGCGAAATTCCGCAGAGTCTAACACTATCCAATTTTCTAAAACCTCGACCTTTACTCGGTAAATTGGTGACTGTGCCTGGGTCCATTTGTGAAATCACTTTACGATTGGAAGGCCGCTTGACTAGCTGGGGTCGTGGTTCTTTGGCAACTTACGTTTATCCTGATCCCATGGATACCCGCATTCCAGCATACGCTCTCGAAGTGACGTTTTGGAGCCCAGGTCTCGAATCATTGATTGCCGAAGGAGTCGACTGGCGAGAGGTCCCAGATGTCATGACAATCTTGTCAACAAAGACAAGCAACCGCATCTGGGTAAACGGCGTTGAACTTCGTCGCGGTAAGATAGTGGACGACGACAACGAGACCTGGATTTACGGCAAAATCTACACTGGCGATATCATCACGATCTGGCAAAACGGTGAGAAATTCCTCCGTTTCGAATGTGAAATATACCATGGCGATAGTGCGCGTCCTCGTCCTGAATCCGAGAAGGGATTCATTGTGCGCAAGGCCGTCGTTCCAAGGAGCAATTCGGATCAGAATCGTCAAACAAATAAACCCGACAGCGTACAGCTGTATGCATAACCCTTCTATATACATAGGCGCATTATTTATACAATCCTCTCTCTCTCGACGGCCCAAATTCGACTTTTCAATGATGCTATTACATATTCCCAACCACGACCACATAATTTGCATTTGTTTCCAGACCTTTTTATGTCTTATTCTATTCTGCGGGCGACTCGGTGTCAGATTGTCTACTACACAGGTTGATTGCACATTGGCATCAGAATTTTGGGATTGATTCGATCGAGCATGCTCTTCACTCTCAGCATTAGCATTAGCATTTGAGCTCAACTCTCAAATTGTGTTCAATTTTTTTCTTTCCCGACGTTTGGGCATTGTTTACGATTGTTTCCAGAGCGTTGGTTTCTCATTTCGGGATTTTGTCTATTAGTATGTAACCATAGGCATTTACTTACATCAATGCTATTTTACTCAAATTGAATCGAGATTTTACTACGTACTCATGGTTTCAAACTGCCACTGCACCGGAAGCAGCCATAGACTCCCTCCATCGCGGACCATATCTTGTAATCGCAACAATCACTGATGCGCTTACCAGTGCCACCAGTGCCCAAAGTGTAAAGGTCAACCCATTCCTCAGTGAACTAAGCATCGGTGCTGCCACGACGGTACCAACGCACCCAAGAACATTACGTATAAAGACGGATGCAGCCAGACCCCGACGATCGCCGGGCATGAACTCACTGATCATGGTGATACTGGCACTGATAATGACGATCATTCCAAAACCGCTAAAGAAGTTTGCAATCATCTGTTGTCAGGTTAGCAGCGTGTCAACTTCTAAGAGTGAGATGGCTTACCAGGCAGAGCCAATATACGCCATGCTCTGCCATCCACCCATACCACAGCAACGCACCCACAGGAAGCAAAGCCCCAACCCAAGTATTCTCCTTCATCCGCTCTTCCGGATACACCCTAGGTTTCCCATTTTCATCGAATCGATTCGCCTTTCTGGCTTCACGCTGCATCACATAATCCATCCATCGACCACCAATGACACTACCGCCAATATACCCTAACGAAGATGGAATGTACAACAATCCCGCAATCAAGGTACTGAAATTGTAAGGCGGGCTGGCGTATGTGTTTTGAATGCTGATGTTGAGGATGTAGAAATAGATAGTCACGACTCCGATATAGAGCATGGGTAGGTACATTGCTGGGTATCGTAGTACGAGAAGCGCGGAAAATGGGTCTATCAGCAGGATTCTCAATAGTAGAATCGTTCTTATGAATACATTCCGATGACCAATCTTCTCATTGACGCGAGCACGCCATGTCGTCTCCCCTCTCAAAGATGTCTCCGGAAGGATAACGAACAGCATTAGTAGCATAGCCGCCGCCAATATCACGACAAACCACATTGTGCTCCTCCATCCCCATCTATCCGCCAAAGCACCGCCAATAATGGGTGCCAGGAACGGACCCAACTGCGGCCCAAGAAAGAAAATACCATTGCGCGTCCTCGCTCGCGCGGCTCCCACAGATCGGATACTTAATAATCGTACGGCGATGAGCATGCCAATTGAGTTGGAGATTGTGGCTAAGACGGCGAAGACTACTACGAGTGCGAAGGATATGAGATAGATTGTACGTCGTCCGAACGCCTCTGCCCAATTTGGCCACCATAACGGGAAGATTGCCATCGCTAGTAAGTAGAATGCCAAAGATAGATTGGTGACGGTTGCATTGGTGTGTAGATCGCTTTCGACCTCGCGGAGAGCAGCTATTATCGATATTAGTCAATATCGTCCTTACTTTCTCAAGTGTTCACGTACGGTAGAAAATAGATGTCCCCATAGGCGCAATACGCGTCGCCAATGAAACAGTACACGTCAATACCCATTTCGTCGAGCGTGTATATGCCCTCGGATCCTCAACCTCAGGAACCAATGTAAGCTGACCAAAGAGACCGCGTCGTTTCAATCGTGGAACGGGTATTGGACGTGGCTCATCTGTTTGTTTCCTGCCTCTGCATCTCGCTCTGGTGTCGATGGTGCTTTTTCTGGGTCAGATTTTAGGTCTGATCCTGAATCTGTTTCTGCGAAAGTTGAAATATCGTCTGAGTTATTAGTTTGGATGCTGGTGTGGATTGGCTCAATGTCTGGTAGCTTCTCAGGAGAAGCCATAATGCAGGATTGGTCTCTCGTCCACGAGGAAAGGTCGTTGATTCTTTGTTTCAATCACTTCTGCATTTGACTGACTATTCAAAAATGGACCGGGACGTTCACTCCTATCTTCGAAAATATACAAAACTGATCAAACTTTTGAAGAAGTACCGCAGATCTAGTATTTCAGGAATCTTAGGCTAGAATAGGGGAGCAAAAAAGCAAATACTCCATCGGAAGATCATGACATCAAATAACGTACAAAGACTCGGAATAAATAGGCATAGTAATCAATATACACACGCCAAATGAGAAGGTTCTTCAGACTCAAAGAAAAAGAAAGAAAAACATTGTCCGGGATTCGGACTTAAAATGTTAACAATTTACTGCAGAACCTGAAAACGTTCTGTTGCCACCCAGGCCGCTTTTACTCCAATATCTTATTAATCTTTCCATGCTGAGAAGAATCGAAACATTGTACGTGCTTATCCGATTCGTGCTGGTTTGAGAACGCCTCCACGGAACGCAGTGCAATAGTTGGCTGGGCAAACTCAATAGTTCTGTGGAAGACCTTGCTGCGATGAGAAAAACGGTAAATGATCATCTTTCCCTTATTGGGACTCTTTTGTCACTGACTGTGTAGATGCATTCGCACAAATATTGTTGCGATCGATCTGAGAATCTTTTGATCCGATCTGATGGTAACCCGGTCTAGTCTGAAATCAGAAGTTGCAGAGAGTCGTAGCTCTGAGTGGTTGCAAAGACATAACCAGTGAATAAAGTTGTTGAGACGCGATGGTGAGTGGCTAACAACTTCAAAACCCGTGTTACCCATGATACGGACGGTACGACTGATTATGCAGATATTGCATGATAAACATACCCGGTAAAGCATGAACTATGTAGTACTAAAGATTGCGAGTACGTTGTCAAAGAGAAACTGCCTCTGGATTGAGGATTTATCGTTATCATAAAAACCATGTAATCATCTAATAGCAGTCGGGCTATTCTGCAATTTTGCCCACAGTATTTGCTACCGACCCGGTGGAGGATGTAGTCGCTCTTCAATGTGGAACTTTCGCAGTACAGTATGCATGTGCCAAATGCTGGCTCGACACTGGTCTGGAAGTCAAGGCTGCGGTCGGTCATTGCTTCGGCGAACTGACAGCAATGGCCGTCACTGAAATTCTGTCTCTCGAGGACGCTCTTAACTTGGTCGCTGCACGAGCTTCTTTAATGCAGACAAAATGAGGTCCGGAACGAGGAACCATGCTCGCTATCGAGGCAAGTCTCGAGACGACACGAGAGATTATTGCTGCTGTCAACGAAAGCATTGAGATTGCTTGCTACAATGGTCAAAAGAGTCATGTACTGGTCGGAACTGAGCAGAACAATGGCCAAGTTGAACGATTCATTACGACCGACAATCGATTCAGGGGAACTCGTTCTACCCGGGTCAAGACGAGTCATGGCTTCCATTCTGTTTTCACCGAACCGGTTCTTCAAGACCTCGACGAAGTAGCGCAAAAGCTTCATTTCAACACACCTTCAATCTCACTCGAGACATGCACGGAGAAGCCTATCAATGAGGGCGAACAGGTGGTTGAACCCAGCCGAATCGTACAGCATACTCGAACCCCTGTATACTTTGGAAATGCAGTGTCAAGGCTAGAGAAACGTCTAGGTCCTTGTATATGGCTTGAAGCTTGTAGAGACTCGCCGATTATTCCTATGGTAAAGAGAGCGACTCAGAACCCATCTCAGCATACCTTCCTTGGGCTCAAGGCAAAGGACATTCTGCTCGTCCAATTGATGTTATATCGCAAGCTACCCTGACACTGTGGCAAGAAGGAATTTCCGTGTCCTGTCTTGATGGGTTCTACTCTCATCCGCCGGATGGAATCAAGTCCAATGCTTTCAGACACATTTGGCTTCCTCCCATACCAATTCCAGCGTACTCGACACTGGTTGCAATACATGGATCCAGTAACTGAAGAGCGCAAAACACTCGAGGAGAAGCTGCGCTCAGCTAGTGCAGTCGGCACTGTTGCCAGCCAGCCTCAGACTCCTGTCCTCAAACTGGTCACCGCTCGTAGCCGAGACTCGGAATCCTGGTCATCGCTTGAGTTTGCCATTCATAGTGAGACCAGTCGTTTTACAGATATTGTATCTGCTCACGCCGTTCGTGACCAGCCGTTATGCCCGGCATCAATGTACAGGGAATGTGTTGTCATGGCGGCACAGATGGTTAAGCACAGTGTCTCTGTCAAATCTCTGTCCTTCCAGAATCTGTCTTTCCAGGGAGCGCTAGGTGTCAACTACAACCGTGATGTATCTCTACTTATGGAAGGCGATGGGGAATACCTAGCATGGAATTTTACAGTTCGCAGCAGTGTCAAAAACTCCAAGGGTAGACCGACTACCCACGCCAAGGGAAGATTTAGTGTTGCCTCTCACATCGACTTCCAACTTTACAAGCGGATGCTTACAGACCGAATGAATGAAATTCTCGTTCACCCTCAGTCTGAGAGACTTATGGCGGGTCGAGCATACACACTCTTCTCACGGGTTGTTAACTACGCCGAATCCTTGCGTGGTATCTCAGAAATTACTATTCTAAATAACTGCCATGCAGTCGCTGAAGTATGTCGCCCTAACGTGTCGGTAAGCTCAAGCGAAAGCACAGCGGTTGGTGTCTGCGACACCGTGACCTTGGATACTTTCATCCAAGTCGTTGGTCTTTTGATCAACAGTAGTGAAACTTGCCCCGTCGATGAAGTTTTTCTTGCAACCGGCATTGATAGCATCATCATGCAAGATTATGACTTTTCTGACCCTCAACACACGACACATGGAAGGTCTACGCTATGGCTACTACACGTAGTAAAGGATATGTTGCTGGCGATATGTTCGTCTTCACCAAGGACGGCAAATTGATCTTTACGGGTTCGGGCGTCCAGTTCAGTCGTTTCCCTATTTCCAAGCTTGAGAAAGTTTTGGAAGGAGTTGGAATGACCAGTCCTCCCAAGTCGCCGGTCGGTAATAACAGTACTAGGAGAGGAATTTCTGCACCGCCATCCCCTACGGCTCAGTTTCATATGAATGGTCATACAAACCCCTCCGCCAACAGACATGGTCTACGGGTCAGCACGGCCGTTGAGTTCGATGAGCAGACTCTTGTAGCACAAGATAGTGTTTCAAGATGGCCCTCTACTTGGAAGTCGGCCATGACCAAGAATGATGGGAACCTAGGTACTTTAGGTCTAGATTCACTGTCGAATCTCGAGTTTGTGAATCAGCTACGTGCTCAACTCGGTAACAATCACCAACACAAGACCTTTCTCAGATTGCAGATCTCTACAACAAGATGTTCTCACATGATTCGATGGCAACTCATAAGTCTGTGCACATTGATCATGTCCACGAAATCGAACTCGACAGTCCCCCCTCTCCCAGAGCAGTGAACTCTCCAGTCACGGCAGGAGACTCCCAGTCCAAGCTGAGAATCAGGCAACGAAGACTCGAAATCATTACAGAGAATTCAGGGGAGTCTGTAAGCAATCTCAAAGACAAAGTGAGCTTACAAGATATTGGAATTGGCTCGCTCTCGGTCATTGAGCTAAAGGAGTCTTTTGAAGATGCTTTCAGCCTCCAGTTTGGTGACTGGGACTTTGGTCTACACCTTACTGTTAGGAAGCTTGTGGACTATGTGGTTGTGTCCAGTAATGTATAGCATTGTGGCTTTTAAACATATTTTCCACTAGTTTGATGTTTTCTTTCTACCCTATAACATAATCAGATTGAACAAATAGGTTACTTTAACTTAATGATTGAGCCTTTAATAATTTTCCATCCACGGATTGATAATTATTCTATACATAATGAGCGAGTCAAAGCCAATGCAATTTTCCACGATCATGGAATCGAATAATATGCGAAACGAATACGACAAGTGACTTGGGATTGGTTGTTTGACTCTCCTTTTCAGCCGGCATGTCTTCAGACATAGCATAGCCACCCAATCAAGGGCCTTATTTTCCCTACTTCATGCTGATGCCAATCACAGTATATTGTTTTAATCCAGATTAGTGGTAAATATTTCCCATTGTAAATGGCCAATAGACTGATCTGTTCGCTCTACGATAGCGGAGTTTGTCCTCGGAGTTTGCCATGTCCGATATCCGAAAACCCATCAATGCCCTTAATCCAGTCAAGATTCCAGCTAGGTCAAGCATTTAATAAAGGGAAATAGGCATTAATGGCGTATACTCTTAACCTTGAACCAATAAAACAAGTCTTTGCCTCCAAAACTGTCAGCATACGATATCTTTTAGCTGCATTCGGGAGCCATTCAGTCTGTCAGTCTAGTTTGTGCAACCCCCGACTGCGACATTCCCGATGACAGAGGGGTTTCTGTACATCAATATCGTTTACTTGCGATAGGAAACTTATCTTTTTCCAGTCGCTCAATTTACGACTCTTTCAAAAAAAAAAAATAAATTGCATTATTTGCTTCACTCTCGAGATCAGCCCAAATACATCAGCATTCACAATGGGCTCTACTGCTCCCAAAGGGAAGGTATTTCTAACCGGTAAGTTGAGTGTCCAAGAGATGCCTGACAAGGCTCTAACTATTGATCAACTGAGCTAACAATGAGCAGGCGGAACTGGCTTCATCGCATCTCATATTCTCGACCAACTTCTTTCCAGCGGGTACGTAGATCACACTTTGATTAAGATAGGATATCGCGAATTTCGCTAATAAAATCATGGCTGATTAGGTACCAAGTAATTGTGTCCGTCCGATCTGCCGCAAAAGGCGACGGGATCATCTCCGCGTTGCCCAAGGAACTGAACGGAAACGTTTCATACGAGGTCGTAGAAGATATCGCTCAAGAGAATGCATTCGATGAGGTTTGACAGTCCTCTGTTGGGAACGTGTAAAGGAAAAAGCTAATAAAGACAGGCAATAAAAAGAAACTCTTTCATTGACTACGTTATTCACACAGCGTCTCCATATCATTTCAACTTCGAAAACCCCGTCAGAGACTTCATCGATCCGGCCGTCAAAGGAACAACGGGCATTCTGAACTCGGTCAAGAAATATGCACCGACTAGCGTAAAGCGAGTCGTACTGTTGTCTAGCACTGCAACAATTATGAATCCGCCTAATCATCCAGATGTGTATAGTGAGGAGATATATGGTGAGACGACTTGGGAGCAAGCTCTTTCCGGTACGGGTACCTATCGTGCTAGCAAGGTATGTTTCTTCGCTAAAATCAAAATGGAAATGAAGATAATTCTGACAAATATTGTAACAGATATATGCTGAGCGAGCCGCCTTTGACTTTATCGAGAAAGAAAAGCCCTCGTTTGACCTAGTCAGCATTAATCCATGTCTCGTCTTTGGGCCTCCTCCTAGACACCTCCCCGGTCTCGATGCCCTCAACACCAGCAACCATCGTATCCGTGACATTGTACTTGGCAACAATCGCGAAGAAATCACACCCACGGGACCGATGTTCCTCTTTATTGACGTACGGGATGTCGCAGAGGCTCATATCCGTGCCATGGAGCTCCCGGAAGCGAGTGGTCAGCGTTTCATGCTTGTAGGAGGTTTTTTCAGTAACAAACGGATTGCGGATATTATTCGCGAACTATATCCAGAATTATACGACAAACTTCCGCTTCCAGAGCTTCCGGATGATTTCCCGGAGAACTACTACAGCTATGATGTGAGCAAGTCGATGCGCATGCTGGGTATGGAATACAAGGACTTGCGGACTTGCGTAAAGGATGCGGTTGATGCCATGATCGGGAAGTCATGATTCTCTTTCTATTTCTAGTCCAAAATTGAGACCTAGGGAAGTTGAGATGAAATCTGTTCGGCTAGTGCTAATTGATGGTGTTTTTATATCGTTCAGGCGTTGTTCGCTGCAATATATATTCCAAGGTTCCGACAGCATCAATTGATGCCCGGTGCTCCCGAGATCACCAACTTTAATGAGACCGGGACAACTGTTGTTCATTTCTTTCAGTGGCGTTATTGCCTGAGTATGGTTATTTTAATATAGGGTAGTGATAACGAGTTTAAATAACATATCTTGTCTAAATGAGGCATCCGTACCCCTCTCCGTACTTCGATTTCAGCTCTTCTCTGAATCCTGGCGATTAAGGCGGGGCATCAAAGCACACGCTAATTAATTGAAGAAGTGGGCCAGATCTCAGCCGCAGCAGGCCAAACCAATAATAACACGAGCTAACACTTTGGGACCCGCTTCGGATGTCCCACAATGGCCGAAGTGGAGACCGCTAGTCCTAAATAGCATAGCACTGTGGAGCCCAACAATCCAGGAAAGATCATCATTGATCACAAATTGCACTCCTTGTTGAGGAACTAAAGAGGGACTAAAGATTCCAAACAAAGTGCACGATTGCAAGTTTGCACTTACGAAGTCTTACGTACGTACGTAGTACAATCTAAACTTGATGCAGCGTGTCAGCGACAGCCTAATAAGAAAGCCACCATCAGCATCATGTTCTCCTTTTCCCTCAGCTTTGTTGTTCTTTCCCTCCAAGACAAAAGTTGTCCTACAGGCAGATAGTGTTAACATCTATTACAGCTTTTATCAAGCAAGCACCATAGTCTAGTTTGATACGATCAACATTACCAATCGGCAGCCAGCATATCAAATGGTGTCAGTATTCAATATTGTGGAGCACGTCCTTCCAGGTCAGCACATTCGAGAGTATGTTCATAGCATCAACGGCCCCCAAGAGACTGTGATACAGCTAGCTATTAAGCAATATGTTCCCAAGGATCGGCTTGACCCCGTGCCGAAAAATGCAATTACGATCATTGGGACTCACGGGACGGGGTTCCCGAAGGTTTGTATCTTCCTTGCTCTTTGTACCCGAGAAAAGGAACATGTTCAGCATAAAGCACTAACTACAAGAAGGAACTATACGAACCATTATGGGAGGATTTATATACAAAGCTGAAAAAAATTTCGATCCCTCTGCGTGGAATATGGGTAGCCGACGTTTCGAATCAAGCTGCGAGCGGCATCTTGAATGAGGATATTCAAGGCGATACCAGTATGCTCTTTAACCATATGTAAACCGAAGCCTAGACTGATGGAGTACCTAGCAAACTGGTTTGACCACTCTCGGGATCTGCTGCACATGATCAACCACTTTCGGAAAGAAATGCCTCGACCAATTATTGGTGTTGGTCATAGCATGGGATGTGCTCAACTGTTAGTGGTCCTGCCGTGTTGTGGCTACGATACCGCGTTAGGATCAAGAATTTAAGCTAACGTGGGAATCCAGCATACATCTATCCCTTCTCCATCCACGACTTCTATCCACACTGGTACTATATGAACCGGTGATTCTCGACGGAGTGCCTCCAGGACCCAACCCCGCAGCATTCGCTGCCGTCAAAAGAGATGTATGGGCGTCAAGACAGGAAGCCGAGGAAGCTCTGCGCAAAGCGCTCCGTAAATGGGACCCTCGTGTAATTGACCGATACCTTCGCTTCGGACTTCGATCAGTACCCACACGGTTGTACAATCCCAACACTGATCGGAGCGTTCCCAAAACTGCTGTCACTTTAACAACATCCAAGCATCAAGAGGCTTGGAGCTATGCTATACCAAACCTCGAGCCCGAGTCCGCTGGGCTGGATAGGTTTCTGCTGCCTGACTGGGATTTTGATTGGGAGCGGAATGCCATATTCTCTCGGCCGGAATGCTACATCACCTCACAAAATCTGCCTCGTGTCCGCCCAGGTGTGTTGTGGGTATACAGTGGGAAAAGCTACCTTTCGCCACCCGAGGCACAGGACTCAAAACTTCACGCTACCGGAACCGGAGTCGGTGGCAGTGGAGGTGTCAAGGAAGGAATGGTTGCCAAAGTTGTTTTGGAAAAGGGATCCCATTCACTTGTACTAGAGGACGTTGATTGGAGTGCGACCGTAGCCTCTGACTGGATTCAGAAATGGTTTTCGAAGTGGATGGAGGAAGAGAAATTTTGGAAAAACTATCGCAGCAAACGGTCAGATGCAAAGATGTTGCGGCTTTCAGAAGAGGCTCACGAGGTCTCGCAATTGAAGTTTGGAATTGAGAGACCAAAAGCCAAATTGTGAAGGTAATTATACATTTTCGGGGCAATCTTAATAGCCAAACACTCAGCATAACAGCTTGCTTTAGATAGATCTTATCTTTGCAAAACAATGCCATTAATGGGAACAATCGGATGTGGCCTCTCGAAAATGGAAGGCCAAAGTTGATGTAGTTTTGATCGTGTTCGGGGATATCTGAGAATGCGGCTAAAATTACCAGAAATAGATAATAGAATACGCGCAACGCTAGCCCCCTTTGGCATCTTCGTCCGTTCCCCAGCCCGTCAGCCCTAACCGATTCAGGCAAGGTCGCAGATAAGTTCATCTTTCCTGCCCTGAATTTCAAGTTTCGCCAACCACACCATCGACGACAAGATCGATCATGTCACAATCGTCAACAAATCCTGCAACGGCCTCGTGGAGTTACGCCATTTTTCTCCGCATACTGTCCGCCCTTCTCTGAACTGTCCTCCTCGTTGCTCGTAGTAACTGATTCTCGCCGAGTCCGGGCCGATGAACTATATGACCACTCTTTAAACTCTGGTGACTCAGTTAGACAAAAATGGTCAACCTCGGGCCGTCCAAGGCCTGTCTGACATGCAAGAGACGTCGAAAGAAGGTTTGTTTGGCCGTGCACGCTCCGATTCTCCGAATTGGCAATTCAATTCTAGCAGCTAACTGATCCACTCATTCCTCCCTGTAGTGCGATGAGACACGTCCGGTATGTATCCCAGCTACCCAATGCATACACATACCAGACATCAAGCTGCTATCTATAGCCCGTCATATGTGATATTACGCATGACTTAGCTGACTTATGAACGTAGTCCTGCCTGCGATGTCGTAATTCAAAACGAACATGTGGCGGCTATGAACAAACCGCCCATGACTATCAGATACGTCAATATGGCGCTAAACAGCAACAAATTCACGGCTTAGTGCTTGGGAAACCATTAGCAAGGAAATGCACTTTACCAAAGAGAGAACTTCTTCCCGGCATGTCGACTCTTCCGCCTGATGTCTGTCCAAAGGAAGTCAAGGTTGAAAAGGCCGATCAATTTGCGCTACAAGCATTCTTTTACGAATACTGCATTCCCTCGTCGAATACCGGGATATCACCTGGTTTTCTTAGGGGTCTTGAACAGAAATTTTATGATGTTGTACCGGACTCTATGCTGAAGATAGCATGCCAAGCTGTGGCATATGCGAGTTGCGGAGTCAGCCTCAATCGTCCTGTCTTGTCTCATCGTTCAGCGGTGCTATATCAAGACGTCTTATCGCGATTCGCCGTTGCAATGCACGATCCTGGGTCGATTGAACGTGAAGACTCTTTATGTGTAGCTATGCTTTTAGGTCTTTACGAGGTAATTCTCTCGTCTATTTCTCACCATGCTTGCAACTAATCTTGAAACTAGATCATAGCTGGAAACGCAATGCACTCAGGTTATCACAATGCACACGCTAGAGGTGTTGCTGCTCTGCTTGGTATACAAAATTCCCCATTTCACCTCATCGAAGCGGTGCATCGTGGTCATCCTACACTATTACACAAAGGAGCCAAGGTATTTCATAGTTTTACCTAATCTCAATACCAAGCTAAATATTTCATAGAAACATACTGACGCTATTTTTACGGCACCGGGTTCATCAAGATATGCTAGGAGATTGGATGTCCTTCTTCTTTCGCTCGCCTCACTCTTGAAACGTGCAAATACAATCCTTGAAGGATCTCCTGCTTTCTTCGGCGACACACTATATCAACTGCAAAATGAAGCACTAGAACTGGATCGTGCTTTCTCCGCTTGGGAGGAGACCAGAGAAAAATCATCTCACCCAAGCACAGTTTTCCATATCGAGGACAATCACGATCTATCTCCGTGTCACGTAGGTCTTTGGCCCGGAAAAGTGGACACTTACTTTGACCTCTACACATCCGCTGTTTGGAATATCTACCGAGCTAGTCGCTTGTTGCTAGTCGATTTGATTCTGAGATTATCAAACGCGCTCAACGATCGCAGGAGTCCGGACGCTGAAAACGAAGTTGCGGGTTGTTTGATTGATGGAATGCTTGCCTCGATTCCTTTTCATCTAGTGGAGGATTTGCATAGTTTCTCGCGTGAGATGCATACTTCCACTTTGATACAGAATCCTGGAAGAGCAGTTGGTGGATTACTACTTATGCATTCGATATCCATAACCTCGCATCTCGAAAACGTCAACTATACTACACGGGAGTATTTGAAGAGATGCTTGCAGTGGATAGCGGAGAATATGGGAATCGGACAGGCTGCAATTCTGGCTCAGGTAAGTTCAATCTTATCCTATGGGTCCGTACAGATTGCCCCATCGACTAATCTACTTTACAGGCTCCGAACATAGATTTTGAATATCTTTCTGGTAGTTGTATGATCTTGCTAGTCGGTCTACTGATTTGAAGCTACTTTAGCACACGAATCAACAAGTAAAAATTGTGCAACTTAAGATTCAAGATTTACAACACAGCCATTGATCAATGTATATCGGAACTAACACGCAATTACAAAGTAACAACAATCTTAGTCGCAGAGACCCCCTTCATAAGCGCATCGATACCAGCTTGAACATGCTCCAACCCCTTTCCAATAACAGTCGGCTTTGGCGCCACCACATACGATCCTACCTCCAACGCCTTGGGCAGAAAATCCTCGTAAATTGACTTGCCCAACGAGTTCGTAACGAGAAGATCACCACGGATGTGCTTAATCCCAACACCTTCGGGCGGAGTAGGGAAACCGGGCTTTGTGGTAGCCACAAATTTGAGCCCTTCGGACTTCTGGGCGATTTCGAGACAGTGCGGGGTTGCGGAGAAGCCAATGCAGTCGAGGATACCTGCCAGAGTTTTACCCTTTAGTGCGCCGAGGATGTCATCGGCGACAGTCGCGGAGTTGTAATCAAGCACTACATCCGCACCCAGGCTCTTGACATAGTCGAAATTCTTGGGTGATGCGGTGGTAATCACCGCGTAGCCCGCTGCTTTGGCGAGCTGAATACCATTACTTCCGACGCAGGAAGCACCACCCCAAATAACCAGAGTCTTACCAATGGGTTTCTGGGCAGGGAACATGGGCAACTGCAAACCAAGATAATTCTCGTGGAACAGACCCGTTGAAGCAGTCGAGAGACAAAGAGGAAGCACCACGGCATCCTCAAACGCAACATTCGCCGGAATCTCAGATGCCATGTTGGTAGTCGCAATGGTATAATTTTGGAACGCTGCACCCTCGGGCTTTAGATTCCAGAGAACTAGACCGTGGCCGATGATGCGGTCACCTTCCTTCCAGCGAGTGACATTTGGTCCAACAGCGACGACTTCTCCCGCGACATCACTCCCAAGAATGGATGGGTATTCGAGTGGAAGGTAAGCGAATTGCTGGACACTGCCGTCAATGGGGTTAATGGCAATGGCGTGATTCTTGATGAGAACTTCATTCTCCTTGGGGGTCCAGAGAGGAGCTTCCTTGACCTCCAAGGGGACTTTCTTGGCTTCGGTGATCCAGGCGGCGTGGTTGGAAGGCATTTTGAATGGTTGAGAGTGACTGTACCTAGGAAGATACGTATTTTGAAGCCTTGGGATACGTGAAATCGCTGAACGTCTTAGACAAGACAACATTCAAAATCAGAGATTGATGAGATTGATGGAAAGAATAGAAATCAACACGACTCGAGGGGGTTGAAGGTCGTATTTATAACCTTGAGATGCATCTTGTCGGACGAAAACTCGGTCGACATTGGCATAAATCCGGCCAGTGATGATATCAGAATTTGAATTTTGTGGGAATATTCTGTGATGAAGGTTTTGAAGTTATATGAATCGCGCAACGCTAATCTTGATCTATTAAGAGTGTTTCGGATTTCCCTTCCCAATCAGGCTAGCGTTGAGCGGTCCTTTATGAGGTTGGCCTTTGCGTTGTCAGTGTGAAGGCGTATCAGACAGAAAATTGCTTCTTTATGATAATCAGCAATAGAGAATGGATCGAAAGTCATACCACTATTCGTTGCGTACTTTTGATTAGTCGGATGTAGCTTGTTAATTCCGTGCTTACTGGATATTGTAAGACGGCGAAGTAATTGCCGCGACTAAGTCCGCGTTTATTAAACTAACTACCTATTGATACAAAAGACAAAAAAAATCAAAATCACAACAAGTCCTTCAAATCAAACAGAGATATCTCCGAGTCATTCTTCGCCAAGGTCTTGACGGTCCACTTCCACAAATCCTCCTGTTTGTCTTTGTCATAACTTGCGTCACTAGACTTGATCTGCCCGTTTTCTTCATAGTACTTGCCACTACCAATCTTCTCATCCGAGCCAGTCACTAATCGGGCTAGCATTTGCCCGGAGTATTCCGCGGTATGAACGTTTGGCGAGAACAGGAGGCGCAGGAGCGGCATGATCTTGGGCAGTACTTTCAGCCATAGGAACTTTTCGAATCCAGTGGCATCTCGTGCAAGCCCTGTACCGGGCATAAGACCTGGGTCAAACGCAGCAACCGTCCAATGCTTTCCAATCTTCTTGTTGATGGCTTCGAAGCGTCGGTGGAGAGCATAGCTGTACAGTACGTTGGTCAATTTGGTTGTAGCGTATCGCTGACGACCATTGTTCTTTAGGACGTCTCCCTTGGGATGAGCTATCTCTTCAGCGGAGGAGTAATAGGCATCTGGTAGACCGGATTTCTGGGCTGGATCATGAGTTCCACTGCTGACAATGACCACTCTGGCTGTGTCCGCTAAGTGAGGGCGCAGAAGGGAGAAAAGAAGAGCGTGGCCGATATGACTGATAGCAAAAGTCTTTTCGAATCCATCGTCGGTATACTGCACATCTCCGGGAAATTGTAGTGCTGCATTGAAGACAAGAGAGTAAATTGGAGGGAACTGATTTGCTTCCCACTCAGCGGCGAAGGACCGTACTTGAGCAAGACTAGACAAATCTAGCTGTAGGAACTTGACGTTCTTCTGGCCGAGTAAACGACTGATGCTCTCAGCAGAAGATCCAGGATCGGATCGCGATGCAATGACGATTTGATAGTCAGGGTACCTTCGAGCAAGGTTAATTGTGCATTGATATCCGAGATTGGCGGTTCCGCCTGTGACAAGAATGCTTCGATGGAATTTGCTGGCCATATTTCTGACACACAGTTTGAGACTTGTCTAAATCTGCAAGTATCAAGGCTCAAATGAGAGGAAGGCGTTTTTGCTCCAAGCTTGGGCAATGTGATGAGACAAGATATCTGCTTCATCGTCACAGCGAGGGCTGGCCGGATATTTATGTTGCAAAAATCTTTCTAGCCGGTTCTCTCGATTTCATTTCAAAGGGACAATTAATTCGCCGGAATAATAGACCTACACCAATTAGAGACATCTTCACAACCCCGGTTGCCTGATCGTGCAAAAACAGGTGCAGTTCGAAGAATAATTCATGGATGTTGATGTTAAAATCGAAAGGCAAAACGCAGTCGGTGCCGTTCCGGCTAGCGCAGTCCGCTGGTGGATCCTGTGTGGATGCCTTGTAGATACCCCATTTCGGAGGCATCAAACTGATTGGCCTCAGAGCGGCGACGGTCCCGTTCCGGTTAGCGCAGACATACGTTAGGTAGGGTATCCATATGGTTCTTGAGTTGAAGGGTGAAATAGACTGGAATTGAATATAGTAGGTGCACAACTCATTCAAGTCAGGAAAGTCAGGGAAACACTTGTGCGGGTGTATAAGCGCCGGAAGGGCTGATGTTATTGTCAATTTCTCCTTTTATGATAATAGATTCATCCCAGTGAAGAACCATCTATATCTATGCGACAAATCCGAACTATCTCCACGAAGGGTTCACCGATTTAGCAGTAATTACATCGTCTTTTTCCTTGCCATGAAATCTGACGGCATGTCTTCAAAGTCGTGCAGGATCATCTTGAAGATGGAACATATCACAAAGCCATACTGCTAGCATCACAACCATCTCTTTCATACAACTGTGGCCGGTAATATCCTGCACAAATAACTTGACATTTTTCGAATGTTTCCTCCTGGCTACCCATTCTTCAGTGTATTTTGCCAGTACTAGTCTGTCGTACTTCCCATTACACAGCAATATAGGCACATCAGTTGGGAAGCTCTCGGTTACTACCCGGTCTCCATCACAAACAAGTTTATCAAGAGTATGCGGCCACATGCATCATTGCTAAGGACTCATCAATTCGTATAATTGTTTATATTCTAGTGTGTCGATATCAGACAGATCAGTCTGAAGTCCCAGGTGACTGCGAAGCAACGACGTCAAATTTGGCGAGCCGACTACCATTGCAAAGCTATGGAATTGACCTGGAGCTAGAGATGCAATATGCTACGCAGTATGACTACCCAGAGAAATGCTGCCCATTACGTTGTATATACGAGCACAATCTGGTAGGTAGGCCGGTATGAAGTCTATGATCAATTTGAAGTCATGTGCAGAACCCTCAATTATAGAAAGGAGGTCGAGTCTAAGACCGCATAAGTTCAGCCATGTTGTTGAGTATCATGATCTCTGGATGCATTTCTTACCCATGGTTCTCATTCCCTTCAGCCCAAGTCCGATTTGCCTGGGGACAAATCTAACGGGGAACATTTATTAATATCCCAGGCTCGAAAATATTGAATAAGCAGAAGTTATATTTACCTCCCTATCCCCGTGGTTCCTCATATTCATAGTCACAGCAATGAGCCGAGCCCTCTTCCGCCTTCCATCCGTTCTATAACGATGTAAGACTTCATGAGCAATGCCTTCTGTGACTTTATACGTCCGAGTCCTATTATGTGCGAGATATAAAATAGCAATGTTGTCATCAACGTCGCACATCAGCCCCTCTAATCCATAAACATAGGCACGGACTCCCCCAATGACTATCTCTGTTTTGCTCGATAATGGCGTGTTAGGTGGGAGAGAGAAACGCGGCTCCATTTCGTGGTAGCCTTATTCTCTTCCTTCCTGATCTTATGTTGAGCCTTCTGTGGGTTTCTCATTTTACGATGCGAGGAATTCTATATCAAATTATTACCAAGAAGCTTGATGATGCTCTCGGCAATTATCTTTGTGATACAAAACCCTAGCCTAATTGCCGAAATTGCCGCCGTGTCAAGGACTAGCACCTCGGTACTATTTCGAATATAATCACCTCAATTGCTTTTTCTGTGACATTAGCCAAGAATCTTACAAATGTGATTTATGTCTGTTCACGGTTAAAATTTGTTTCGTGAATCCCCGAAAAGAAAAACGAGTTTAACGGGTATTTTTCGGAAACTCGAGTAATTCATGGATTGTATTCCAAGGTTCTATTCGCTTTGATTTTATACAAATGGATTCAAGCCTAAGCATTTGGCTCATCTGAGAAATAGATGCAATAATAGTTAGAAACAGGAAGCGCCAATCAAAGCATTACTTGTTAATAGCGCGACTTCATATCCCCAGACAATCGCTGTATCACTAGTGGTTGGTACCAATTCCTCTGACGGAATGAGCTTCAAAAAAGTCCATGATAATCCGAGTCGCATTAAATGATGCTGGATGATGGCCGGGCACCGAGTTATCCGAGTTTGGAACTGTACTTGGCCAGGTATGCCCAATCACAGAATCGTACACAAGCTCAACTAGACCATTGCCGAAGCTGTACACAACTGTATTATTGGCCAAGGGTTTGGTAATGTTGAGAGCAGGCAGACCATCTCTCGCTGCCCATTCCTGGATAAACTGTGGTATAGATGGCAAACACTCCTTTTTTCGTACTCCGCCGGCGTATGCGATTGTGGTGTCATTGCCTCCATGAAATACAAGCAAGGGAATATTCTTTCTTCCTGGAGAGCATGGGATTGGGATTGTATTAGGATCGCAAGTTGCACTATTAATGTAGTACGCCCCGGAGACGGGGGCAAAGACCGAAAAGCGAACGGAAAGCTTAGGATCGCAAGCTACTATATTGCAAAATCCAGCACCATCAGATTTCCCGGTAGTCCAAACACGGCTCTGATCGATGCAATAACGGCTTTCCACCTGATCCAGAATATCCGTGGTAAATTGAATGTCGTTTGTTGTATCGTTTGGAACACCTTGCCATTTTTCCTGTAGTCGTTAACCTAGTCGAGTACGCGATAACCCAGGCATGAACTACTTACGTTGATTCCTTGCGGGTAGACTACCAAAGCGTGGGTGTTAAACTCGGGGCTGGTCAGTAGATCAAGTTCTAGTTGATCTTCTGCCGTTCTATCTCCTCCATGATACGAGAAAATGACCGGAGTTTCTGCATGCGTGGAGTAGTCGGACGGAATGAATATAAGGTAACTACGTTCCAACCCACTGCTGGTGATTGTGACATTAGAAGTGCTTCCTTTCATTTGTCCAGATGGAAGATTCTTTCCACAACCGGTCGTTTGAAGGCTGACTGGACCTGAGCATACTGATGCTGCCAGCGCGAGCAACCAGATAGTCGCTTTAACAGAGGCAACCATCATTCCCAGGCGGAATGAAAGATTGTGGAGGTAGGTTAGATAAAAATAGAATTGAGGCGAATATGAAAAACTTCCTTCTATCAGAAACACTTGATGATGGAATGGAACATTCAGCAGAAACAGTTAATGGAGACGCTGCATTGGTCAGTATTTATACATGTGGATGGGAACGTCATGACCTCCTTGCTTGACACATACGTACTATGTGTTAACTCTAAGCGGATACTAATGAAAGAATATTTCCATCATGTAAAGGCATATCGGCATTTCAATAAGCAGTTCTGTTTTGAACCGCACAATGCTAGATTACATTTTCCGGCAATTATACATGTAGAAAAATCGTATATGGCTTCTATCCAAACGTTCAACGAACTGCCCATATCTATGTCTGGTGGTCACTGCTTCGACCACATGGCACCCCAACAAATTCGACACCTACAATGCGGAGATAGCAATTAATGGATGCGGGGTAGTTAATTTACTATTATATGCTAATAGAAGTGTAATTCTATTCTGGATTCAGTGTATATTGTTATGGTAGTTGTGGAGGGGGGTTTATGCCGAATTTACCGAAGTTCGCCTATGGAAAAGTGGATGACCACTTTGTCACTGCTCGACACTTTCAGTTGTGCCGAAAGCTCTGCTTCAATGTATTAAACGTAGCAGCCTAGATATTAGATGTCTGATGCCCTGGCATCCACTGCCGTCAGGGAGAACCTCACCGAAGTCAAATGTATGAGATACCATAGTTTCATAACAGCGGAATAGAATTCATTGATTATAGGCTATATAACAATCTAAATGCGTAACTATAGAACATATCGGAATCGTTTGTTCCCCATATCGGTCAAGTCCTCATCGAGAGAATGGTGGCTACTGTGACCATCGCTGATTCTGCTCCGACGGGCGTTTTCCATCCTCAAGAGAAAATAAGTGCTGGTTGCAACTACCATCACCAAACACAAGCAAACAAAACTACCAATAAAACCGGCGTGGTAAAGAGGACCTGGAGAAGCTCCAAAGATTAAGGGACCGATGATGTTGCCAATACAATAACCGACGAAGGTAGATGCACTTGTAGTTGCTTTCTCTGTGTGATGCATTTGAGATTAGTTTTGGTAAATAACGGAATGAGCCAGAGTGGGTATAACTTACTGGTATGTCCAGAAATGTTGGAGGCAGCCAAAGAGACAGCCAATCCACCTGATGCGACCTGCACTGCAATGAGAAAAATCCCGGCAAACAACAATCCTCTGTTATCTCGAGGACCCAACCAGCAGATCAAGGTTCCTGCAATTGAAATCATATCACAGATTCCGATGCAAAGATACCTGGTATTTGTGAACTTTCTGCTCACATAGCTGACTAGAAGAATACTCAAAGCTGTGATAGCTCCAATCGGACAAGTAAGAGCAAGAGATTCAAAATGACTGAATCCGAAACCGTTGATCACGATTGTGCCGAACGTGCCGATGGCGCCAGAAGGCACTCCGGTAAGGAGGATGAGTAGAGTGCAGCTATACATTTTGTAATCGCGGAATGCTTCAAGAAACTGCGCTCTATTCAAGCTATGCGTGATGGTACCAGCTTGATTGCGTTCCAAGCGCTGAATGGCAAGTTCTTTCTCCGCATCGGTTAAACCTTTGGTCTCCATAGGGCTGTCGGGAAGTCCAAAGAATAAGGCTATTGACCACAGCGTCGTGATTGCGCCTAGAATAAGAAACATAGGCCTCCACGAGGCCAGAGGTCCATGTATCTGCCCTAGGCCATAGTTGATGAGAGGTGATATAGCAGTGGCAACTCCCACGCAACAGTACCAAAGACCAGTTCGTAGACCCTGTTCTTCTCTTGTCCACCAAAAGGTCACCAGAACAGTGAAGGCAGGGGCCACAGCAGACTCCAGAATGCCCAAAACAAGACGATTGACAATAATCCCACCATAATTTGTACAACCCGCTGTCGACATAACCACAATGCCCCAGAAAAAAGTAGCAGCAGAAAGGACCCGTGAAATGGAAAAATGTTGAGCGAGGTATGACATTGGATATGTGCCGATAACGTAGCCAACATAAAAAATCATGGAAGCATTGGAGTACTTTTTATTATTGGTAATCGGTGTCTGATTCGCCTCGTGTCCGATTACTGTAGTCAACCCTAGATCGGTATTGAGGTCGAACTGGGTTGCTGCACTCAAGATTCCTTTGTCATAGCTTTGAAGCATGTATGTAACCATCATGAGTGGAATGATCCTTTTGCCATTGGCAATGTGTCAGTCAGGATATTATACGGAAGTTCGGAGATAAGCCTACCAGAGATCCAGCTTTCGAACGAGTTTGCGTTCTTCTGCATGAGTAAAGATCCTGGGTGCTTTTTCATTCCCCATATTCTCAACTGTTTCGACTGCAGGCAGAATTGTATCCTTGGCTAATCCACCCTGTTCAAAGTTCTCAACGCAATTGTTTACCACCATAGTGACTTATCGTGGTTTATTCGAGAGTTGAATTTGGTTCCAGGAAAGGTCTAGGCATTCGAATCGCAGGGAGCCATCCATGAATTGAATCCCTCTTATATGTACTGCCTGTTCAGGAAGTAGGCATCCGATAGGCTTTTGATAACATTAAAAGCCCGCATATTGTCCAAGCTAAAACATCGCCAGGGCTTTGCCGAAACAGCCGCATATCTTCAGCTCTGCTAGAACGGCGGAAGTCATTGACGTACAAAGTGACTCGGTAGAGAATTAGGTTGAAGTGAAACACTGTAAGATCAGAAAGCTTACGAATAACTGCATGGCTAGCCTGTGAGGAGAGAAAAGTCTACGCAAAAGTGCCGAATTAGCCGAGTTCACCGACAAAGACGCGGGGTTGTTTTTTCCACGGATTGATTCAGCTTAAATTGCCGTGGTCCGCCCCGGATTCCCGATTTTCTGGTTCCTCTTTTACCGTGGCGAAGTGCCCACGAGATGATAACACCAAAGCTACCCCGGATGGAGAGAACTGCATCCCAAGCTGGCAGCTCTGCCACGAGTGTTAGCTCGAGAAGGGCTCAGCGATTACGCTCCAAAGTTGCATGCCAGGGGTGTCATCGACGTAAGGTACGCTGCGACGTATCGCAAACAGGCTCTCCCTGTACAAATTGCCAGTATGAGAGTGGTGTTTGTGAAGTACTACCGCGGAAGAAACATCGGTAAGATACACAAAAGAAAAATGAGCATTTGTCCAACATACTAACTAGGGCTGAGACCACGTCGCCCGCGTACTACTTCTCTACCCAATATCGCAGAATCAAATATAGCTGATGATACTCGCAATGACCTACGTGAACCGGCCCACCAAGAAGAATTCTTGCCGGATGATAGTCCAACCTCCTATATCGGTATACCTTAACTAGTCGCAATAGTTCACGAAAATGTCTGATTAACATTTCCTCGTAGGTGACCAACGTGGTCCGCGTTACTCTGTCTACGATCTATGTCATCCTGGCACTCCTCAAGATGCCCAGCCTCCTGCAGCTCCGCGATTACCCAAAACCGAGGCACATAAGCCACATGAACTAGAACTGATTCGGGCCAATGGAGGCTTTGTGACCCTGCCGAAGGATGTGCCTGACGAAATCATCCGGTGCTATTTCCGCCATGTGCATTTCCTGATCCCCGTCCTTAATGCGAAGGAGTTCCTGGATGAGTACTATTATAATGGTTTCGCAAACATCAATCCCTTACTCATGTGGAGTATGTGTCTGGCGTCTGCCAATGTAAGAATAATTCCACATCAGCTACGTGAAATATTATTCCCAACGACTAACCTCGTTTCTAGTTTTTGGGTGAAGAAACTCTACAGAAAACAGGCTTCTCATCGAGAAAAGCAATGAAAGAAGTCATGTATACACGAGCAAAAGTAGGATCAATTATAACATTCCCAGAACCTTCGACTGATTATCATAATTGCAAATTAGTGTCTATATGATTTGGACCGCGGCACAGACAAGCTGGTCCTGATACAATGCGTGCTTCTTCTTACCTTTTGGTATACCGATCCTCAAGACCATACTGGCGCCTGGTACTGGGTTGGTATCGCTATCTCTCTCGCGCAAAGCATTGGTTTCCATCGCGACCCTCAATTTACACACAATGTAATACCTATCGAGTCACGAGCTCTTATTTCTCGAATCTGGTGGTCGTGTCTGATTCGTGACCGCTGGCTTTCGCTTGCTAAAGGCCGCCCTATGCGAATCCATGATGAAGACTGTGATGTTCCAATGCCATGTGCCGAAGATATCTTTCATGAACTACGTGCCATAGATCCGGAAATTTGCAATGCGTTTATTCCAGATCAATCGGGCCTATTAGCCGAGACATGGATAGGCCTCATGAAGACCAGCTTCCATCTCGGACAGATTCTACGGATCTACTATCGTGTCAGAGGCCCGAGGCCCTCCAGACAGGAAATTGAGAACATAGCGAGCGATTTACACAAAGTTGGGCAGAGAAAATTGCCACACGCGACCACAGATGATCTTGTTCTTATCCACAAATATCATCTAGACCTATTTTACCAGTAAGCGAGCTCTATTTTCCTTCCCAATACATTTGATGATGATCGGCATGAAACTAAGAATGCTCTTTATTGGAGAATGGCTTTGGATAATACTAACGGTTAATATAGGGGCACGGTGGTTGTCTTGTATCGTCCATATGTTCTCAATGCAGATTATGATCCCGCATTAGAAGGCAACGTTTCATGGCGAGAAACCGCAAAAAAACGCGCTCGAGATGCAGCATCGGCGACGAATATGACATTGGAAAATATCATACAACTGAATGTTTTGAACGTGGTCAAGCCAATGATGTAAGACAGATATTCAACACAAGAGTCGAGTTTGAGGATGCTAATCCTTTTTTTCATAGAATAACGGCGCTGATTCCATCTATGCAAATACATTTGCATGATTGTCGCTTGAGAAACTCTCTTCAAAGTGGCCTCGCAACGAACAAACTGCAGCTGTGCATGTTGTTCCTTGCAAATATCAGCGACACTTATTGGAGTGCGGGGGTGATGTATCGGTTATTTGAACGTGCTCAAAACATATTGAAAGCTGTGCACCATACAAATAGCAACAGCAGAACGGAAGCGAAGAGGCCGCCTTACACTCCTCCTCGAAATTTATCCGAAGCCATCTCAGCTACCTGGTCCAATGAAGGGGATATAAATTTAGATGCGATTGACCAGTTGTTGAATCCTGACTTTGCTTTACGGGACGACAATTATGATGCCCTATTTTCTGGCTTCGGTCTTGATGGGCTGGGCGAAAATCAACCATTTCCCGTGGTTTAAAATGTGACTCACCCGGGCATGCGGGCTATATAGTTCTCATTTCGCTGCAGATCAATGTCAATCAAGAAGGAAGTCGTAATCATTAAATCCTTTTGTAATATTAAGAAAAGCTTACTAGGCTGATTATGCCCCATCACGTGATCTATCCCAAAAGGGCACGTGACAGGTACAACATTCGTACACGGGATATATTTTCTCCGGCCGTACATTCACGCATTCAGGCATTCCGGCATCACTACAAACTCCGTTATCTCCTACCTTTTCTATCTCAAAAGGAAACTTCAGCCTTCTATCAGCTACCGGTAACTGCTTTGAATCCGGCTTCTGACATGAGAATGACACAATATGTCCTCAGCCGAGCTGTTCCATTATTTGGAGGCCCACCAGGTGCTAATCTGTACCTCCTGCCGTTATGCCGTGCAGCCAACAGCCATAATCCGTCACCTCAAAGATATTCATCATCTATCTAGTGACAAACGCCGGTCACTCGTTAGGTATACGGATACTTTACGCCTAAAGGACCCAGAAGAGGTGCATCCTCCTTTCCCGCAAGACTTCCCAGTCCCTTACCTGCCAGTTGAGAAAGGATGGCAATGCCAATCAACTGGCTGCGGTTATCTATGCGTCTCAACAAAGCGCATGGAGACTCATTGGCCTGCAAAGCATGGTCGCAAGGGCAAACCGAGTCTTGATTGGAGTTCTACATTAGTCCAGACGTTCTTTCGAGGTAATATGCTCAAGTACTTCAGTAAAGATTCCAGATCTCGCTCTGCCACGTTCCAAATCACTCCCGTAAAGGCTTCAGAGCCCATAGTCTCAAACACTCTAGACGACAGGATAACCCAATCGAAGTTGCAGTACGTCGGAAAAGTTCAGCACAAATACAGTCTTGATTCGGTGGACTGTTCGATATTAATTCAATATTTGGCTTCCACTTACAAGAGCTTTGCAAACGACGATGAAACCGAAGATATTTGGAAAGATCTTGTTCCAGCCCTGGCATATAGTAATAAATTCCTACTACATGGGCTCCTGGCTTGCACGGCTCAATACATGATCCATATGAATTTTCCGCAACGACAAGAACTCATCCTGAGAGCTTGCTCACACCAGGATCATGCTCTGCCAGCCTTCCGAGAAGCGATTGATAACCCGACCAGCGATAACTGCGACGCGATTATGACATATTCCTATCTATTAGTCGTCTACACATTCGCCACCTCTTCCGCCACTTCATCTGACTCTCTTTTGTTTGTCGCAAACAGTGCCAATTGCCCCGACAAGAACTTGATAGTGCCACTGTGGCTCGTTTTCCTTCGTGACGGTTGTGTGATGCTTTGCGATGTGTGGCATATGCTTGAGAATGGACCTCTTGCCGCTTTGACCGCTGCCTGGGAGTCGGACATCTACGATGGCAATGATATCCCATACTGGACACACTTTTCGAATATCGCACGAGAAGTCACTTCCTGGTCGAAAGACGAAGTACGAATATATGGAGATGCATCTCTTCTGCTCGCACGGTGCTTTGCCACAATGGAACAGCAGAAAAACGACTCCTGGGCTACTACCTGGAAAATTCTGGGATTATGGCCTATGCGGGTTGAGTCCGAATTTATGACACTTCTTTACGACCGTCATCCGGGAGCTCTAATACTTCTGGCATATTACTGCATGATTCTCAAGAAAATGGAGCGTTACTGGTATTTCGAAGGAGGGGCGGTAAAGTTAATGCTCTCGATTCTGAGTGTCCTAGAAGAGAGATGGCATTGTTTCATCCGAGAGCCGATTAACTTAATTCTCGGGAAAACTTCTTTAGGCCAGAACAATTGATGTTCCTTTGATGCACGCGGATGACATCCAAGATAATCAAGGCGGCGTTGTAGGAGGATATCTATTCCGATCCAGCCCCAGATATAAGTACTGAAGGCTAGATCAACTGCCGTGGAACCTCCGCGTGAGCTCTTAACTCCCTCCTAGCCATAATGAATCTCTACAGATAGAGCTAGTGCCGCTGACACCTGCATCAGATAACCATTGGCAACACCGGTAAAACCGGTTTTCCCGAGCTGGAATACCTACCAGCCCCAGCTCCCCATACTCTATACTTTTCCCAAAAAGAACTAGGTATAGGTCATGTGGGGTTCTCTTGGAACTCTAATTCCTATCGAGTTCAGCTCTACCATGGGACTCCCTCTATCAAGGATTCCGTTCGTGATGGGACACTTTCTGGAGTCTGCAGCCTGCCATATGTGATGCCCCACAATGGGACTTTCACCCCAGATTACCCCGGAATCCCCAATATTCTTCTGTGTTTCAGCAAAGGGCGATCTGGAGATATAACGTGGAGCAGTGGGATGTCAGTATATTCTTATACCCCTACTCAGGATCTTTACTCCATTTTGTAGACTCACCTGATATCTTCTTCGCACCCCTGAGTCTGAATAATCAGAAAAAAACTTCATAATGGGTCTTGGTGTGCTCGACGACAGCCACCTGGAACATGTTCCCGGCACAGCATTATTGACCGATGTCCCATTACATCGCCGCTACGACACGCAAAAGGCAGCTCAGATATCTTGCTCGTTCCGCAACCATCAGACAGTCCCAATGACCCCCTAAATTGGCCATTATGGAAGAAGGACTTTATGCTTTTCTTGATTTGCATAGATACAGCAGTTGTCGGTGCATGGGTAAGGGTTTTCTATCGTATCTCGCTTAGTTGATTTGCATCCATGAGAAATGATCTGACCCTGTATGTTATTTAGGGCCCTATGATTGCACCTGGTTATACCTTGATGGCCGAACAGTTCAACATGTCCTACAATGCCCTCAATGGTGGACTGGGATTGGGATTGTTCGTTATTGCATTCTCGTGCTTCATCACACAGTCAATGGCTGTTGTTTGGGGCCTAAGACCTATTTTCCTCCTAGGCAATTTGTTGTTGTTCATTAGCAGCATGGGGCCTATGCCTCTCAGTTGGTGTCGGCGGTGGAACGATTATCTCAGGATACATTATTCAAGACCTCGGTTGGAACTGGACTTATGGAATCTGCGCCATCATGTACGGTGTATGGATCTTAGTGTTATTCTTCTTCTACCCTGAGACTGCTTACCGCTGACCTTCAAGTTTCGATGTCAGCTTGGGAACAGAAGATAAGATAACCCAAGCTGTCGATGACAGCAAAGCGGAGGCAACCAATGTTGAAGATATCGAGACGAGCGCGTCCTCGACTGATATTGTCGAAGACAAACACAGCTATTGGCACGACTTGAAGATCTTTCACGGTCGCGTCTGTGACGATTCGTTTTTCAAAGTTCTTGCCAGGCCTCTTATGATGCTGATCTTTCCACAAGTTATCTTCTCATTCGTCGCATACGGATTCACTTCTTGGCTTATTGTAGTTGGAAGCATGCTCGCAGAGTTGTTCATGGCTCCCCCATACAACTTTTCAGTCTCGGGAGTTGGTTTGGTTTCAATCTCGCCTCTGATCGGAGCAATTGTTGGTGCGTTCATTTCTGGCCCTGCAGCTGACAAGATTATCACCTATATGAGCCGAAAGAATGGTGGTGTGTATGAACCAGAGTTCTGCCTTGTTATCATTATTGTCCCACTTATCCTTGGTGGTATGTCATTTTTCCGCTTCGGTATTTCCTTGCAAAACGAGGACCCATGGATCAGTCCGGTCTTCTTTTACGGTCTGCAATATTTCAGCGTTGGCTTCATGACCATTGCCGTGTACGGATATCTGACCGATTGCCATCGAGACAAGGCCCCAGAAGCCTTTGCATCAATCAACTTGAGGAACATCTACTCCTTCGGCATGAATTATTTCGTGGCATCGTGGATTTCCTCCCAGGGTCCCCGGGAAGTATTTTCCATCATTGGTGGCATTCATATTTTCATTTGTCTCATGGCAATACCCATGTACATCTTTGGTAAGCGATGCAGAGGTTGGACAAGTAGAGTGCCCATCTTCCAGAAAGTCATGCGGGCATAATAGCTCGATGGAGACTGTCAAGAGGGGTACATCTTATGAGCCTGAAAACTTCCAAACAAGGCCCCTGAGCCGCGAACTATTCTGCAGCAATTCGATAATAACAGGAGATCCATGTCTTTCCACCGATTGGCTTTCTTCTTCCCTTCTCTATTGTTACTGTTAGAGCTCAACAGCAATATCCCATCGATCGAACACACGATAGATTGATCAGATCGGATCCGTATCTTGTTGAAATTTAATTAAAGTACCAGGATATTACCATATGAACCCCGCTAGCACAACGCCTAGACCATTTGCTACCTGCATAGTGAGCATTGGCATCTAGGTCCACACTCAGCGCGATTTGTCCGCCCATCCCATGCTCGGCAGCGCTCGTTTCCCCTCATCGAAAGTGACTTGATCCCAGCTAGTCAATACATAATTGCTCCCCAGTCGGCCATAAACCTGAAACACGGAGCTTAAGATGCTTCACAAAACGGTGTACCTCGGTCTCGCCAAGTACTACCTACCATATCCACGGCACAATCTTTTGATAACTTCATGGAGGGGCTCAATGCTTAAGAGAAGCAGTAAGTTACCGGGATTCATGTACGTAAATTCTGTGAAATATCTAGTTGTGAGACATATGTTACAGATGGCTGTGACCATGCAATTTCACTTATATAAGGCCTCTTCACGAGCGACATAGTAGTACCAATTACAACCATAGTTTCCGGGCGATACGGATCTGTTTCTTGAATCACATATTATACATCATTGGACGATTTATACTTGATATTAGGGCCATGTCAACCAGCAACCAGATCCCAAGAGAATTCGACATAGTGGTTGCCGGAGGTACGTTTTCTTTTGCGCCTGTATTTAGTATGTTAGCAATCCTAATTCATAGCAGGGGGGACGACTGGCATTGTCGTAGCCTCAAGATTAGCTAAAGCGGACCCTACTATCAATCCTCGTACTCGAACACTGCTGAACAGCCTAAATATTTAAATGGAAGACAGGCTATTGTTCCAACAGGAGGATGTCTAGGTGGAGGCAGCTCGATCAATTTCCTTGTTTACGTTCGTCCGCAGGAGGGAAGACGGAAGGCTGATCAGATAAAGAGATGATCACGTTCTTTAAGAAGGTGTGTTATGTTGTCCTTTTCCACCGTTGCCCAGTCATACAAGTTGCCATGTATTTATGCCGATGTTTATTACTTTAGTTTGAGAACTTCCAAGGTACCGATCCCGAGGTTGACGCTTCTATACACGGTTATGGTGGAGAGTTGAATGTCTCATCGGGCTCAAATGTGCATGAAGAGTTCCAACAAGACTTTTTCCAGGCTTGTGAAGTCGTTGGTATTGACCGGGTAGCGGATGTTCAATATTTCAAAATATCAAATGCCGTCGGAGTGAGGTGGCCCGCAATAAATTCTGCTTCTCAAAGGCTGCCACTTTCAACAAGAAATGGAACAGTTGGGTTGACAAGAACGACGGACGCCGTCAAAATGTCCCCCATGGGTTTCTATATCCCATTCTAGATGCGAAAGATACAGGCCTGCGAGTTGCCACAGAAGTAAAGGTTGGACGGATCCTCTTCGAGAACTACCATGGGTTTCTCAATCGAGCGGTTTCCAAGCGTACCTGAAATGGGTGCCAATAACTGTATCTTTTCGAATCGGTGCCAAAGCGTCATCAGCACACGATGCAAATCTTGGGCAGCCCTGGGGTATAATTAGTGGCACAAACTTCAAATCAGTCGGTACATTACAACCAAGCATGGACTGCATTTGACCCAAGGAAGAACAATCTACGGACTGGAACAACCGGGTCATACATGGGAGACAGGAACGAAGGACTTGAAAACGAGCGAATTTGGGTTAGTTGCGAGAAGAAATATATCTTTATCTGTCATATCTCGACCGCTTTCACTGAATACCAGGCCGAGACGTATGTTCGGCTCGACGAATGTTCGATCCGAGACAAAATCCCTACCTGGCTGGTGAAACAAGTCTTAGAACAAAACTTGCGCATTTTCGAGATTCAAATTTGGAAACGGTGAGTTACAGTAAAGCTGAAGTATTCTGGTAAATTCAACTGATCCCACTGTATTGTTCCCGTTCAGTGGCACTAATAAGTTGTTCCTATTTGGTGCTCTTAAGGGTTCCTGTCTGTTTCTGAGAAGTATAATGAATACTGTGAAACGAGGTGATAATAGACTTGCTGTCAAAATCATGGAGTAAATACAGAAACGCGGTGAAGATTGGCGAAAGCTTGGTAGATAATCTAGCTACTCCTAAGAGGAACGTTTGCATACTTTGAGTCGAAAATAACGAATGGTTGATTCTATCCTAGGTGTTACTGCAGTTCGTTGACATCGACATCATGTCTATGTGGGAAACCATAGCGCTAATTGGTGATTTTAGGTGGTCCCGACGAGTTCCTAAAACAGCAAACATGGATGAGAGGATGATATTAAACATTCCGCTATATTCCGAGCAAATCTATCGGGAACGTCTAAACTTAAAATATTAACGAGTAATGTAGGTCTTGTCATGTACGTCTGTGCTCCTGTGGAGCAATTAGCCAAGCAATTTCATACTACAAGGTCACCACATCAGATTGATTCAATCAAGGAAGACTCAAAAAGTACTCCTTCATCTTGGGATAGTTTGGGGTTCCAAGACCGGTCACCGGATCCCATCTAGATACCAATTAGTCTGTCTTCCTGCACCGGAAACATTCAAGGAACTCCAATTTCGATGACTTACCCAGCAGCAGCTGAAAACCCCTTAGTCCCGCACCCAGGGTTGGAGCCCTCCGTGATATCATTGAGAATACCTGGATTGAGATACAGTGCTGGGTTGATGAATCCAAGCGGTCCTTTGCCGGAGGCAATACGCTCGTCTATGATACGAGTTACAATCGAGGCGAAAATTGGGGCGCCTAGCAACGGTCAGTATTGTATAGGAATGACCCTAACCAGACGATACATACTCGCACTCGTCCCGTCGATGTGTGACAACGGCAATGATATTTTGGCCATTCGCTGATACATCGGGGTATGCACGACCAAGGCGATTATAAACGCCGCCATTCTGGCCAAAGGTGTCGTTTCCAGAATAGTATGCATATGAGGGATTATGTTGTGCGAAGTAGCTTTTGTCAAGGAATAGAGTTAGCTATATAGATTCGAAAGCGAGAATTTGCTGCCAGCGACTCACGTTTCCACAGCTTCTTGCTGGTAGTCGGCAATATCGTAGATATTGCTGAATCCACCTCCTGAAGAAAATATGACCGAACTATTATCAGACGGAGGGTCGTAAGCGGCGACCTCAGGATCTAAGACGGTTTTCCCAGTATCTATCTTGGTTGCTCCGACATTGGTGACATATGGACAGCTGCGGAGATAGGTGTTATTTTAGCTCTTTGTTTTATTCCAGTTCTAATCGACAGAACCAGGCTAACTCACGTGTTCGGAAAAGCAGGGCTGAACACCTTTGCATCTTTCCCTAGGCAGCCATTGGGATTGGAATCGCCAGGAGGACCGGCGACACCGTAGTCCCCGGACGCCACGAAAACGGATACTCCCTGGAGACCAAGTTTCATAAACCTAAGTTCGCGGTTTCTTGATTAATCGGAGCTCACACAAGGTTAAATCTGGAGACCGGAAACTTACTCCATACACATTCTTTTTTGATAATTTGCCGAAAGAGCGTCTTCTTGACGGCCGTAAGAAATCGATATCACGTTCGTAGGTTGGAATGTGCCACACATCACATTTCCGCCAAATGACGGATCAGGGGGGGCATCTCCGCATTCACCGTACGCACAAAAACTACAGTATGACTGCCAGTTAAAGAGTAAGTTAGTAGAAACTCGGGCCTCCTGTGGATTGGCTTTTTGTTGTTGGGTGTGAGAGAAGGGGGAAAGAAGGGGGAAAAAAGGAGAGGCAAATATTTACACCATCGATGGCGTCGAGGAAGGAGTTGAAACTTCCTCCAAGCTGATACAGAGTGAGGTTCTGAGGGTAGACAATCGGATAAGCAACTTCAAAGTCGAGATCGGCTTCGGTGCTAGCCTGATCCACAGTAGTCGGTCCCTGCGCACCGTTAATCAAGTCCGGAATTGGGTGAGTTCCGGGAGGGATGTTAGATGAATAGTTAGCAAAGAACATATCTAGATCCTCTTGCGCATAGTGGTTTCCCGCTGCAGTAAATATCCCCAGAGAATTGTTCGCTTGAGCGGAAGTCGGCTGGGTGAAATTGTACAGCGCACGGAGGCAGTCTGGCGTAATTGACGTATCACACGCGGAAAGATTCGACGTCACAGTCTGCCTCCGTGAGAGCTGCATCGACATTGATTTCCGGACAATGCTTGTCTTCCAGCGGAGAGAATGTCCGTATTGTCTTTTTGCCTTGCTGATTTCTGGGGACGCCGATGGCAAACCGACGCCGGGATTGATATAATCGATATGCTCTAGGAGATTGGAGGGAACATTGTACCTGTACGAGAGACACGCCGTTAGCACTGTGAGGTTTGTCGCGTTACACGAATAAGGGTTGACCGTACTGTTCACAGGCAGTTACAACTTGACCGGTCTTCTTGTTTTTGTAATTGTAATAGGTTGTCCGCAGAAGATCTTCAGCAACCTGTGCCTTTGCTGGGAAGGCAAACCACCCCTTATTCTCCGTATGGATGATGCTAGAGTCGTCAATGCCGGCATCGTTTAGCCATTGGCGGACGCTGTCAACCGTTTCGATTGATGGAGCAAAGGCCTTGGTGATTTCGTCTGTGGTCCAGAATTTCCCATAATTCACGGATTCGGGATGAGAGCTGTGCCAAAGAGGTTAAATGTCCGAAAATGTCTGTATTCGAGGAATAATCGGTGGTTGACTAACACATCCATGAGATAGCCATGGCCCTTGTCCAAGTCACTCTGACGGAGTCCAATGCGGACTATCAGGCTTGAGTCAGGGTCAACTCGTCCCAAGTTAACCCATCCAGATGGCGCAGTATCCCGTTTCTCAAGGACAACATGGCTCGTGGCAGGTATGGCCGCGACAGAGGAAGCGAGAGCGAACCCCAGAGCGAGAAATGTAGCGCCTTTCATTGCTTCTTCTAGCTACGCCAGACTCTGAAATATACATAGAATAGGAGAATTAAAACCATATTATCGTCCCCGATAGCGGAACAACCGCTTTAAATGGACAAGCAGGGCGTATCCAGAAACAACTCTACGCTAACCAGGTCGATCCTCACCTATGTTCTGTAAACATGAGCACCCATCATCAATCAAAATCGCTTCGTCAGCACCCGAATGGGAGGAAAGTTCTGCTTTTAATCAAAAGACTGAATCCTGCTAGCTTCGTTAAGGATTAGCCTCAGAGTAACTTTCCATCATACCCGCAAACTACGGACTTATCACCCAAATAGTTGGGTTTGGGAAAAAAAGCAACTTAAGCAGGAAACCATATTCTGTACTAAGTCAAACCAGACGGCTGGTTAACGAACCGTAGATAGTCGGATCTGGCGAACAGAGAGATCTGTAGATCCATTCTGGAACCACGTAATAATCTACTATGTAGTACGTCGTGTTGGCGAGGGCGTGTCGAGTGCAGACTCCCACAATAGTTCATCGGCTGGATGAATACTAGCCATACTTAGTAGGGATCAACTTGCTAAAGATAAACTTAAAAAACTTACTACCCCTGACAAATGATCAGTCACTTTCGTTGCCTAACAGAGTAGCTAAATGGGTCCAACTGTGCCGCCTGCCATTTTGCGAGATCGTCCGAGATTTCCGCATCCAGTACGGGGTGCGGAGTATTCCGTACAGAAAAAACAGATGGAAATGGCATCGTACAGTGTATTAATTTTTTCTCCGAAGGCTACAACCCCACCCATGCCGATCCCTAAGCTCAGGCAAGTCTCGAAATTTCCTACTACGTACTAGTCACATTGTAAGAGCTTGATGCCTCCTTTGCGCGAATAGGCTAACGTATTTCACAGGTAAGTGGTACACCAACTTCATACGAGTTTCTATACAAATCCACTGAAAGAGGGTGCTCAGGCGTAGGAGTACGATAAAGGAGGAAGGGTACGATTCCTAGGTACAACGTATTCTGTAGTATAGGTCTGTGTATATGCAGCTCCCTAGGAAGCCTCGCTGCTTGAGGCGATATACGGGATAACGTAATCGGTAATTACCGGTAACTAAGCGAAGCGCCACTTTTTTCCCGAACACGCACGCGATATTGATGGTATATTATTCAACGCGCCAATATGCCACCAATTCGGAATAAGAGAAAAAAAAATTCAGCTGAGCAAGAAGGACGAATGTTATTAGCCGTTTCTGATTTAAAAAATGGCAAAATACGCTCTGTACGACAAGCAGCGGAGATCCATACTGTCTCACGGTCAACTCTTCAAAATAGAGTCGACGGCATGGTATATCGAGCCGAAAACCGCGCCAATGGCCATAAATTGACTCAACCTGAAGAAGAGTCGCTTGTCAAATGGGCGCTTTATTTAGATCGACGTGGATTACCACCCCGGGCCACATAGCTTTGCTGGCGTACGGGTTTGAGCGGATTTTCATCGACGCGTTGTACTGATACAACACTTTGTCCAGCATACTGCATCTAAGCAGCAGGAGGCTTATAATACATTATGCTACCTTATTAACTATAATACTAAATAAAGAGCTATCTTAGCTTCCACTTCTAGTATAGTTAGATGATTCTGGAAGCAGTATTCGAAAGCCTCCGCATAATTCTCGAAAATGTCAGTCGTTTCAGGAGACTTTTCGAGCTCCACATCGTTTTCGATTCGACATAGACAACGGCTGCCGTTCTCGTCGCGCTGCGTTTGTTCGTGACTTCAATTTTCGTCTCGTCCGTGTCGTCACCACTAAAAGTGATTTTGATGTCGCTTCAAGCGCAGTTGCGCTGTTTTCATCCGGCCACTCGCTCACGACAGTGCGGCGTATCATGATCCGCTTCAGGTATTCACGCGCTCCCGTCGATACGTATCACTAGACACCCAGACCATCTGCATTCTGCTGGTCCAATCTTGACCAGCATGGTTATTGAGAGCCAACCTGCTCTCTGGTTCTGACGTTCGGCTTCTTCCAACTCACTGATATTCCTGGTAGGGATTCGCATTTAACCAGAGAGATATAAAGCCTTGAGAGCTTCCCGATATTGTTGGGTCAGTTCATTACCCAATACGTCATGCAATCATAGTTGACACTGACGCAAAGGTGGGATATTAGAAAGTTAGAAATAGAAACAGCAAGTTGTATGGATCGCAGACCGTTGGACCGACCAGACATGAGTAGCTGATGCTGTAGACTCGCCCACAACCGACATCATTGCTGATGATGCCTTTACTTGTTATATATATAAACCACAACACCCAAAAGACAAGTGCATAGATGCTGAAGCTTTTGCCGAAGTAAACATAGGAAGAACCATCCCCAAGATTTGGTGAGGATATGCTGTGCCTTGTGCCATTTGAACTTGACAAGTAGACACAATACGCCCACGGAATAGTTTGCACCATTTCCCAGCGCAGAGATTTCGCCCCAACAGTCGTCACCGTCTTTCTTCATAGATATTTCATGACTAGATTATGTTACAAATACACAGTCTCACTCCACTGACCACCATATATACGTAAGGAAGTTTGCAATGACAGACCTTTCTATCTGCCCTGAAAATGTCGGTGCGAATACCTACGCGACTGCTCTAGCCATTGGAGAGAAGGCTGCTACCCTTGTTGCCGAAGACTTGGGTATCACACTTTAAAATTAATACAAACAGTCTTTGTATTGATGTTTGATTACAATTTATTCTCTATTGCTGCAGCATCTACATACTTCTCTATGATAGGTTTTTGTTGTTGGTTTAAGCTTCACTGTGTTTCAAATAAGCTTTTGATATGAGCTTAATTTTAGGCTTCTTTTTTAATTCTGGATAGTAGCTATACAAATCAACCACATAAATATTTTTTCAATATTGTAATGTACTAACTCTTCACCAACTTTCCTGCCGTGTTCAAATCGTACACGTTAGTGTTCCAACAGCTGTACTAAAAGGATGCGCTTACTTTGCAAGACGGTAAATTGACGTGTTACATATTCCACATGCAACAAGCAATGGCTTTTGTTTGAAGACTATGACTCTGAAAATCTGTTCAAAAGAGAACTTGTGCGTTCGGATTATCAATAATAATATACCTGAATTCGATTATGAATTTCGGTCATAGAACGTTAGAAGGCAAACAGGCTCTCAGTCACTTGGCATTAGACCATCAACGAAAGAGCGAGAATCACAACCCATATTAGTAAGGGGAACAAGTAGAGAAACATGTTCCCAGCCCGATCTGTCGTTGCTGAGAAGCTCCGGCTCAAATTCCATTTCCCCGACCGGTGAAACCAGTTTGCAACCATCAGGAAATTGATCCAGCAGAATTCCAATCAGAAGGCCTACAAGCCGCGGCCCGAACGTCAGCTTTGCAGGGCAGTCAAACGGCTTCGAGCCAAAGGCCAGGAAAGCTGCTTCTTGCTCTTTCGTCGCCTGTTTCCAACGTAAAGGATAGAATTCTTTAGCGGTGGCTCCCCAGACGTTTGTCGAGTGATGACATGTTTGTACGTCTGCAGCAAGTGTCGTCGGTGGTCCGTAAATTCCACTCTGCCATTCGCGGTAGACACGCTTTGTAGGTGGATATAGTCGGAGTGTTTCTTTGACCAGATGACTTGCAGACACATCGTCTGGCGGATATATTTTATGGAAGTTCTCCATTTTCGGATCTTGAGAATATACTATGAGTGCTGTCCTCCAGGTTCTGTGCTCTTTGCCTGTCTTGTATGCAAGCTCAACAAAACCTCGCAGAATGACTCGCCACATTGTCTCAAAGCCGGGCAGAATAAAGTTTAGTGGGTTCTCGCATGGATCCGATACTTTTGATAGTGGGAGCATATCTCTGAGTGCATTTCGTAAGGCTTCATTATCTTTGAAGTCAACAATAGGAGAAAGCGCCTATTATACCTCGCAAAATAGTGCAGCTCCATACTGACGACGGCGAGAGAATGAAGTACGAATGGATACCCGGCTACATATCAGATTTGATATTCGAAGACGATAAGAGAATCCAGAAGATCAAGGTCTTTGACTTGGTCAAACGCAAAGACCGAGATATTGAGTGCGATCTTCTTGTCCATACTCATAACCAGTATGACTATTTCGGTAGTGAAACACAGAGAACGCGCATTAACAATTGTCGGGATCATATTACAAGTATGCTGGACGAGAAGTCCCCTGATAATGGACTGGTGAGAGATCTGGCAATCTATCCCGAGCATGAGTACTCCAATCTGGCGTCACGAATCGGAAATGGTTGGACAGTGAATCTTGAAGATGATAAATTGTTGCTGAAAGAGATTGACAGACTCGTTCACCGAGAGAGTGACAAAAATCATGCGGGCAACCTCGTTGTGAGTGGCAACAACCCCATGATCAAGCGTGTCATGTTGCTTGCGGCAATGCGAGGCTACCGTGGATACTATCATCAGATCTCGGTACCAGCAGGAAGTCGTCAGCGTACGGTGGACGCGGATGATGAGCTTCAAACTATGAAGGAAAAGTGCAGCTGGCATGATTTTAAAGGCCGGCTTGTCAAAGATGGTACCTCATATAATGGGAAAAAGTTTTCACTTGGGGTTATCAATAAGCATGGCGAACCAGTCTCGAATGTGCCGCATGTCGATGCAATCATCAACGAGGCTGCAAAGACCAAAATCACGCCTCTCCTCCAAGCAATGGAGCAAAAAGGATACATCAGCGTGTTTGAAGGCGGAGAACTAGTCTCCGAACACCCGACGTTGTTTGGCGGGACAGGATTTTTCGCAAAGGACCTCAACGATCTGTCCCACCAGGAAGTAGAATCCCCATCTGTAACGTTGGGCCCCTTGAAAAAAGCCACGGATCGGACAGAACCCTTGGGATGGAAGGAAATTTTTGATACTACTCTTCGGCTTCTCCCTAACGTCAAAGCCTGAGGGGTCATGATTGATGGCCCATTGTTTGGTATCTTCGATGGATGCCCACCTCAAACTTGGGATTTTCATTTTTCCCATTATTTCTTAGGTAGACTAAACGATTTTATTCTCTCTAGGTTTTGAATCGTTATAAGCTCTCCCGGATGGTGACACTGACAAGATTATCTAGCTATTTCATGCTTCAGATCTTACTCCAATACAGTATAATGAATGCACTGACATTAAACACAGAGACGTTTCTCTTAACCGTGGCTAATAGGTTTCTCCTTTAGATCAATACCAGCCCATCCGTAGACGACGAGCCCACTTAGAAGGAAAGCTGGATAAGCATGAATTAATTCGAAATAGCACCACTTAATCCAGTAGCTTTGCATATCCTATCCTCATGGTGTTGTATGATGCCCTAACCCTAAGCCCTAATCTTTACTTAAATTTCATAACGACGTAATCATTATCAAAGTCCGAGCGGGGGAATAACAAATCCTCAAGAATTAATTTCACGAAACGCACTTAAAAATACGTACAACTTCAGTTGGATATGTTCTCATATTGTTCGACATTCTGCTTAGGTACATTCAAGTAGTGCGGACATCAACACAACAAATTCTTCATGGCTGGCGTAATTTCATCAAATTCTTTGTATAGTTTTCACTGCAACTCCAAGCAAACAAATTGGAGACTCAATTTACTATGAACCAGTCATCTAAAGGCGGTGTCCAGGAGCGAACTGCTTCTGCTTCAAGTCAAATCGGTCCAAGTTCATCACCTTGTCCCAAGCAGCCACAAAGTCCTTGACGAACTTCTCCTGGCTATCTGAGCTACCGTACACCTCAGCCACAGCACGCAACTCGGCATTCGAGCCAAAGACGAGATCGTTGCGAGTGGCAGTCCATTTCTTGGCGCCAGTCTTGCGGTCTGTGCCCTCGTAGAGATCGATGCTACCAGCGGATTTCCATGCGGTATTCATGTCCAAGAGGTTGACGAAGAAGTCGTTGGTCAACAGGCCAGGTCGCTGGGTAAAGACACCATGAGTGGATCCATCGTAGTTGGTGTTAAGAACACGGAGACCACCGACGAGAACAGTCAGTTCAGGTGCACTGAGAGTCAAGAGCTGTGCCTTGTCAACCAGCCACTCCTCGGCGCGGACACGAGAGGTGGATGAGCCGTAGTTGCGGAAACCATCGGCAATAGGCTCCATGTCGCTAAAGGATTGGACATCAGTATGTTCCTGAGAAGCATCTGTGCGACCGGGTGTGAAGGGCACTGTGATGGCGAATCCAGCGTCGTGAGCAGCCTTCTCGACAGCTGCACCACCAGCGAGAACAATCAAGTCTGCAATAGAGACCTTCTTGCCTCCAGACTGGGAGTCGTTGAATTGTTTCTGCACAGTTTCGAGCACAGAGAGAGTCTCTGACAACCAAGGCTGGTTGTTGACTGCCCATTCGCGTTGAGGAGAGAGACGGATGCGAGCACCGTTGGCACCACCACGCTTGTCGCTGCCTCTGAAGGTAGAAGCCGAAGCCCAGGCCGTGGAGATCAAGCTAGATGGTTTGACACCTGTGGCGATGATGTGTTGCTTCAAAGCCGAAACGTCTTCATTGGTAATGAGGGGATGGTCGACGGCAGGAACAGGGTCTTGCCAGGCAAGAACCTCTGCAGGCACCTCGGGACCGAGGTAGAGGGCTCGTGGACCAAGGTCACGGTGAAGCAACTTGAACCAGGCACGTGCAAAGGCATCGGCGAACTGGTCAGGGTGCTCCAAGAAGCGACGAGAGATCTTCTCGTAGGCTGGGTCAAAGCGAAGGGAGAGATCGGTCGTGAGCATCCGTGGCTTATGCTTCTTGGACGGATCATATGCATCGGGGATAATAGCTTCAGCATCTTTTGCGACCCACTGGTTGGCACCGGCAGGACTCTTAGTGAGTTCCCAGTCATAGCGGAACAGATACTCAAAAAATTGGTTGTTCCATTTGGTGGGAGTCTTGGTCCAGATGACCTCGATACCGCTGGTCGTGGTATCAGGGCCCTTTCCAGATCCGTGACTATTGCTCCAACCGAAACCCTGTTGGCTAATATCTGCAGCCTCAGGTTCGGGACCAACCTTGTCTGATGGGCCGGCACCGTGTGTCTTACCGAAGGTGTGACCGCCAGCAATGAGGGCAACGGTCTCTTCATCGTTCATGGCCATACGACCAAAGGTGGTACGGATATCTCTCGCAGCGGCGATAGGGTCAGGGTTTCCATCAGGACCTTCAGGGTTGACGTAGATCAACCCCATGTGGGCAGCAGCAAGTGGCTTGGCCAAGTCACGGTTGTGGATGTCCTTGGAACCATGTTCGTCGCCAGAGACGACGCCTTTAGCGTCAAGACCTACATTTCCAGACGAATACCGAACGTCGTTGCCCAACCAAGTTGTCTCACCTCCCCAGTTGGCTGCCTCGTCCACTTCCCATGTATCGGCACGACCACCAGCGAAACCGAAGGTCTTAAAACCCATGGACTCGAGGGCGACGTTACCAGTGAGTAACAGAAGATCAGCCCAGGAGATCTTGTTTCCGTATTTCTGCTTGATAGGCCACAACAAACGACGGGCCTTGTCGAGACTGACATTGTCTGGCCAGCTGTTGAGGGGAGCGAACCGTTGTTGGCCCTGGCCACCACCACCTCGACCGTCGAAGACTCGGTAGGTACCTGCACTGTGCCAGGCCATACGAATGAAGAGACCACCATAGTGGCCAAAGTCAGCAGGCCACCACTCTTGGGAGTCAGTCATCAAATCTTGGATGTCTTTCTTGAGGGCATAGTAGTCGAGGCTGTTGAATGCGGCGGCATAGTCGAATTCCTCGCCGAGAGGGTTGGAGACGGGGTTGTGTTGACGGAGGATATTGAGCTTCAACCGGTCTGGCCACCAGTCGCGGTTGCTGGTACCAGCACCCGCGGCACTGGACCCCAAGACACGCTGGTGAGCGGGACACTTGCTCTCAGCCATCTTCTGTTTCTTGTCTTGAATAGAGGATACTTCACTCAAAGTGAGGATAGGAGTATGGATATGCACAAGGCGTGGATGGAAACAAGCGAAGGAGGACGAATTGGCGAGGAATTGGGAGTTAAATAGGGAGCTGGTGATTCGGCAGGTGGGGGAGGGGGTGGGAAGGGAAGGATGCAAGGAAGGAAGGTGGGAGCAGCGAGTCGTAGCCGGAGTCCGCTCTTGCTTCATTCAACGCGCGGAATCACCTGATCCATTGGCGACTCGGCACGTGAATCGGGCCAATTGGGTTGGGTGATTGGCACCACGTATTGCATGATTTCTCTCCATTTGGAATCCTTCCACGGATGCGCAGGGGGATCTCCCTGATAAGACAGACGACGGAGGGATATATATCCGTTATCTCACACAAATATGCGACAGTCTACCTGGTATACTTGCTGGTATATTTCCTACATGTATTGCAAGGACGTACAACATGAAGGTGCTCTGAAACCTTGATTCTTCATGTTCTACGCCGTAGTACGTAGTATCTCATTCTGGTGGGACGGACTCACCCCGCAAAGACTCACTCCGTCGGCGTGCGGGGAAAATTGGATCTGGCCGGTCTGGTCCAGTCAACTTACTAATTGCCGGGAGCCTGAGGCGTCGACAATGACTAATGCTTATCGCGGATTAGCTCATTGGCCAGGCCTAGATTCGTGAGGTGACTAATCCGCTGCATCTTATTCGCGCTAGTCTATTTCCGCGCGATTGCTCTCGTTCATTATTGGATCGTCGCGTCATCGACATCGGCAGTTGCCTGAGGCCTCTACGACTCTACATAGTACGTATTGCGTGGGTTGCTCTAACCTCGCTAGGCAATAATATCAACTGTTGGAATTCACCCACAACAAATCACTATGGAGATTGCTTGGCAACGGTGTGTCGATTCTCTAACTACGTACAGCAGTGGAATCTACCGTTATTTCTTCTCCGTTCAATCTCTTTCCTCATCGAGGCTGATGTCCAACTCTTTCTCTAGCACGCGTTTGATCGACAGCATCACCTCTCGCACCTCTTCCGGATCGTGGAACGCCGCATTGTATTCGGTCGACAAAGTCAATTCGCCCTTCCACGTCCACACATACAACATGGTCTGACGCGTAATCATACTGACGCCAAACGTAAATGTCTCGACATCGACCGAATCGCCGTACTTGCCGGCGAAATACTTTTCTACCACACCGAGACTGTTGATGGAAATACCACTGGGAGGGCCAGGAGGAGGACGCGTGTTCCCATTGGTTGCCGGTGCCTTATCCGATGCTGCTGCCGGTGGCGGCCGTGGCTTGAAGAGGGCTTCGGCATGGTACTTGTAGATGGGCCGCAGACACTCAATGAGCTTTGGATCATATCGCGTCTTATAATACTCGACCAAGTACGATGTTCGCTGGGCAAAGGTAGCGTGTCGAGGGACTCGGGGCGTGATACTGCCGGCATAGGTCTGCAGCGCATGTCCATCCCCATTGTAAGGCGCGTTGAGATAGTTACGCAAATTGACTGGCATGACAGTGACATAATCGTTTTCTCGCGACTCGGGCAAGCCCATGGCAAAGACGGTCTCCGCTAGGGCGGCGTGAATAGCAGCAGTCACAGTAATGCCTCGGGATTTGCATGCAGCAACTGCCTTTTGAGTGCTTTCCGCCGTGAAGATTAGAGCCTCTCGCTTCGGACTTGCAGGAAGTATTGTTGCATCGCCCTTGTAGGGCATACCACCCATCTGAATGGCGTTTCGGTGGTGTGCAGCAATGTGGTCGGCAGCCACCCTGTCCATCTCCGGTGTCGACACCTTGGGTGATCCTGCTGCATCCTCCAAGCTTGGGGAAATTCTCTCGATCTCATTGGCAGGTGGTACATCTGGTAGCTTCTCTTTTGATGGATTGGCCAGATGGTGGAACAACCGGTCGGTGACCATCCATGATCCCATTGCATCAATGCGCCAGTGGGAGATGAAGAACAGAATCTCCGATGTCGCCGGGAGATAGTACAGACTTGGCACTTCCTGGAGGGGCACGGCTTCAGAGATGATTTCGTCTGCTGTCCTCTTCGTTTCTACAAAGAATGTCTCGTCTAGCCATTTCTGTGTGGACTCTGCGGTGGGAGTCTTATATATCTTCTTGAATCCGTCTTGCGGTGCCACAATCATGCTGGGAAATTCATATCGAAGCGCTTTCCATGCCTGACGAAGAGCAGCCTCTTTGTCGGCTGGTCCATTGTAGCCAGGACCAAAGTTGAAGCGGCAGATTGTGTGCAATCTCCAGTGCTCGCGTTTGAGCGGAGCAAATACCGTCGCGGTTTTCCGGTACACTGTTTCTGCACCATCCAAGGTGGCTTCATACACTCCCGGTGCTGTCTCGGTCCAGGTGGTAGCCATATCTGTTTGTCTGTAGTACCTTCTTGTTGTCGATTTTAGTCTCTTTGTGTTGGTACTTCTAACTGTTTAGGTCTCCTGAATCGATGCTACGTTTTCGATCATGCAAAGGTAGATATGAAAAGTTGATCTACGACAACAGACATACGCTATATACCTTTCATCATTCACATCCGCGCTGAGCTTGGGTTCTGTAATTACTGCGAATCGTTTATACATTTGCAGCCCCAACGTCCAAGGGTAATAATGGTCGTGGGTATTGAAATATGTAGAGTCATTCAACAGCAAGCACCGAACCAGGCCTAGAAACTCCGACCGACAATAGGCCATCAATAGAAACCTGTGTGTACTTGTACTGATCGTATGATATTGCATCTGATTGGATCTCCATACACGAGCTCTTTTTCCGGTGTCAGTCCGGCCCCTCTAAGTTATATACCTTGTGCAACAGTCATAGGACAATTCTGCCCTTAGCTTTCTTTGTTACGGCCCCGTCCACATCAAAGTCATAGCATCTACCGTATGAAAATCAATCGCAGTCAAAAACGCCGTTATGCCGACTACCGCCTTTCATCCAATCAGCCGCCCAAGGATATATAAGCGGATGGTCCGTTCGGTTCGGAGTAATTTGCATACACCATACAAAATGCAGTGACTAGACCTTGGAGCAGTCACTCTAAGCGAATAACGTTCATTAAAATTGCATAGGTATGCTACATAACAGACTTCTGTTTACAAGTAGTCAAGTTGCCGATTCGACCCTTTAATGGATATCACACTTATGTTTAAAATAGGGTCAGAGCTGTCGCAAATTTCATGCAGTAAGACTTCACGAGAGATCCTGCTCTATCGCCTGTCTCTTCTTTGCAAAATAGGAATAGAGAACAGCCATCATCATTACCTAGGCATGGCGCTTCTATCGTTGGGTGTGGCACCCACCCTGGCTGTGTTGGGTGGTCTAATCAGCCTCCATATTCTGGTAAGTCTGCTCATTAACCCTAACCCTTCATACATAAAAAGCCTGCAAAGAGGGTTTTTATTGAAGCCAAAAACTTACACTTCTTCTTACCAAACAGCGTATAATTTATCTGACTTTCACGAATCCCATTGCTCGGCTTCCTGGCCCAGAGATCACCAAATGGACCAGCTGGTATGCGCAATATCAACTCATCAGGGGAACCCGGCCACGCTGGATTCAGAACTTACATCAAATCTATGGTACGATCAAATCCATGTAGGAAGTCTCGATACGCAAAACTAATTGAATATAGGCCCAGTCGTCCGTATTGGCCCAAATGAACTCGACTTCTCCGACGTCAGCGCTGCACGAGAAATCCACAAAGTCGGCGCCGGCTATCTCAAGTCCAACTGGTATCGAAAACTTGGATACCAGGGTTCCGAGACGCTGTTCAGCACCACAAACCCGAAATTACACGCTGAACGTCGTAGATTATTGTCTGGACCAATCTCCGAGCAGAACTTGCTCAAGATGGAGCCTATCATTAATCAAAGGATCTATATGACTATTGCGCGGATTGAGGAGGAGATTGAAGAGACTGGTGCGGCGGACATTTTCAAGTGGTGGACTTTTATGGCAACTGATGTTATTGGGGAGTTGTCGTTTGGTGAATCGTTCCGTATGTTGGAGCTTGGAAAGGTATATTCTATTGCGAATATGGGAGAAAGACGCATGCTAATGAAGACAGAAAACACAATACATTACTGATCTTCAAAATGTCTCCCGTTTAATGGCTCTCCGCTCAGTCTTCCCCTTCATCGAAGTCATGTCCAAATTCCTTCCATTACCAGCTTTCAAAAGGGCCACGGAAGCCGGCGCTCGTATCCGCAACTACGCCGACCAATCCATCAAACGCTACAAAGGCATCATTGACCAGAACCCCATTGACCCCAAACCCACTCTCTTCACCAAACTCTACAATCCAGGACGAGACGGCAAGGAAGGTCTGACCGATCAAGGAATCGTCCGTGAAGCCGTTGGTTACATTGCAGCCGGTAGTGATACAACTGCTGTCACACTCACATACCTCATTTTCGGCGTCTGCATCAACCCCGAGGTTCAAAAGAAACTGGTGGCTGAAGTTGTCGGCTTGTCGGATAACATACAGCACAAGGATGTGCAGGACTTGCCATATTTGAATGCTGTTCTGAACGAAACCCTGCGCTTGTATCCTGCCACGCCTTCTCCGTTACCTCGTGTGGTTCCTGCACAGGGTGTTGAATTGTCTGGTCATAACATTCCGGGAGGTACTATTGTTTCGAGTCAGGCTTACAGCTTGCACAGAAATGAATATGCGTTCCCGAACCCGGAGAAGTATGCCCCCTTTCTGAATGTCGCCAGAGATAATTACTGATTTGTCGAAAATAGATTCCAGCCCGAGCGCTGGTTCAACCCTAACCGTGAAATGAAAGATTCCTTCCTGCCATTCGGCGGTGGATCTCGGGGTAAGTTCTGATATTTCCTATTTTAGTAATTTCCGCGATTCCGCCCTGCAGACATTTTCAGGAATGAATGACAAATTTGAGAATAACCAGCTAATAAATATGATGCAGTCTGCATTGGTATGCATCTCGCCAAAATCGAAATCCGCATGGGTGCTGCTCTCTTCTTCAAGAAGTTCCCGAACGCTCACATGTCGACTCGCGACGGCATGACGTTGGAGGAAATGAATCCATTGATGTACTTTATGTCTACTCCGAAGGGAATGAGATGTTTGGTCGAGGGTCATTGATCTCGTCAGATGTCTGAAGTGACTTCCTGTTTTAGAGCGTTGGGTTTAATGACGTGGATTTGATGCGGCCATGAACTATATAGTGATTTCTATACGCAGGATGACATACTGCTTGTTAAATACTAAAATGCATTTCATTTTGCTCTACAAAAATATATCAAACTAGGTTTTGAATAGAAATCCGCACATATGCATTCGCATATATGCCCAATAATTAGCCACAAAAAAAAGGATATCTAGAAGTATTACAAGTCGACTGTAAAGTAGCAACCCAATTCTAAGTACAAAGATACATGCCAGATTTCCTCCCATATTCAATATAGACGAATCAGTATATTATCGCTGGGCATCTCATAGAAGGGAAGAGAAACTCATTATCGTTTATCGGTTGTAGCCTCTAATTGATTGCCTAGAATAAGGCCATGTGGCAATTCCACGTGTATCAAGATTTTTAGAAACGATCGTCAAATGGGCTTTTCTTTGATACGGAAGATAAAATCATTAACTATAGACTGTCCAATCGCCTCATACAACGGCGAAAATGACTGCCGACTCGCCGGTCAAATGGCTTCTGTTGCATATGGAATATGAATTTCTAAGATGATGATATGTAAATGTTCACTCGGTATGGTCATGTTTATACAGTACAAGGTTCCGATTTGAATCGTCTTTGACTAGCCGAGTACCTTCTGACTATACGCAGGCATAAACTTGTGCATGAGAGTAACCAAGTCGAATGACTCTCATTTTGAACATTAGCCCTGATTGTGCTAGGTCTGCTTGGCCAATAAGATAGATACTCTTCACACACAATTTGAATCGCTTTGCCCTGCTGGCTGCTGACTAGTTCGGCATCCTCGTTTCAGTGTCGAAGGTTAATAAATCTGAACAGTGTTTGTTAAAAGGCCCCAAGATCCCTCCACCGGTAGTCATGCGAAAAAGAGCTAGGCATAAACATCATAGCCAAGCTGCTGCCCCCTACTAACAACGTTGACTGGGGGGCGGAACCTCGGACATGGCAGAGTATCTCCGCTCAATACGGAGTACGGAATAAGTAGAGTCTCTCGACAATACCCTACCTTCCTAGTCTGTACACTTAGTGAATATTATTACTGCATGCAAGAGAATTATTCTAGAATTATACATCGATCTAGTACTGATTTGATCCTAGTCGTGTCAATTTCTGGCAGGGTCTACTGACCACGAGTTCGTAAAATAATAAGCCCTGGCCCGTTGCCTCCCGATCTCAGCCAAAGAATTAGCCCTAGCCTTGACTGAGCAGCTTTTCAAAATGTGTCTTTTTAACCTCGAACTATTCGCATGTATCATAATGCAGCTTGGCAGTCTATAGGGCTTAACTGCAGTTCCGAAAGCCAAAACTTGCACAATTGGCCTTACTCAGCGGTATGCTATTCACGGTGACTTGTATGCCGTCTACCGATCTGCGAATCTGATTCTTTACTTTTTTCCCTTCAAGATCTTCACAAAAACCTCGTTTCTATTCGTTTCACAGATGCGTATTCGTCATCGTTTTAAAGCGAACCTCTGTTGCTATATACATTAGCCTCCCGACTGTCTCGTTGCGATCCCTCAGTTCGGACTACATATTCTGGGGTAAAAAGAGAAGACAACATTGAACAAAATGTCATCTCGTCCAACAAGTCAGAGACCCTCCTCAACCGCATTGGTGGTAGACTTTGGCGACGAACCAAGTAATTTGAAATTAGGTCCCTCACGTTTTGACGACATTGAGCTCGAAGATGGCTCGAATTCCGCAGAGTCAGCGTCTCTCCCTTCGACACAAGAGCAACAACCAAAGCCACCAGCAGGACCACCGGGAGGACCGCCGCAGAACCGTGAGTGGGTTGAAGGACCGAAATTGATATTTATGATGACTGGTATTACGTTGGTTGCGTTTTTGATGTTACTCGACACATCGATCATTTCGACGGTAGGATGGATTGGGTGTCAACAGTCTCGTTTTCAGAGCTAACTTTGCTTGCAGGCCACGCCCCGAATTACCAGCGAGGTATGTGTTTCGAGTTTTGAAATGTGGGATCTTTTCCGATAACACGTTACTATAGTTTCACTCGTTGAATGACGTGGGTTGGTATGGTAGCGCATATCAATTGGCAAGGTGAGCTATTTCGATAGTCCCCTTTTATCAACATTGCTAACGAGATCTGTATCTTGACAGTGCATCACTACAGCCACTAACAGGCCGATTATACTCAACATTCAACACAAAAGTATAATGAGCCCAATCATGCCAATCTTCTACCAATAGACCTGAGTATTGATCAGTCATAGTGGACGTTTCTATCATTTTTCTTCATTTTTGAAGTCGGATCGCTCATTTGTGCCGTTGCAACCTCGTCTAATATGCTGATTGTCGGCCGTGCAGTTGCGGGTATGGGAGGGTCAGGTATACAAAATGGAGCTTTTACGATTGTTGCGGGATCGGTACCAATGCCTAGGAGACCAGGTATGTTAAAGACCCCAATTATGCAACATTATGGCTTCTGACAAATCTTTAGCTCTTATGGGGTTTCTTATGGGAAGTAAGTATTGCGCGTCCTATGGTATAAAGAGGCCTGAATTGACACTCGATAGTTTCGCAATTAGGTATGGTTGCAGGCCCGCTGGTGGGAGGAGCATTGACATCGTATGTCTCATGGCGTTGGTGTAAGTACAAATTATACTTCCCGTACTCTATTCACATAATGGAGAACATAATTTGACGTCCTTCTCAGGCTTCTATATCAATCTTCCAGTTGGGGGGTTGGTCGCGGTCCTCCTAGTCTTCCTCAATATTCCCGAACAGATTCCCAAGCCTAAAGGTTTGAAGAATCTCTCCACCGTTCTAGGGAATCTCGACTTGATCGGTTTTGCGCTCTTTTCTCCGGCCGCTATCATGTTCCTGTTAGCTTTACAATACGGTGGTAGCACCTACCCTTGGAACTCGGCTACCATCATCGGTCTTTTCGTTGGTGCGGGAGTAACTTTCATCATCTTTATGCTCTGGGAATACCGTGTCGGCGACAAAGCTATGATCCCATACTCTATCCTTACAATTCGCACAGTATGGGCTAGCTGTGTCACTTACGGATTCCTCGCATCTCTGTTGATTTGCGGTTCTTACTACCTACCGATCTATTTCCAGGCCATCAAAAATACTAGTCCGATGATTAGTGGTGTCGACATTCTGCCGAGTATCATCAGTCAAATGATCTCCGCTATTTTGTCTGGACAGTTGTGTATGTACATTTCTACTCTCGACAACTTGTGCCACTGCTAACTAGCTTGTTATAGTGGGAAGGATTGGTTATTATCTACCACTGAGCGTCCTAGGTGCTTCTCTCGCCGCCATAGGCAATGGACTTATTTCCACATTCTCAACAACTACTAGCACTGGAAGATGGATTGGATATCAGATTATCTTGGGTGTGGGTCGTGGTATTGGTCTACAAATGGTAACTTGATAATTTCAAACTCATTGATTTTGTGCATAACAGACTAACACAACCGGTGCAGCCCATTATTGCTGTACAAAACACCTTAAAGTTGCAACAAGTACCAACTGCGATGGCAATGATCATGTTCTGCCAGTCCTTTTTCTCAGCAACATTCCTCAGTTTCGCAGATGTCATCTTCAACAATAGCCTCAGAACCATCATCCCGCAACAAGCCCCAGATATCAACGTGAAAGCAGTAATTCAAGCGGGTGCAACTGCATTTCGATCTGTCGTCCCAGCGTCAGACTTACAAGCTGTTTTGAGGGCTTACGCTATAAGTATCGACCATGTCTTCTATCTCGCAATAGGAGCCTCGTGCGCTGCTTTCCTGACTTGTTGGGGCATGGGTTGGAAAGATATTCGGAAGAAACAAGGGCCTCCAGGTGCTCCTGGAGGCGCAAAGCCACCTGCACCCGGTATCTCGGATAGACCCAAGACTGATGTTTAGGTCTGCATTCGCTTTTCTCGTTCATTTGCTGTTTATATCACTTGTACTAGACATTTATATGTCGCACAAATTGCACTTTTCAGGCAGGCAACATTGGGTTTGTATTTCGCTCACGGTGAATCAATTTAGAGAATAATGTATGTAGTAAGCACCACAGGTGTGTATTGGGGTATAACTATCTTTCAGTTTACGAGTACAAATCAAGCTTCGCAGATGGACCTTACCACTTACATCTTTAGGATTGATCTTTTGTATCGGCTACAGGATAGAATATTCTGGAGAATAGTCACACATATACAATTCGTGAATTTTCAAGCATTTACGGAAATACTCTATTCAATTTCTCACCTCCTCTCATATTCCCCCTCTTGGTCTTGGCCAACTTTTTCAATAGCGCTGGTTATGCTACATACCTAGCTTTGAAAAGAGGGGGCGGGGAAACAAAAAAACAAAAACCATACTGATTATTTGGAAGAGCAAAATTATGTATCATATCACTGGTTCCAAGGTTGTCTATGACAAAGGGATCGTCCAGATATCCAGCAATCCAAATTTCGATGAACACATGAAGACTCCATATCAATTGTTGATTAATGGTAATAAGGTCCAACAAGACCGCGAACCTTGAGATACGCCGCATTTAAGACTTGAACGACCTCTTCCGGCAAAGGCCCTTCTTCCAAAGCCACTAAATCCTCCTTCAACTGTTCCGTTGTCACACCACAGATAATGATAGCATCGTCACAATCTTTATTCAACATACTGTGATGGCTCAACCAGCGCATGGCACACTGAACTTCAGTGAGATTGTGTTTCTTGGCCACCTCACGAATCATGTCAAGCGCATCGAAGTTGCTGTCATTCCAGTAACGGAATCTGTGATGCTTGCCATGGAAGCATTTCGGGTCAAACCGAGAACCAGCCTCGTGCTCGGTGAGGGGGAAGTTGCGTGTGTATCTGGAAGTCAGGAAACCACCAGCGAGGGGTTGACCAGTGTGCAAGGCCAATCCATACGCCCGCAGACATGGAATCAATTCTGGCTCAATTGCACGGGAGAGGACATTGTAGAGACCCTGGTAGATGACGGGCTTGATCCATCCGTTTCGATCGCAAAGCTCACAGATCTTTGCAACTTCCCAGGACATGTAGTTGGCAATTCCCAGCCGGCTAAAATATCCCTCCTGATGCAGTTTGTTCACCTCGCCCAGCGTGTCTTCCAAGGGTGTCTTGCGATCAGGTGCGTAAAGGATGAAAAGATCGAGTTTGTCTGTTTTCAATGTTTCAAGGCAGTCCATCAATCCTTTACGCACATCTGCTGGTTCAAGACTGTATGCCGGTCCGAGATGACCCAATGGCTTTCCTTTGGTCGGATACAGTTTGTCGCGAACATTGAGTCCTCGTCCTTTCCAGTTGGCTTCTGCCAGATACTCTTCGGATGACCCAGCAGAATAGATTCGTGAGGTATCAACGTCGGTATGGCCGTGCGCCTGGAAAATATCGAAGAGAACTTTTGCGTCTTCGACTGCCTTCACCCGAGCTCCTTCAAATCGATCATAGCTTCCGTACAGTCCGGCGCCGAGGACAATGGGGAATTTGGTCTTTGGTGCAACTCCGTTACTCATGATTGTAGTATTTGGTTTTCTTTGGTATTTTGATTTTGATTATTGGATCAAGGACAAATTGTTTTAAGGTAGCATAACAATGAGGAATAATCTGCAAGGACAACTTGGAAAGGGGGAAACGCCTCCAAGGTTCCAGTGAATTAGCGATGTGTATCTAATAGGTCTATTGATTTGTTTTATATAACAACCGTACGGCTGTATATGTACAGTAAGGATTCTTTGGTCACAGAATGGAATGGAAGGGCCAAATATCCGTATGAAATGACTTTCCACGTATCTCGAAAATGCCCGTTTCTGACCAGCAATGAATATGGTAGGTTGCGTCTACAGTCATTCACTGGGGCAGGTTTCAGAGCATTAAAATTGGGTAGTAGGTCTGAATTACAGACAACGGCGATCGTCCGTCGTCTAAGCTGACTATGATATGAAAATGTCGTTCAAGTTTCTCGTGCTCTGCCAATCGGAGTTTTGCTCGGACTTATCGCCCCTCTATAACGCCCCTGTTGACATGTAGGAAAAGTAACAAGCAATGGAGGTAACAAGATTGACTAGGAGTATGTGACATAACAATTTAGAATCAAGCACTTTACGATAGTTCACTATGTAAATTAAATTCTTGTCTACTCGAGCCGAATGCAGGAATTAGGGCTTGATGTCTTGGCATCTATCTGCCTCAGGCAGCCACAGCTTGTGCATGCTGTAGATAAATAACTTAACAACTGGTCAGGCCTGAATAGAAAGTCCGAAAACCCGATAGACTGACCAGCCCGGTCAGCTTGAAGGATCAACAGGGTGTTTAGCTTCTAGAAACCTTCTACTAGGGGCTGCAGGACTGGAACACTAAGTTCAGCGGCAGTCCTGAAGACTAGCCCTAACCTTCCAGAAGCCATGGAAAAGTGTACCTAGGTAAATCTCCGAGGCAAGCAATACCCGCTATTGACAAACTCCATGTGTCATCACGATAGGATATCACAGCGAGTCATTATGGTAATCCGTATATCGGAGGAAACATGACTGGCTCATCAACACGTGGAGGCCACAAGGGCGTCCAGCATTCGATAAACCTCGTATCCTCGCAAACTGATGAATGGAGGCTAAAAGATTAATCGAGGCCATTATCAAACGAGCGTCTCTTACTGAGACCTAGATGCCTTGCTGTGGTTGTTCTAGGGAAAAAGTCCCCCGTCCGATGCCTATCTCTCGGGTTGCTCTGAGAGGGGCCGGGCCAGCGCAACATGGCCCATATCATTCTGACACAACAAAGTGCGACGGGTGACTAGCTCAGGGAGACATAGTAACTTTTCCGGACTTTCTCTTATTTTGCCTTCACATCAAGTCAGGGTGATGCCACTGTGGTTGTTGTTATTCAAGCTCAACGACAATAGTTGATACAATCCTTCGTCTGATTCTGTTGAGCAATTATTTTTTGGGAATCTGCACCTTGATATTAAAAGTAATAGAAGCAAAACCTCTCACTTCTGTGCTTCTTTTCCCCGTTCTTTCTTGACCGCACATTCATACCGACATCATGATTATCAAGCAGAACAGTCGTGTTGTAGACCAAACCCTTCATCTACCGCGGATCCTCTGCCTTCACGGTGGTGGAACAAATGCGAGGATATTCCGCGCACAATGCCGCATTGTTAAGCGATATCTTTCAACCACATTTCGACTCGTCTTTGCTGAAGCACCGTTCTCTTCCGACGCTGGCCCAGACGTGACTTCAGTCTATAAAGAGTTCGGTCCTTTTAAACGATGGCTAAGATCAAAAGAGTCACATCCCAGAATCCATCCTGATGATGCTGTCAAGGCTATCGACAGTAGTCTACAGGCAGCGATGGACGAAGATGATCGTCTCGGAGGACGCGGCGAATGGGTTGGTCTCCTTGGCTTCAGCCAGGGAGCAAAGATTTGTGCCAGTCTGTTGTTCCGCCAGCAAGTTCGAGCAGAAAGACTCGGTTTACAACGCGCTGGCTCAAATTGGCGTTTTGCGATTATACTCGCTGGTCGAGGACCCTTAGTTTCTCTCGATCATCGTCTTTTGATGACTCCTGCCCTTGTCGATGCATCTCAGGCTTCGATGACTGCGTTACCGGACGAATTCCTTCGAGATGGCACAGAGCATATTTTGTATCTTCCCACCATTCACGTTCATGGCACACATGACGTTGGATTAAATGAGCACCGCAAACTTCTAACACAATACTGTGAGGAGGGTACCGCCAAACTCGTGGAATGGGAGGGTAATCATAGAGTCCCTATTAAAACGAAGGATGTCCTCGCGTTAGTACGGAACATTTGGGATGTCGCCTATGAGACAGGCGTATTGACAAAGCAGTTTGACGTGGAAACCATCATACAAGCTCAAGCGCTTGAGCCTACACCCGTTTCAGACCGCGGACTGTCATAGCATAGTTCCAGGGTAGGGGTTGAGGGTCGTTTTTCCGTCTGTTTTATAGATTATTAGACTTTGCATTCGCATTCGTTATATACCTAGGTATCCTTGGGCTTGTTATTAGAATGGAGTGTGGTCTGATTTTATTAGAGAATGGTGGAGATGCTGCCAATATACATATCACAAGAGGAACAACATATACTCGACTCTTGTAACATTTTAGTGGAAAGAAGACAAATATCACGTTTCATATTCCTAGGCCATCTCTTCCTAAGAAATTTCATTTCACCATCATGTTTTTGTCTATCCTAAAAGAGGTAGAATGTGAGAAGCCGGCATTTCCGCTTGCTGGAAATTTTATGTTTGCAGTACGCTATTGTAAGTTGATGATTTAAGAACTTGGTGATATTACTCCAACTGCTAGAGGCAGGGTCATATTAGTCAAGTGCTACTTTATTTCGCAGATGCACGGTTGTAGGCAGATTTGTTCAAGGGAAACATAAGCGAGTCAATTCTCAACGTCGTCTATCAGAAGTAAGACAAATCCGTCGAGAATACGATTAGACTAACATGCTAACGTCTAATTGTTCATGATGATTGGCCGTTGCATGTATTTGGACGCGTGGTCTTTCGGGGCTAATTCGACAACTAGCCCTGTCCGGAGACAGGCGGAACCGCTGATACCATTGACCTTTCAACATTCCCCAGCGAATAACCCACTTTGGTGAACTGCTACGGAATAAAACGTGTCAAAATTCACGAATGTTAGCGGGGCTGTCGTATTCTTCACGAATACGGAGTAACAGCGGGCAAATATACAAGCTTTCTAGCGTTATCTCTATCTCTAGCCCTAACCAAGCTCGCCATTCGGTCAGTGAGCAGGAATCACCGAAACAGGAAATTCATTACCGCGAAGATGTATGCAGTTCTCGACAACGTTTTAGTCCAGGCTTGCATTTGACTGTTATTGGTCAAACTGCGCAACACCCAAATGCATAAAATACATATAATACGAAAGAGTTTAATTGGAGTGCCAAAACACAGCCCCAGCATGATTGATACGGGATTCATGTAGTTATGTACTCTGTACTAGCTGAAGGGCGATGCAACACGCAAGGCAGACCGAGTCACGTAACCAACAACCAGCATCTAACACATAACTAGCTGAAGATCCTGTGCAACATACGTAAACTCTGATCATTCAGATTCTCTATGTGCAAATTGCGGTTTCCTGGGATTGGTGACACTATCGCCATCCTCATATCGTTCTGTGGTCTTGAGTCCAGCCAATAGACTACGTAACTACTTATCTTCGTGTCAGTCTCACGTAGCCAATGATCAGGAATCAGTCCGAGTCTCCCGTTATGAATGATAAGGTATGACTGCGGTCAGCCTTGACTTAGTGGCGCGACTGGTCAAAACGATCGGCGCATGTTGATCTCCTTCATGGTGCACGGACTTCACGGAGACAGCGCGCGGAGCATCGGGGAAATAAGACGGAGGAACAACGTACTGTAATGATAACTATATTTACAATACATACAGTACGTTACGTGCGACCGTCTCGGCCACGTATCCGACCGACTGCCCGAGATCTCCAGTGGCTTGCTCCACTTAGCGCGCTTCGTATAATACATACGTAATCAATCCGTTCACTCTTAACTTGAAGATTACCGTACTCCGTACTATGGCAGATTTGAGCGCGGTCATCATTTAACTCTTAGGTCCCTCATCGGATAGAGCAAGAATGAGCTTATTGTAACGCCTAAATTTAGGCTGACGATAATGTCATCATCCTCGCAGTGACATGTGTTTCCATATATCCTGGTTCTAGAAAGTTGCGCGGATAGAGTTGACAGTGGCGCTAGTTGACTAGGGCTGACATGTGTGGCATTGACACCATTTTACTCGATGATATGAAACCCCTTGATTCTCGTATCGTATGACAAGGTTCTTTGTTGTTAAGATACAGGCTCTGTAGGAGCTAAGGTATCTTCCAGAACTAACTTATAATGGAAAGGCGAACCTTTTGGGAAAGTACTTGGCAATTCTTTCCATCTGGTCCGTTCTCTGAGGATGCTGATACGAGCTGTCAGTGACAAGCAATATTTAGAAAAGAGCGAATGCTTACCAGGTTCATTTGACTCGGTGATAGCGGGTCATATTGCATCTGAGATTCTTCGCCTATCCCTGAATGCTGTGCCAAGTGAGTAGACAGGTGAAAACGAGTAGTGGTGTGCGGTAAGTTCGGCCCATCACCGTTAGTACGCTGGTCTAGAAGATGAAGCACTTGAACAGAAAGAAATTAGCTCAGTCATCGACAGCTTGATAATAGAGAAAAGATAACAGGTCTGCATACTTCCTGCAGAGCTTCCTGGAACATTATTGCCAGGAATCATCATGGAATTGTTCATGGTCACATCCAGGATTGATCCAGTGTCGACAGCCGGTGACAGATTCATGTCCGTATTATGCAGTTTGTTCAGAACCGAGCGGACGGCTTCGGCAGCCCTGTCAGCCTCTTTTGACTTTTCGCTCAGGTGAGTCCAGACGAGGCAAGATTTATGCAAAGCCTGAACTATCTCATCTCTCCTTCCAGGAGTAATATCATTCAATTCAATATTTTGACTGTTCATGTTTACCCCATTTTCTTGAAATGGCTGTTGCACAGAAGGATCATTAGATTGATTATTATTGCCAGAGTTAATATCAGAACACAGGATAGCTGTGGCCAACAAGCAAGGTGCCCTGAGCAATGGCGTAAGTTTCCATCTATCCTTGTAGAGACGGCCAGAAAGCTGTGTTTCATCGTACAATGTTCGTTGACATTGAAGTATTTGCAGCGCAGCCTCAACATATTTCGAATGTGCAGCCATGCGTTGATCACGATTTTCTCCATCCTCGGAATGAGACGAAACCAGGGTTGAATGTCGAAAATGCAATAGACATTTGGCCTCCTGTATATGCAAGAAGAGGAGGAGACGTCTTAAGATGGTTTCAGCATTGTCAACGAGAGACCTTGCCATTGGTCGCATACGAAGGGGTTCTGGCAGCATTGCGTACGTGTCGTCTAGTTGCTTATCCAGCCGAGAAACGTCGGCCCCGGCGATGGCAAGATTTATTCTCCGGTCCGTTAAAGTCTCCGTCCAATCATTAATTCTGCCGCGGACTGAAAGTAGCTTGCCCTCTGACAGACTGTATTGAATATCTGTCTGAACGGCTTCAGGTCGAGGAGGAGGTAGTTCCTCCATATTCTGGTGCAAATCCTCGTCGAGCAGATTCCGCGGTTCCGCGGTGTCCCCTTGGTCTTCTCGGCTCATACGAGGTAGGCCCACCTGCCCGGAAATCTGTATATCAAGTCGAACAACTATAGACCATAATCTGCGGCGTATCTCGCCGTCAAATGGAGATATAGTTGGGAAGTGCGAAGGATCACGATGATAACCCATACGATATGCGAGTCGCACAATGACACCCAGCATCATCCAAGGCTCAATTTGTGTGTCTTCTCCTCTCAGTAGTTCGATGTGCAAGTATAGCAACAATGCTTCAATACTGTATGGGGTGCCTTTGGTATACTTTCCAATATGAAGACATTGTACAACCTTTTCCCTGTATACTCGCGCAAGGTCCCCATAATTCGGAACCATTGGAACCATTTCAGGTCTATAGGACAAGACGAGGCACATGACTGCAAACAGGAGTCCAACCCATGTCATTGGCGTTTCTAATGGATCTTGCCAGAAGCGTTCATACTGTTATCGTCAGCGTACTAAGACCAGACAAATAAATGAAAAGTCACACACCAACCTCAACTAGGAACGTCGGGCCATGCAAGACAACTACTCGATTTAGCGTTTGCGCTCAAACTATACACGGGTGAACATACTGGGAACGATAGGCCGGTCAAGGAAATAACCCGCAACTATTTTATCCACAACAGACTTTGATGGAATAGCGGCCAGAATCCCCTGCCTATTCAAATGCCTATAAGCTCCGAAGAGAATACCGGACTCATCGTTGTCCGATGGCGACGCAGAGGAAATGGAGGCGTTGCGATTTCCTGGAGACAACATGTCCTTCAGCTCTGAAATCTGTAGCCTGGCAGTCAGTCATGCAATGCTTCTACCGATCTTCCTTTCCAGTTTCAGCATTACCTCCTCGAGAACGACACTCCAGTGAGTGCCTGGTACATAGGTTGTTTCGCGATTGGTGACTTGTACCTGTCCCCAATGGCGGGGAGTTTGGAAGTTCGCTGCATCTCCGGGCGCTGTTCTGTCAGGGGATTGTGGAAGCATCGACCTGACTGGCGGTGACATTCTATCAAACTCTGAAGCACTGGTGGCCTTGTTGTTATCAACAAGGGAGGTCACCAGTCTCTCCAATTGAGCGATACGGTCCGTCATACTACTGACTACCGGTTGAGTGGTCGTAGGAACTGAGCCCTGTCCATTGGACCTGACATAGGCGCAGGACGACGCCAGGCCGCGGCGGACACATGTCCCACACGGTTCACCTCTATCACATCGCAATCTATCTCATGTCAGTCTTGCTTATGTATAGTATAAATATCTAAATCAGTTGCGGTATTCAAGGCATGGGGAAGAAGCCGTCTCTACATACTTTCTTCGTCTGCATAACGTGCATGATAACTGTGGTTTCTCACGGCGTCGACTTGGACGTGGCTGGTGCTGCTCAACGGGCTGTGGTTGGGGGGGTGGCTGCCCGTCAGCCATTACAATAGCAGCAAGCGCGAATGGCGGTGCATGAGATAGCAAGGGAGAGATGGTTGAATAAGCGTCATGGAGTTGATAAGGGGAAGTGCCGTTCGGTGTTCAGTAAGTCTGAAATAATTCAGGAGAAGAGGCCTTCCCTCGCACAACTCGATCAGAGACGCCTGATGATGGTTGACGATGGTTGATGGTCGGTCGTGGCTTCCCTTCCCTCGCGCTTGCTTCTTTGTTGCGGGCTGTAAATAACACGTATTCCTGTATCGGTTCCTCCGTGCAGTTTGCAGTACAATACTGTCACAAAACACGATTACTAAAGCTGAACCCCGTGACGCGCAATTATGTTGTTCCGAGCGCCACTCCTACTACCGGATCAACTATGTTCCGGGTTGATCTTCGAGCTGCTTCAAGGCACAAAAATCATAATGAACAGTTATTCATCATCAACCAAGTATGATTATTGTCCCTTGAAAGGCAGCTATAAAGATGACACAAGTAGCTATACAAAGCAACAAAGAGCACGGAGTATCTGTTGCACTCGACTCCGCCATGCTGGCTGGGCGGACATGCCAGAATCTCCGCTCCGATGCTCCGCACGCTAGTTGGGCTCTTTGAACCGCGTCGGGACATCATTCGCCCTACAACAGACACTTCCACTGCCAAACTTCTATCTGAACTACTTAAGTTGGAGAGCTCAGGGGGCGATTCACGTCCGTCTGCCAATCACTGCCTTCCAGAAGACCTGCAGCTGGAAATTGATTCGCCCGATCGATTATGTCACCGATGCTTAACGTGCGTATCATGCTGGGGCCGCTGATCAGGCCAGCTACTATAAACTTGAAGCACTTTTTCCAGCTTGTTCCGTAGTATCTTATTGTTATGCTCTACTTATGCGCTTCGTATCTCACTTGACATTTCACTTTACGTTGATCCATCCAGTGCCATATCCAGTTATAAACTGGCTTCCATCCTTGGGCGAAGAATTCCTCGCTTGTGCTCACTACCACTTCACTCGATTCAATTGTCGTCTCGCGCATCTTACTCGTCCTTAATATCTCCATCCATCAATATCGCCAAAATGCCTTCCAATCGCGCTGCCTACCAACCAGCCCAAAAGGCGCCTTCTCTTGAGGTTCGCGATGCTCCCTACAAGCCTGCCGATGCCGACAAGATCGTCATCCGAACCAACGCCGTCGCCATCAACCCCATTGACTGGTTGATCCAAGCTCGAGGCGATATCATGTTCACTCACCTTGCTTATCCTTTCGTGCTCGGTTCCGACGTTGCTGGTGAGGTGGTTGAGGTTGGCAAGACCGTCAAGCGCTTCAAGGTCGGAGATCGCGTCGTTGGTTTCACCCGTGGAACTGACCCCAAAATCAATGACCCTGCCGAGGGTGGTTTCCAGCTCTACACCGTTCTTCGCCCCAACATGGTCTCTCACATCCCCGATACCGTTTCCTACGAAGAGGCCTCTGTCATTCCCCTTGGTATTTCTACTGCCGCTGCTGGTCTCTTTGAGAAGACAGAACTGGGCCTCGATTTGCCCTCGGAACCCGCCAAGCCGTTCAACGGTAAGACCGTTTTGATTTGGGGTGGCTCCACCAGTGTTGGTGTCAATGCTATCCAACTCGCCGCTGCTGCCGGCTACGAAGTCTTTACCACTGCCTCCCCCAAGAACCATGAATACCTCAAGCGCCTTGGTGCTAGCCAGGTCTTTGACTATAAGAGCCCTTCCGTCGCGCAGGAAATGATCAAAGCTATGAAGGGCAAGACTGCTGCTGGTGCTTTATCTATTGGTCAAGGTGCAGCTGAGAAGCTCATGGAGATCCTCGATCACTGCCAGGGCAACAAATTTGTCGCCTTGGCCACTTTCCCTGTTCCCCAGAAGGAACCCACGAATTTGATCTTCCTCCGCACCGTTGTATTTTTTGTTTCCTGGATCATCTCATACAAGGTCAAGGGTATGATCAAGGGTATCAAATCCAACATGCTCAACGCCGGTATGATTACCAACAGTGAAGTTGGCCGAGGTATTTTCGTTGACTACCTCCCTAAGGCCCTTGCCGCGGGTACTTTCACTCCTGCTCCTAAGCCTGAGGTTGTCGCTACCGGCCTCGAATATATCCAGGAGGCTTTCAACGTCCAAAAGAAGGGTGTTTCTGCCAGTAAAATTGTTGTCAAGCTTTAAAAGCAGTCACATGAGCTGTTGATTCCATACCTCTTCCTCTCTGTTTTCTTTTTTGCATTTGTTTTTAATCCGTCATTTGAATCAGCTGTTGTGAAACTAGATATTCCCAAGGATTGTTACGCTTTATTATCGATATCCACTGAGCTTTGATCGTTCGTTCCATATGTTACGCTTGATATTATTTAGAGTCTCAACTACCAAGAATAATTACTCTCAGTCAAAAGCCTATTTCCATTTGCTCTCCACGTAGCCGCGGTATAAATCTCATTTTTTTGCCCGTACCACCACTTGATATTATCGTCTTCTCATATCTCTTCCAGCCCGAGATTTATCTTAATTCTCTTCTGCTCGGAATTAAATCCGATTACTGCGTGAATCATATAGATTGGCCAACCGGAACAACGTATCAACTCCGATAGTAACTCCCCCGATTGGCCGAACTGTAACGGGGCGAAAGAGTCTGCGAAATAGAAACACATGAAGTTCAATTTTTGAAAGCATGGGTGGTTATTGTAGCAGATTGAGGCTTGAGATCTATTAGTCGCAAGTACGTCCAGTCAGTTGTCCAATGAGCCAATAAGTTGCTGGCACCAGTTCAATGCTACCTACATAGGTAGGTCACACTGCCTTATATTGTCCTCGTAGTTGTGCTCGAGGGATATATATCTTCGTAGTGTTGATAATTTTTAGTAAGTCACAAAAGTTCGAATGCTGAGTTAATCAACGATGGATAATTATTTAGGTAGCAGTGACCAAAAATTGTTTAATATCTATTCATCGCAGCTATCATATTAAGGATTGCTAGGCAGTAGGTATCTACAGACAGATATAGTGATTTCAGATATGGTTTCCGAGGTCTAAGGCACCATTCAACTCAATAACTTTCTGATTTAGATCGATGACTGATTATACATCGGTATTGATCATACTGGTGAACTAGATACGTAAGATTGCAAACACTAATCTGACAACTAAGGAAGGATTGGAACGAATCTAAAATAACAACAAACGAGAAGAAATCTCTCCGAACGACTCCTAACGTCTCTGATGACCACAATAGAAACACGATCTGAAATTGAGTACCAAGAAAACAAGAATAGTCCACAGTAATTTATAATAGAAAAAGTCTAGAATTGAGTAGAGGCCGGATCAAGGAACACTTTACGCATCGTCTCATCTGATTTCCCCCACGGTGCATGATCCTTTAGCTTTACAAAAGAGTTTCCAATAACACCAGATATGAAAGCAATATTAGCCGCACGCTGTCTCTCCTTGACTTTGAGACGATACTCTTCGTAAATATCGGCTGCGACAGCAGAATAGAGAAACTTGGGAGCAACAGCGACAACAAGGCCTCCTTTTTGTCCAAATCCGAACGAAGTTAGCATCGCGGCTTTTACCTCTCCAACCCGAATAGCCTCCTTGGGGTACACAATGTATTTGTTCTGTTTGAGCTTGATCTCAATGTTGTCGGCGTTCCGGTTGCCAGGTACAATGCCGTTTTGTAGCATTTGTATACAACCGTTCATTTGCCATGCGCCTGCTGCACCCTTTGGATGTCCTGTGAGCGATTTTTGGCATACTGCAAGCAAAGGATTTCCCGGACGACGACCCAAGTGTTTCATTTGCTCGTTGATGACTTGCGCTTCGTTGGTGTCATTAGCCTTGGTAGATGTTCCATGCATGGATGCTGCCTGGATATCGTCAACCGTCAATCCCCATGTTGCCAGGGCTGCTCGCATGGGTGAGATGAGAGGATCTTGCGATCTGATTTCATTTCCCCACATGTACTGCGCTTGCTTGATCTTACTCCGTGCTGCAGCCTGAATTTCATTCAAGTCCGACTCAGAAATTCCCGGAGTCTGACTCTTGTCTTGCCACCACTTGTCAATTGCAGCAATATCTTCATCAAAGAGTTTTCGCCGGTAGGCCAAATCAAGTAACTTCGAATCATGGCGATCAGGCCTTTCGCGGGCGGCCGTGAGAATCCCTTGACCAGGAGCGGGAATGGAACGTCCGTTCTGGTCCGCTGCGATTTGTGAATAAGCAACGACAGCATAAATAGGAAGTCCCATCTTGATTGCAAGCTCTGCATTCATGATGATTTGAACACCGCAGCCCGCGGACTCGACAAAGCCGCTACGGGTGGTTGTACTAGGTCGGGACATCTCTTCTGGTCGGCGACCCTTCGCCAGCTCTTCCTCACTGCTAACTGTTGCTTTCATCATTGCAAACTCATAGGATGCTTCTTCTTGAAAGTCATCATATCCACCTACAATTGCAACTTTCGACTTGCCGGTCTTGATAGCCTCGCAGCCCATCTCCAATGATTCAATAGCGGTGGCGCAGGCACCTACGGGTGTCTTGATGGGCCCGGAAGCAGAAAAGAGCAACATGTTGACCCAAGCAGCTGTGGTGTTCAAGAAAGATTCTGACAAGATGTCACTTTGAACTTGTCGATCAAGGAATCGATCTCTATACAGCCCACGACCAGCCAACATGGCACCGGCTCCGGTACCGATACAGTTAGCCAATTCGGATACATGAATATGGTTGTAGAACTCGTAAGGGTCTTTGATTCCGGCAGACAGGAGAGCCTCGGAAACGCAGCAAAGTGTATACAATGTGACTGGATCGACCTGTTGTACAATGTCCTCTGGAATACCATATCGGATAGGATCCCATCCACTTGGCAGAAGGCCCGCAACTGCTCTATCGAATGGCACTGACTTTGGCAACATGAAATGAGCTCCTTGTCGTACCGTTACTCGCCACTCATCCGACTCAGATACAGGCTCAATTGAGACCTTGTTTCCCAAGCGAAGCTTGAACGCATCTGCACTGGCTTTGGATGTTGCAAAGGACGGAAGATCTTCCTCAACCACTATTTCTTGCAAGAACTCTTTCTTAGCCGGGTCATATCCACCTAGCAGTTCCGGCTCAATGAATCGGATACCAGAATGCTTCTTGATATGTTCCCCGTATAACTGTTTGAAGCTGTCTTCACGAACAGGCTCGTTGGTCTTCGCATCAACCCAGCCTACATACACCTGCCCGTTGATCTCGCCTTCATGATGTTTTACTAAGCCGAGAATCCATGCCATTTCCACATAAGTCTCCAGAGTAAAGTCACCTAGATGTTCAACGTCCCATCGTGTGCGAGCGTTACCCCATGGACCGAGTTCGGAATATCCGACCACAACGGCCGTGCGTGACAGATCAATCATCCCTCCTAGCCTGGAAATATCTGCTGTCAAGTCAACATGACTAGACAAATGAGGGAATTGAAGGTTTAAATTTGCACGTCGAGTCTTGGGCACGAAGGTGGTGGCTGATTTGACAGATGATGCACCACCAGCCAGGACGTTCAACTCTCTGGACTTTTCCGCCAAAAGTGCTCGCCGAATGTTGCTCTGGCTTGTAAACTTAGCCCTCGACTCCGACATAATGTCCTTGATATTTGTTATTTCCTTGGCACCACCAGTTAAATCAGCGTACACTGGATGATCTTCTGCCAGTTCCGTGACCGCGGGTGTCATCAAAGTTAAGATATTGAAAGCCATCTCCGCCCTGGAAAAGGTACAGACATTGAGATCCGGTATCTGCTCAATTGCATAGCCAACTAGGCTAAGAGCCTGGGATAGACTAGTTTCCCGTACCCAACCAATTACCGCACCTGTAATTGTGAGGTATTGCTTCCAGTTCCCAGAGTAGAAGCGATTGAATAGAGTCTCCAGACCGAGTTTAGATTCTGGATAAAGTCCGTCGCCCCCAAAACCACCCTGATTGAAAGACAAGGGGATAACGACGTTTGTCGGTCTAGAATCAATGCGATGGTCCCTCTTATTCTTATAGACCAAGCCAATGATTCGCATGATATTGGTAAGCATTGCACGATGTGCAAGCTCTGTCATGCTTTCCAGGTTGCTAATATCATCTTTCTCCGGAATGGCGCCAAAGGGCACAATATAGTCGATATCGCCTCCGACAGGTGAATCACCTGCGTAGATATACTCGACCAAGTCCTCACAGTCCTTCCTGCTACCTTGGTTGAAGGGTATCACAATCAGAGACGAACCCTGAGCTCCATGCTTTCGGTACATATTGGCGAAAAAGTCTGCCGATTTAGAAATATCGCGGCTCGTTGTAACGATAACTTTGGCACCGCCATTGAGCAGCCCTTCCACCACACCGGCTCCGATAGACTTTGGTCCTGCGCCTGTCACTAGGAACGTTTTGGTGGCATATGTGAGCCCGGAGCTGGCTCCCAACTCAAACGTTTCAATGAACGTCTTGGTTAACGCTGCATCGAATCTGAATTCTCCATTCGCTGGTTGTCGTCTTCTGAGATGAACATAGGGAACAGCCTCTCCATATACATTGGTTCGGCCACGCTTCAAGAAAGGAACGTATTCGGTTATTTCTCGTGGTAGCTCTTTATATTCGATATTACCAGTGGTTGAAGAAACGTAAGTTAGAGGCATCATGGTTCTTCCGGAATATCGGTAAACCGGTTGTACGCTCAAGATGAGTGATTCAAGTCGAATATATCCTTTGAACTTTAGTGGGAGTTCCGGTTTCACCTTCTCCATACTTTGGAGGAAGTCCTTTGCAATCTCCACACAGCCGAGGTCCCATTTCTGGGAGATCCGCTGAAGGGCCTGGTCATTAAAGTCTATTTGGCCAAGCGCAAGCTGATTGAGTAACCGAAAAGTCTCTTCTCGGATCCAGTTCCACGAGGAGTCATATTGTCTGGCTTTCTTGGCGTCGAAAAGAGCGCCAATGCCGTCAAAGAAATTATCATCAAACTCGGTGGTCCACCGGCTAAGTTTGTCCTCCATGGCTTTTGTTGAAGATATCAGGGTCTCTAGTTCCTCGCTACCTTTGCCCTCCGTCCGTAGGTGCTTTGCAAGAAGTTGATATTCTTTCATCTGGTAGTCTCGCTGCTCTTGCCGTAGCTTGTCTAAAGCAGTGGAATCGACCATGACAGCTGATTGACCAGATCCACTACCATCACTGGATGACTGAGAGGAGAGCGAAATTCCAACGAACGATGCAAATCGACTGACAACATCGTCAAGAAACTGTTTGGCGTTATCCACATGTTCAAGACGACTTGGAGGCTCCATAGTAATCGCAAAGCAGACGGGGATAATTGAATTCTCCTTGCTGAAACCCCAAAAAGTCTCCAAATGGTTCTGCATCATCGCTTGATTAAAACCACCTGGCATCTTTCGCGATATAAACTTTGATATGAGTGTCGACATTTGCTTTCCAGGTTTTCCATTAAAGCTTTGCTGAAGGGCCTCTCCGAGGGTTTCCAGCGGCATGTATTCACCTCCATTTGGGACAGCGCTGAATTCCACACCCAGATCGCCCATTAACTCATTTTGAAGGGTTGATTTGCCTGCAATTAAATTAGCATTTCTTCCGTCGCAAATTAGAGAAGGGTACAGGGTCTAAGTGTGGAAACTTGATCCAGGATAAATCAACATACCTCCCGACAATTCTTGTATAGATTTCTGTGTCGGCAAAACATCAAAGGTCTTCTTGACCTTTTGAGCTGTCAGTGCTATGACAATATGAGTAGAGGAGAGATTTGGAATTGCTCCAGATGGCTTTTTGGGAGACGACGAGCTGCTCAATTGTGAGATGGAAGGTTTTGTAGGAACAGAGGTTTCAGGAACGGCGGTATTAGTGTTAGGGGCAGCAGCAATAGGTGTTGGTGTAAGTTGTTGGGGCTCTGGTTGTTTTGATGGCTGAGGTTGTATCTCTGCATCTGGGCTATACTCGTAAAATAAATCCGCCTTTTGATCACTGTAAGAATAGAACTCCATAGACTTGAAAGCTTTCTCTGTACTCGGTTGTCGATCTGCCATGCGTTTGACCATAGTGGCCAATGTTGTTTTGGCACCAATCTCGACATATTTTCTGACCGATTCAGGAGCATTGAACAACAGTTTCTGCGTTTCAATCCTATAACTCATTCGCCACTCATTAATAAGAAGATTCAAACGAAATTGCAGAAGTTCGTACCATCGAACGGGGAGTGAGAGCTGGTATCTGTAATTGCATGTTCTGTTACTTCCGTGTCCGTGATGAGCAATCACACATAGTCAAGATGTGTCTACTCACGATAGGAGCTCTATGAGCAAGGTATGCGCAATCGCTCTTTCATCTCCAGAGCTTCTGGTTTGTTTTTTCGTAATGACTTGAACATCTCGATTGCTGCCAGCCATGATGATGGTAGCCGAAGTTTGCTTTGGTCAAGCTCAATGCATATCATACACATGCAACCTAACGAGAAATGAACACAATCTAAAAGCGAATACAAAAAGAGTGATGAAGGCTAATTCAATATTAAAGGCATTGGTACTTTCTGTAATGCAAGATAGAAACATATGGGTACTATTAAGAGACACTTGATAGATCTCTTCTTCCCTCATACTGGTATATAGTTGTAGTATGAATCGCCAATCATTGAGCTTGATACAGATTCAGATAGACTAAACCTGTATACTTGACCCCATCTATTTCTGACCCATTAAGAACTCAGGCATTCAATGCACTCTTTCTTCTAGAATACTTCTAGGAATATTTTGGGTGATGTGACAGCTGTTGCTGGTTGCTATGGGGTCGGATCAGCAGTAACTCCGGCCACACAAACTCCGGGCCCGGCCCCTGGGCTGAAGCCGAACAAGGGCGACATGTCTCATTAAAAGCATAGATTTTTTTTTACTAGTAATTCGTCAGGGCAATAGAACTCCGGCCCGTCGGACATATTCGTGAACAGTGGCTGATGCTGTCAGGGCCACGCGAGCCCTAACTCAATGGAACATTCTTCGAACCACCACGTGCCGGACTGTAGATGCTTGTGTTTTGAGCCCCCTGGGTTGAATGATGATGCAAATAAGCAGCGATATACGGAGTATTGCGTAGAAGGGATCGCTGCGCATATGAGTGGTTCTAAATAGAGCTCAGTGAGATCGATGTATTGGTGCCTGTATTGGGATCCTGACGGAGAAACGTGGTAGTCGCAGCCCCTAACTTAATTTCACGTGGAAAGAGGAGTATTGAACCGTTTTTGAGGGAAGAATTTGCATGTTAGGATAACTGTCATTTCTTGAAGGCTAATATTGATCTGCTTCTCTTCCTCATACCAACTACATTCGTTTGTTATCATTATTTGATTCATACAATCACGTGGTTGAAACTGCTTGTTGATGCGCTTCAACACTTAGGAAAGAGTCATGGATATACCGTTATCAGAGAAGTTTCCAGGTGTTTCGGATGGAGAGTTCTCTCTTCACCTCAAAAATACCCAAAGCACGATCTTCGTTAGCAGAGAAGACTTGGAGCAACTGAAGGATCAAAGAGACTTTTTTTACCTGGTAGAAGCCTCTACTTCACGGCCCGATATTACTTCAGAAATTGAACTGGCGTTGAGTTTCCTTCAGCATCTCCTAGAGACCAGCGGCGCGTCTTCCTCCACTCGGTCATTCCTCCAGGGATTTGAGAACAAATACCTCTTCGAATTCGAATTACATTCTCTTCTAAAAACCTCACAAATCGATCCGCCCACACGAAACAAATTGCTCAATACATATTACAAAGCTGTGTCCTTGTTTACATCTGAACCCACAAATAATGTATCGAGTGCGTTATTTAGTGTCGCGAAAAGCGGGCATATCAATCCATATGTGGTCTTTGGAGGACAGGGCACAGCGAACGCGACATGCGTGAAAGAGCTTGTTGATCTTTATTTGACATATACACCGTTTTTAAAAGACCTCATCGATGTTACTGGGGCACTACTAAGTCGTCTTTCTCGATTACCTCAGACACGCGAGTATTATTGTGGTCGATACCTTGACTTGCAAGCATGGCTATGCGATCCCGACCAAGTACCCGGACCTGACTTTGTCTCTGGAGTGACAGTCAGTTGCCCAATTATCGGTCTCTTGAGTCTTGCACACTACTGTGTGGCATGTAAGGTCCTGGGCATGACCCCGGGCGATCTTCGAAGTTTGCTCCACGGCGCCACAGGTCATTCTCAGGGGATTGTCGTAGCTGTCGCTATAGCCATCTCTGACTCATGGGATTCATTCTACGGCGCTGCACTGACGGCAGTAGAGAGCCTTTTCTGGATCGGATTTGAGTCCGACCAGGGTTCGCCCAGATCGTCTCTGTCACCTTCAGTCATTGAAGATAGTCTTAGCAACGGCTCTGGTCAACCCTCATGCATGCTGAGTGTCGTTGGATTAGAAAGATCTCGTGTCGACCGAATCCTTCGCATAATAAACAAGTCACTTCCATCTACGAGTCAAGTCGGCGTCGCTCTCATCAACACAAGGGATAATTTCGTCATTGGTGGTCCCGCCAAATCTCTCGCAGCATTTGACACATACCTTCGCACAATCAAGGCAGATCGTGAAATCGATCAAAATCGTGTACCTCACAGCAAGCGCAAACCTACAATTCAGCATCAGTTCCTTCCAATAACTGTACCATTTCACACTGAATATTTGTCAACACCCGCTCAGAAAGTAAAGGACCATCTGTCTTCCTCAAAGATATTCCCGGAAATGCTTGAAATATCTGTCCATGACAACCGAAACGGCCGCGACTTACGCGAACTACCCCATGGAGCGAACGTGCTAGATAATCTCATTGATGCAATCTGCACTGACAGTTGTGACTGGCCAGCAGCACTTCAGTCATCAAACGCGTCTCACGTTTTGACATTCGGCAGTGGTGGCGTACCAGACTTGGTCATGAGACTCGTCGATGGCAAAGGCGTAAGGGTCATCAGCGGTTCAGATTTCGAGACTAGAGACCCAGACATTGGAAGTAAGCTCGACATATTTTCTCCAATTTTGCTTCCTACCTCAACAAAAGTTGAAAGCTGGGGGGAGAAATTCCAGCCTCGTCTCGGACAATCTACCTCTGGAAGTGTGCGATTGGAGACCAAACTCAGTAGATTGTTGGGGGTCCCGCCTGTCTTCGTTGCAGGAATGACGCCGACGACAGTACCATGGGACTTTGTATCCACAGTCATGAATGCTGGATACCATGTTGAGCTTGCGAGTGGTGGCTACTACAATGCAGAGGAGATGTCTGCCGCCATCGAGAGAGTGAAGAACAGTGTTCCAGCTGGAAGGGGCATTACTTGCAATCTGATTTACTCCAGCCCACAAGCCATGACATGGCAGATCGCGATGCTACGTCGACTAGCCAAAGAAGGTGTTGCCGTCGACGGCTTGACGATTGGTGCGGGAGTTCCCTCCCAAGAGATCATGACTGATTATGTTACTAGCCTGGGATTAAAACACATTTCTCTCAAACCTGGTTCCATATCGGCTATCCGCGAGGTTATAGAGATTGCTAAAGCACAACCGCAATTCCCAATTATCCTACAGTGGACTGGTGGTCGAGGAGGTGGACATCACTCTTATGAAGACTTTCATGCACCGATCCTCCGAACATACAGCAGCATTCGCAAATGTTCAAACATTATTTTAGTCGCTGGGAGTGGGTTTGGTAGCTACGAAGACAGCTACCCCTATCTCTCCGGAACCTGGGCCACTCAGTTTGGACACCCTAGGATGCCGTTTGATGGCATTCTTCTCGGCAGTCGCATGATGGTTGCTCGCGAAGCTCATACGTCCCTTGCAGCCAAGAAGTTGATCATCGAAGCTCCCGGGGTTCCCGAGACTGAATGGGAGAAGACCTACGAGGGTGCTGCAGGAGGTGTCATTACTGTCATCTCGGAGATGGGCCAGCCTATTCATAAGATCGCCACAAGAGGTGTTCTTTTCTGGCATGAGCTCGACAAGACAGTCTTCAGCCTACCACGCAAAAACCGACTTGAGACTTTGTTGAAAAAGAAATCGTATATTATCAAACGGCTAAACGTAGATTTTGCTAAACCATGGTTTGGACAGAAAGCGAGAGGAGAACCTGCAGAGATATCAGAAATGACATACATGGAAGTCCTACGTCGGCTGGTATCTCTCATGTACGTTGCTCACCAGAGCCGCTGGATTGCACCTTCTTACTTGAAATTTGTTATGGACATTGCGGCTCGTACTTTGGAAAGACTTTCGGCAAAGGGCGATATTGCGATTACGGCAGCTTCCTTACAGAATCCCCAACATTTCCTTGAAGAATTCGCCCGCTGCTGCCCTCTTGCTTCTACAGAATTACTTAACCCCGAAGATGTCAAGTACTTCATCCTTCGGAGCAAGAAACGCGGCCAAAAACCGGTCAACTTCATCCCCACAATTGATGAGGACTTTGAAACATTCTTCAAGAAAGATTCTTTGTGGCAATCAGAAGACATTGATGCTGTCACAGATCAGGATGCCGGTCGGTGTTGTATCCTGCATGGGCCTGTTGCTGCTCGATACTGCAACACTGATAAAGAGACGGCTAAAGAGATCCTTGACAATATCAATAAGGGGCTGATCAGGAAGGTTGGGGAAGATTTTTATCCAGGCGGATTAATACCACAATCTGAAAGTGCTAGCCTTTCATCCGAGAGCTGGTCCGTAGCGACTCCCGAATCTGATAGCAGGGACGTATCGCTTACCCCTGTTGACAGTCTTGCTGGTGGTGTTGAAGACCTGTTACTATCTACAGTACTTATCCTCGGGGAAATGGGTAACCCTTGGATTCGTTCCTTGTTCACGGATGAGTACGTTTTACGCGGTCGCGAACGCAAAATCAATCCATTTCATCGTCTTATCCAGCGGGCGTCCAAAGGCACCGTGGAAGTTGATCCTGAAACATCATTGATTACCATATTCATCGAAAATGAAGACAGCTCGAAGAACAAGTCCGCCGTGAAAATCTCCTCTCAAAACGACGTAGACATCTCTGTGGAACTTTCTTTTCCCAGCTTTCACGGCAAGGAGGCAATCGTTCTACCACTCTCTTTTCGGTACGACCAAACAATGACACCGTACGGTATAAGCGAAGTCACAGCTAGCCGTAATGACCGTATCAAAACATTTTATAGCAAGGTATGGTTTGGACAAGATGTTAGTGCTTCTACCGAGGATGTTCGCTCTACGATCTGGGGCCCAGAGATGACTCTTACTGCGGAAATGCTCGAAGATCTATCCGATACAGTCGGCCGAACACATGCTCAAGGAAAGAACATTGTCGGCGGGTCTGACACCTTTCCAATCAGTGTCGGCATAGTTGCTGCCTGGGATGCTGTCGCCAAACCTATCGTTCTGAAGGTTATTCCCGGAGATCTTCTGAGACTTGTTCACAAGTCGAACTCATTTGAGTACGTGACAGATACGGCTATTCGCGTTGGAGACGTGATTCGGTCAAAGGCCCATGTTACAGCTATTTGCAACGAGGACGCGGGCAAGTATGTGACTGTCGAAGGACACATTCTCTCCTCCAATGAACCAGTATTGAAGGTCACATCAACTTTCCTCTTCAAGGGTTATTTCGATGACTTCTTATCTACATTCAAGGTGACAGATGAGCCGGATATTATCTTCGAAGTGACTTCAGAACAAGATGAAGCTGTTCTCAAAGATCGCGAATGGTTCCATCTCCAAGATACATTTCTGTCTCTGATTGGCAAGACTTTACTATTTGCCTTGCGTTCAGAAGTTACCTGGAAAAACAAGACGACGTACAATACTTTGAAAGTATCAGGGCAAGTATTTCAGAGGAATAGCCTAGCAAAAATTCAGGAAATAGGGAGCGTAAGCTTTGAACATGGAGAATGCGTCGGCAACCCAGTGATGGATTTCTTGCAGAGGAAGGGAACACCAGCCGCTGCGAAGAGCGACCTCACAAGTCCCGGCTGGACTGGTGTATCTTCACTGGAAGTCCAGATGCCTACCAGCAACGAAATGTACACACGCGTCTCCAGGGATTACAATCCAATTCATATGGCATCCATATTCTCACACTGGGCCGAACTTCCTGGCACTATCAGTCAAGGAATGTTCACTTCCGCCATTGCCGTTAATGCTGTTGAACATCTATGTTTGAATGGCGAACGACACCGACTACGCAAGTTTTCTGCTACTTTTACCGATATGGTTCTTCCTAACGACCGACTTGTAGTACGCTTGAAGCATGTGGGGGCTGTTGATGGCCGACTTGTATTCAAGGTATCAGCTGTGAAGGCAGACACTGAAACAATAGTCCTGGAAGCAGAGGCGGAAGTCGACCAGCCCCAATCTGTCTTCTTCTTCACAGGGCAGGGAAGTCAACTACCTGGTATGGGTATGGAGCTGTATAAGACCAGCGAGGTGGCTCGACGTATTTGGGATGAGATAGATGCTCATATCTTCGAAAGATTTGGTACGTATAATGACTGCAATAATATAATAGCGTGGACTTATATTGACAACTAATGACAGGATGGTCGGTCATTGATATCGTTTCAAATAATCCGAAGAGTATGACTATTCATTTCGGCGGCAAGCGTGGGCGACAACTGCGCGAAAACTATCTTGCAATGGAGACAGAAATCACAACACCAGACGGTCGCACAATTAGAAAGACCTTGCTGCCTGGGCTGACATGCGAATCTCTGTCATACACATTCTCGTGTCCATCTGGATTGCTATTTTTCTCCAGTTTCGCACAGCCAGCCATTGTTTTGGTTGAGAAAATCATGTTTGAAGACATGAGAAGTCGAGGACTGGTCCCTTCGAATCCCTTCTTTGCTGGTCATTCACTTGGTGAATATGGGGCCCTGCTAACCTTTTCTGGCTTTATGACTACTAAGGAATTGATGGAATTGGCATTCTATCGTGGCCTATCTCTGCAATTTGCCATGGAGCGAGACTCAAATGGAGAGACAAACTATGGCATGGTGGCGGCCAATCCTCAGCGTATAGGAAAATGTAAGTGATGCAAGGGTCATAGCCCTCATTGGTGTGCGAAATTCTAACTCTAACTTTAGTTTTCAGCGAGAGCTCCTTACGGCAAATAGTTCGCATGATTGCTACACAAAGTGAAGAGCTGATCGAGATTGTGAACTTAAATGTAGAGAATGAGCAATATGTTTGTGCGGGAACAGTAAGTTTGGACTCAGATCTCCAGATGGACTTTCCTGTTTGAAATGCGGTGCTGACAACATTTGTTTTTCTTTCAGCTACAAAACCTGCATGTCCTTGAAAATGTCCTGAGCTACTTGGCCACGGCCCCCCACGGGGCAGAACTTGTGGGAGAAATCATGACTACCAAGGACGATCTTTCTGCAACGACGATCGGTCAAAGGCTAGCTGTCAACCTTATTGAAGCACAGAGATTACCCAGCCCCATTCGACTGAAGCGTGGCAAGGGCACGATTCCCATTCCGGGGATTGACGTTCCATTCCACTCTTCTTTCCTACGTCAATCTGTGGCCTCGTATAGAAAGATTCTACAGCGACGAATCCCAGAAGAGAACATACACTTGGACCGTATTGTGGGGAAGTGGATTCCCAACGTTATGGCAAGACCCTTCTCCATTAACGATGATTACTTGCAGGAAGCGCTGGAGTTGACTCAAAGCCCTATTTTGGGCGAATTGGTAAATGGTCCCGTCGCCGTTTAAACTTTCAATGTTTTGCATGTGTATATTGGTGTACTTGTTTCTATTTCCACTGGCTCATTTTCAAATCATTTCTGTCGTTTTTAATGCTTTTTCTTTTCAATTTGAATATCTCCTATATAGATTGGGGCACTGGTTTAGATGTTCTCTTGAACGCAAATCAACCCTAGAAATAGACCAAACTGTAGTCTACCAATATGTTTCGTTCTCGATGGCATATATCATTTAAGTGCGGCTTACCAGGTACGAAGATAGCACGGGAAAAGGAAGCTTTGTCTCGCCAACACGATCTTTGAATGACTTCCCGATTTGAGTTATTACTGTACATGATTAACTTAGCTGCAAGCCCTATGCTGGCAATCTTAATGGTTAACAATTAGAGGCCGCTTTTAAACTTTCTGCTGGGCACTGCATGAGCTCAGGCAATAGCAGACATGATATCCGTCCGTCTATAGAGATAGGTATGCCAATAGTCATTCATTGATGTTAATGGGGCTGAAAAGCAGCGGGACCTCCGGTCCTTTGGCCCCCTTTGCAATTAGGTCGTAAACAGTCGGCATGAATGAAGTCGTGATGTACAAGGCCCTCTAACATATGCCTCCAGTGTTGAATCGTATCACTAGCATGTCTTTGTAGCCGCGGAACCTCGTATCTTGCAAGGTTCCGGCCTGATTCGTGTTCCCAGTCTAGGTCTTCCGGCCCCTGGTCGCACCACTACGAATGGCCAGAACCAGGCTGAAGCTCCGTATCGGCTTTCTCAGACGGAGACAAGTGATGCCTTACATCGTGCGGTTGTCCGTTGATAACTGACTAGCTAGCATCTTCCACTTTAGCTGGAGCATTTAGCACGGCATCTAATTATGGGTCTAATGACACTAAGTAAGCCATTCTGCCTGTAGATACCAAAACTTGCAATCATTGGACGTGTATTTCGTATTGAATATCGTATCATAGAATGGATCCGATTACATAGTACGTACTGCATAGGTCTCATCCGATGCTCCACCGTTTCCTCCGCGCTCGGCGGGGCTGACTCGGCTGAATGTAAATCCCGGCGGCCCGCACGGAGCAAGGCCGTATGGAAATTACCATACCGGTCTGTATCGTCAGGATTCAAGCATTTTGGTTTGCGGACGCTAATACGTACAGTGGATACAGAGCCACACCATGGAACTAGATTAAGGTACCGTATATCGAGTATTTCACTCGTATCTATCGAACAATAACAGATATATACATATATATATAATTCCCATTGGTATTGGGAAAAACTCTGTACCGCCTTGAATGTTTAGTTAGGCTCATTCTTAGTCGATACGTCTATCTTCACCTCAGCTTGGGCGGATTATGCACGGAATTCTTGTTCATCATATGTTATCAGGCGCTGGGGATCCTTTCGCCGTTCAATTGGATGCCTTCGTATTACAAGTCAAGAGCCTCGATCGCATGCCTGACATGCCTGAAAACTCTGCTCGTGGCTGTATGCAGAGCAAACCAACTAGCTGACATCCGCCGGATCCTTTGGAACCCCCTGCAGAGTTTATAGCTCATCCAACCCTGACTGTCAATGAGCGCATGAGCCAAGCAATTGAGCAGATTATACGAGGTACATGCAGAGAAACAGGTATCAACACTCGGTTGTTAGTATGTTCAATTGGCCCACGGCCCCTCGATCTATTTATTTGTACGTACATCGTATCAAGTTGTGCAAGTTCAGGTCGATTATGATAGGCCCGCCTCGGCATAGGATGATACTATTACCTTGTAAGCCTCTTTTAAGCCCTGTCATTTATTGTACATCCAATGAACGTAGTCGTTCTTTGCGGAGCGCAGATTTACACGAATTAGTTCATAGTAAATTAAACCGTCAATGAAATCCAGGATAGGTCCCGCAGCGCTTTCATTTCGAACAAGCAAATTTACCCGATTGTTTAACTTTCGTATTTGTTTTTGATTAAGTTTTGACTATCGCAGAATCCACCGAATGTTCGATCGTGATTTGAGTTGTAGCCAATATGATTTAAATTCAACTTCGTGAAGAGAATGCAGATCAATACCCTACCCAGCATTATTTTCAAAAAGCAAAAATTATTCGATCCTCCGAGTATCTCTTTTATCATGACATGTTTTAAATCCGCATTTGCGGAGATTTTGAGAGATTTTCAATAGGCCCAAAGACCCAGCAGCTGGACCATTGAAACCAACGCTGGCACCCCTAGTAAGGCGCGGTTGCTTTGTAGACGTGTAATCACTGGTTTATATTGTCTCAGAATGTATTGTGACGCTTTGAAGCATGGTACGTGGCTTAAACTACGGAGTAAGCTTAAGGTATTTATTGTCACTTTGAAAACGTCAAACTGTTATGTCTTGATATACATCCCTGGTTATATATATTGTACAAATGGCACACGTGGAATATTTCTGTCTATACTGATTTCTGACTATAGAGCAAACTATATAGGTATCTCATACGGCCCGGACTCCACTGTTCTGTAAGCAATCTGCACATCGGTTATGCTGTCATGCGGCATTAGCCCTGGGGCCAGCGGTGCTCATATGAGCACGAAAACACACCATCATACGGTTGGTGGATTACCGAGTCAGTGATCAGCTTGAAGAATCATTCTGAGACAGGATTAAAATAAAGTTGGTAATATCACTCTGAATAGCTGGCTCGTATCCCAAGCTCGGCACTACCGATCTCTATCTTCACCTTGACCCTTGCATTCCCTGCTAGCCCGATGTGGCGAATGGTTCAGGTCTTATGCGCCAACACTCTGTAGAGATATATCGTAATTTGCTAGCGCCGTATATACAAACATACCGCTAGATCCTTCGACTGTGATAATTTTCCGTACCGCGTGCAGAAGGTAATATGGGGACCAAATCTTCATGAAGTGGATAAAGTCCTGCTAGTCATAGGCCAGGGTCATCTCAAGAACTATGAACATTCAACCCATCCACGTGGGATGCGCGAGGACCCCAAAAGAAGTAAGTTATGAGTATGTTGTCTGTGTTCCAGGCTAAAAGCTTATGGTAATGATCGGCTCAGCCGTACATCAGACTGCCAAACAGCTTCTGGAAAATTACTAGCTTCGCTTCCTGCAGCACTCTATATAACAGCTTATAAAGTCCTTTACTAGCACCTATCTGAACGAGATCAATCTGCTACGCCATATCTGAGCAGACCAAACTTTACAGCAACCACTGGGTTGCAACATTAAATAATCACGTACCTCAACAAAGGCTTCCGCTACATAATGTCTTCCTCGCCTGGCTCTGACCAAGGGACGGCTCCTCGTCCCCGACAACAACCAGGATCAGCTTGTGAAGAATGTCGGCGAAGAAAATTACGTTGTGATCGTCAACAACCGCGATGCGGCGTCTGTGCGGAAACCGGGGTAGAATGCCATATCACTCCTCTCCGACCACCTCGAGGACCCAAGAGAGGTCAATTCAAAGCACTTCAAAATCGCGTTGGTATGAACCCAATCCCCGCTTTTCATGAGGTATCTCCGAAATGAATAGCCACGCTAACACAGTGGACGTAGCCGCTCTAGAAAGCCGACTGACTGAACAGACAATTAACTCGATAACATCTGAGCCTTTGAAAGGAACAGAGGAAAATTCAGAAAGAACGTCACTTGAACTGGATAACAACACAGAGCAACAAAGTCAACAACCTCCTGCGCAGCCTAACCTTGACACTGCTGGATCTCGGATACCGGAATGGATGCGAGCCGAACTGTACGCAACAGCTCCTCATCAATCATAAATAGATTTGCACAACTAATGTGAAGAATAGTGATCAAACATATTTTGACAGAATTCACCCCATTGCCCCAATGCTTCATCAACGACGATACTTCTCTTGGGCCAGGGTGCCAGGACAATCCATGTCACGAACATGTCTACAATACACCATGTGGATCTTGGCAGCTTCGTGCTCCAGGCAATTCCAGAGCATTTGTGACATGCTATACAATGAGACTCGACAGATGCTGGAGGTGCTTGATACCCGGGATAACGATATCGACGGCCTTGAGATTGAACAAGTCCAAGCCTGGATTCTACTTGTACTATACGAGGTTACCAGAAGTCATTCACGTCGCGGTTGGATTAGCGCAGGTCGTGCTTTTCGATTAGTTCAACTGATGCGGCTATTTGAAATAGATGGAACTGGCGGAATACTGTCACCGTCAACTACAGAGGACTGGGTCACGCTAGAGGAAAAGAGGCGGACCTTTTGGATGGCATATTTACTGGATCGATTCATTAGCGTGCAGAACGGGTTGCCGCTGACACTAAATGAGCAAGTGGTATGTCTTCAACTTACACCTTCTGTCATATACTCGGTGTTTATACTGACTCTTGTGTCTACAGATTCTCACTCGCCTGCCTGCTGGTGATACCGAGTTCCAAAGTGTGCAGCGTGTCCAAATGGGATTCCTCTCCGAGGAAATCACCGCAACAATCCCCACGGTTATGTCGCCTTTTGCTGAATGCATTGTACTTGCCACTATCTGTGGGAGAGCTTTGCTACACAAACACTGTGCCTCCGTTGAGCGTGTCTACGGCCATACATCTCAGGATTTCTGGGACCGACATCATTGGATTAATAACATTCTGACCCAGAGGATCACAATGTTAACCATGAAATATCCTCCGGCATCTCAGCATATTGATCCCATGCTTATTTTCACTGAGATGGTCGCCAACACTGCGATTCTCTTCCTTTATAAAATCATTGAATTGATGCCTTGTCAGACTCCAACTAGCTCGGCTAATGTGATTGAGTATAAACAACGAGCTACAAAGGCGGCTGGAGAGATTGTCAGTATCACTAGAGCTCTATCTCTCTTCACCCAAGCTAAGGTATGTCTACTATTAATGTCGGGGTTTGAAAGCGCATTGATTAACTCACATAGATACACCCATTTACACCGATCTGTCTTTATATTTGTGCGGAATTTTTTACGCTACACCGAGAAGATGCCACCAACTCTTTCCTCGATTTGCAGCTCCATGAAATCATGGAAGCCCTGCGGAGTCTACAATTCGTCAATAATTTAGCTCGGAACTTTCTATTAATTCTGGACTCCGAGTCTAGTCCATGTTTAACCAACAGTAACCCCATCATGTTAAGTTGCGACGCCGTGGATGGTACCCAACTATCCTTCGATCCCTCGTCATTTGAAGTTACCTCCCAAGCGGGACTCGTTTCTATGGACCTTCAAAACACGATAGATGATAGACAGATAGATTTTCATTGGCGGATGGAGAATGCGGGCTTTAGTAATGTCTAATATGAGACATTATTGACCGCTGTCATCACGCCCTATTATGATTCTTTGCGTTTTACGCCCCATATATAAGTTAATGTGAAGACTAGAAGGATTGATGGCGTTCGCGAGACGGCTAGATATATGCTTTTAGTTTCAAATGGCTTCTATCAGTTCTATTAGTTATTATTATTTCTTGACACCAACAAAACATTCGATACCAATACTAGACTCTTGTTTCAATTCATTTGCTCGAAGATTTGACCATTGTTGTCATTGTCTCGTGTAACATTATAACTAGATATGTTTCATTTCCTCAACGCAGAGTAGGTTAATACGAGCGTCTCCTCCATAGCCTTTAACTACTGTATATCGTGTGGAACTAACGTACATCCGGCACCTAGATTCTGTAGATTTTAATTCTCCGAACGACCATACGCGATAGTTGCGTCACCTACCTTTTTCGGTCAAGAGTCAATTTAAGCTTTCTTGGTCCTCGATTTTAGTCCACTTCAACCAGAGTGTTGCAAACACGGGGCATAATATTCTTTTCATCTGGATGCACGATTTTCGATAACTAGAACCCCAATAGCTTAAGCTAGGTCCACCCCTGAAGACAGCAGAGCTCGCGACAGGAGCGGTAAGTTAGGAAACCCAGTGGGCTCAATATGAAGTATGTAACTACCTGACTGGGAGTTAACATGGGTGTAGACAAAGTAATCTTTCGGCGTCATAGTCTCGCGTATCAAAGTCTAGTCTTTAAGTGTAGATAGTGCACCATCCACAGCGCCAGATAAGATTCAGCGAGCTGCCAGGCGTCACATAAAATTCCAAATACGAGTACTACGAGCTTTCTGCCAATGTCCAACATATATGTTGACCGGGTTTTTACAAGAGATAAACAAGTATATCGTTTGTGGGCCTCGTGCGTATCACCATCCTGTACTGTAGAAAGTAATATACTGATTAAGCAGCACCGGTGGCTTGACCAATACACTAGACGTGTCAGTAACAGCCAAATCATGGTAGCCCACGAACCCAATGAAATGTTCAGTCTTGTACAGTGATTAGCCCAATACCTATCGCCGCGGAGTTGAGTAAACCGCACGAAACCCGAAAGATCTGGATCGTCTCAGATGGAAACGTGTTTTTCTATCTAAGGTTGCTTGCTCTCTCTTAAAAAGTAGATTTTTATACAAACTAGATAATAGCAACTTTGGTTGGATGACACCGAGCTCATTTCACGTATATCCTTCCTGCAGCCGGAACTTCTTGTCGTTTCCTGAACCAATCGGGCCAAGTTCAGGTTGATATATAACAGTAAGCATAAATTTATGTCCTCAACTCTACAGGCTCAGGGTATCCAACTATTTCTAGGGCATTTTTCGGCATCCGTCAGTTTGGAATGCTTAGCCGTACTTACAAATATTATGCCATCGCCGCATGAAGAGTCCTACAATACATACCACTGAAATATTCTAGCTTCACTTCGTTTGTTACATAGAACTACGTGTCTTCATGATCGAGGATGAAGCTACTCGATAGCCCCCACGTCTTACGCAAGCGCTTTTTGAGTTGCCAATGAGAATGCATACTATTTGCATACTAAGATTTTTGTCATGCTTTGTCCGGATCTATACGAGACTCGCAGAGGCTAAGGAAGCGCATGACCACTTGTGAGCAATTTACGTACCTTTTGTGGAATATGAAAGCTTGTTTGTAGTATTAGCATTTCAGAGACATATGCGGATGGATTTCCGTATTCATTATTACTCGTATTCAAGCTTGTCCTGCAATAGCATGGCTTTACATCCTTGGAGTCACATCGATAGAGTAAAGAGGATCTGGGATCGAGGTTGAGCTTCGGAAGGCCCTTGTGACTGTCAATCATGGACGCTTAGATACAGGCTGTTAGCAGCAGAATAATAAATGATATTCCTATATCAAAATCTACTCTGTACAAGTCTGGCATAGAGAAGTAATTGTTCAAGGAGCTAACAACATAATTATAAACAATGGACAAGGAAATGGTCTATCTGCTAAAATGATGTAAATCACCACGAAGGAAAATACAGAAGTAAAAGCAAACGGTCTACCTAGGTACACAACACAAGCATATCAAGAATATTTGAACAATCTTCGTTGATAAACATAAAGAAGATTCGATGTAAGAAGCTTCAATGCAGAAATCTCATATCTCTCCATGCTTTTATATATCGACGTGCAACATCCCTAGTCACTGGACCAACCGCTGCCAATGTTGGAGAATGCTCACGACTCTTCGTAGTATCAAGGAGTAATCCACCACAGGACATTCTCAAAAAGTTATCATCCAAGAAATCAATCAGTCTCACCGCAGGATTGTCTACCTCGGACCCCGGAAATCGTCGCACCATGCCCACCCAGTCTTTGAAGGGGATGACGTTGCTTGAAGGAATGCCCATTGCCTCTGCTAGTACTGGGATTGTATCCCGCCATTTCTGACGGACAGGGTTGTCAATGTGGTAAATTGGATAAGGCCTGTGTTCTCCAGAGATCAGATCACTCAGCGTGCCAGCGACCGCATCAACAGGCGTCCAAGAGAGTTCACCTTCGAGAGCTGGGAAAGCCCTCAACGTTTGTGACGATTTGATAAGGAACGAAAAGTGCTCCATTGGATTCCAGTATCCACTTGTGCTAGATCCCGCAACTTGACCTAATCGAACGGCCATAGGTCTAAATCTGTCAGGATGTTTGTGAAGCGTCTCATCCAACATTCGCTCACAGACAAGTTTGGCATCGCTGTATCCATTGTCAAGCACAGAGTTCATTTCAACACGAATTTCCGGTACGTTGCGCTCTCTACTCCAGATTGGATAGTAGCCCACAGTGGAAATTGAAGAGATGAGCTGGAAGGTTATTTTCCGTGGACCGCTTGCTGAAGCTTCGTTGGCCAGGTTGATGAGGTTTCTCATGACAACAAACTGTTGCTCAAAACCCATCAAGGCCCGTTTGCCACTCATTGGCCAAGCGTTATGGATAATGTGAGACACATCACGGACAAGACGATCATATTCACCACGCTGGAGACCGAGCAAAGGCTTGTGCGTATCTGTTTCAATTACTACTAACTTAGAAAGTGCTTCAGGTGTCAGGAAGATCCCTTTTGACAGAAGTGACTCTTGCTGGCGTTTTAACGCATCTGAGCGGCTGACTCGATTGACACAGAAGACTGCCTTGACAGAGGGTAAATTGGCCAAGTGGGCAACTAAATGCGAGCCGACGCTGCCGGTTGCTCCTGTGACAAGCACGGCTTGATTTGACCTGACTGGATGGGCTGGGGAGGAGATAGGAACTGCAGTAAAGCCGCTGACTGCTTTCTTGAGGTATTTACTGACGGACGCTTCACGTGCCACAATGTCAGTTTTCGGAGCTTCACTCGTGACAGCCTTGGGAGGGATAGGGATTCGGTCGTACCTCTGGCCGGAAGCCAGCGCGATAAAGATGCGCTGGATATTGACTTCTGGACGGTGTCCATCAGTATAGTCGACATGTCCAAAGCCTACCAACTTCAGGTCTTTCTCCCATCGTGATTGGTGAGCAATCGCGTGACGACGGCCGTCCTCAAATAGCCACCAGCCTTCCAGAAGACCGAAGATGACATCAATCCAATACACAGTTTCAGTCATCTCAAGCATCATTAGGAATCCGTCAGGGCGTAGTGCCTTGTGAATATTTTGCGTAGACACAGTGAGACTGTGGGTGGCATGAACGGCATTACTGGCGAGAATGAGGTGCTGGGTTCCAAGTAAATCGTCTGCAGGCTGTTTCTCAATGTCGTGGACACGGAACTTCATAAAGGGGTAGGCTTTGAATTTTTGGCGGGCCGCAGCCACGAAAGATGGCGCCAAGTCGGTGTAAGTATACTCGATGGGAAAGTTCAACTCGGCTAGCATTGGCACAATCCATTTGGTGGTGCCTCCAGTGCCAGCTCCCATCTCCAGAATTTTCAACGAGCCTTCATTCCTTGGCAATTTGGATATCAGGCGTCGAAGGAAATCTTTCATCTGCTCGTAGGCCAACTTGTTCAAAAGAGAATCACCGTAAAGGCCAGACACTAGTTCGCGTCCTTCAGGTGACCCGAAAATCAGCTTGATACCGTCCATCTTGCCGGTCAAGACATCTGCAAGGCGAAGACCACAGAACTGCGTGAGTCTGTTTGCAAAGTTGTGGTCTGGGTAATCTCTAACCAACTGCTGGCAGATATCGTTGCTCGACTTAGTAGGGGTTGCGACCGCAGTACGTGTAATTGTACCATTGGCATCGATGTCTATCAAGCGAGCTCCCTTCTCGAGCATCATATAGAGATATTCAGCAAGGCGGTTGTGTTGAGGCAGATGCTTGATAGGCTCCAGCTTCTGCCCTGGCTTGGCTGCTTTGAGAGACACCCCAAGTTGTTCAAAGGCCTCGACAGCCAGAGCGATACAGAGCTGGTCTTGTTTGGGGAGAACGGTATCGATGTAGCCGGCGCAGCGATAGTCTTCGATAAACTTGTCAGTCAGGACCTTTGTCTCGTGGAAAGCTTCAAGAAGAGTTGAAGCGGGAAGGTTGAGGTTGCCTCCTGTGGCACGTGACGCGCTGGAAGAGGAAGGCGCAGACCCAGGTCCCGAAACGGAAAGAGCAGACTTGGGTGCCTCAGGCTCTGGGGCAGCACCTGCCGAAGAAGACGATCCGTTGATTTGGACATCAAACTCTTCCACCGACAGATCCTCCAACATCACCTCTTCCGGCACGTCGACACCGAACTTGGACGAGATATCAGACCGCAACTCGGTCGAAAGCAGAGAGTCAACACCAAGGTCGCGTAGAAGTGTGCTTCGTGTGACGCTGCTTTCCTCAATCCCCAAGAACTCGACAAGGAACTCGATGACATCTGCCTTGCTCGTGGATGAAACGCTAGTAGCAGCATTGGATGGCGTGAAGACCCTCGCATCATCGAGAGACTCGTCATCGTCATCGTCATCTTCTTCTTCATCCTCGTCGTCGTCTCCAACCTCTTCAGTTTCGTCTGCAGATGCTGGTAGGTTGGCGCGAATACATTGCAAAAGTCCTTGGAACGTGGTCACCTCCACAAGCTGCTCTTCTGGCAGTGAGCACTTGAATATATTTTCAATTTCTCGTGCAAGCTCCATTCCCATTAAAGAATCAATGCCAATATTTGCAAGCTCAACGTCTTCTTTGATCTCCTCGGGCTCAAGTCCTGATAGTTCTGCCAGCATTGCTCGCACCTTGCCGATGATGTCTGGATGGCCAGATGATACCTTCTTCTTGGGAGCTTTGGGAGCTTTGGGTGCTTTTGGGGCCTTCCTGGTCTTTGTTGCCGGGGGAATGGCTGCACTATTCAATGATGCAGCTGGAGTCAATGCAGTCATCGCGATCCCAGGCTGCACCTTGGCCGCGGCTGATGGAACAGCAGAACCAGCGCCACTACCGGTAGCCGTCAAACGGCTAAGCAGCTTGCTCATTGACAGTTTTGCCACCTTTGCATAATTGATGCCAAGGATGACCTCGACAAGCTCACCATTGACGCCATTGAAGATAAAAATGTCGGTGACATAGGCCTTGTCACCGTGCTTTTGGTGAAGAGCAAACACATCCCACGTTGCAGGACGCTCTGCGCTAGGTTTAACCTTGGGGGATCGAATCCATTGTTCAAAGCCATTTGCAATATACATGTCGGTCCGCTCACGATCCGTCATACAGTTGACCCATATTCCACCAACCTGACTGAAAGCATCGGACAAATGGGCATCCAGCCATGTTTCACCAGATGGCGCCATAACGACTCTACCAGCAGACTCAGTACCTTTACCAACCAGTTTCTGCAGCCCGCGATATTGTTCGCCGTAATCAACAATTTCGCCAAAAGTCTTATAGATGTTGCGACCCTGGATAACATCGTCTGCATCATCTGCTTTGAGTAAAGCTGCACAACGGTCATGACCGACGAAACGTTCATATCTGGCAAAGTCGGCTTGGAATTGAGGGTCATCCAACCCTCGGAAAACAATCTTTCCAGTAACGTGAGTGGTTGTTGCAGTCTTTCCGGTGCCAGTGCTATAAATCTTGAAGCTCCAAGTGTGGGCAGGGTCATCAAGAGCCTCATACTCCAGCCAAACTGACTGTGAAGGGTCCATACATATTGGCGCCTGGTTATCCACCGAATGGATTTGAGGCTGCATAGTGTCGGTTACACCTGGATAAAGAGTGCGAAGACCCTCAATAGCCAGGTCGACTTCCACGGTGGCTGGACAGATTGCTGCGGTGTTGGCAATGATGTGACCGGTAACTAACTCTTCATACTTCGGTATCATGGTGTTGATACGGAAACGAGGCTCTCGCTGATGGCTATCTTGGTACCCAACAAAAGTTAAAAGAGTTTTCGGGAGTTCCTCTACAGTCGTCTTCACCACTTCAACAACAGTAGGCTCTCCACTGAACTTGGGGGGCTTTTTCATCTCAATCCAATGGCGGGCCTTCTCAAATTGATACGGGGGAAGTAACAACGGTGCGTACGAATACGTTTGCTTGGAATTGTGCGCCCAGAAGGAGATGTCGAGACCATTTTTCCACAAGCTCACTGTTGCATCGGAGAGATTGGTCAAACCACTGGAAGTATTCGTGATGTTGATAGCCTGGAAGTGGTACTCTCCAGAAGACCCTAAAGCACGGCTGGTCATGTTTGTAATTGTTGAGTTGGATCCCGCCTCGAGCCAAATACTGGAAGGGAATTCTTGGGCAAGCCTCTGCACGGCATGATTAAAATAGACGGGGTAACGCATATGCTCTGCAACGAACTTGGAAGTCAAGTATCCATTGGAGCCAGTCTCAGTAGCCCTCTCGAGTCGAATAGTGGGCTGACAGAATGTCAATTCACTGCCTACTTTGTCCAGCTCATCCATTAATGGCTCTACCAAAGTAGAGTGGAAGGCATTGGTGACGTTCAACACCTTTGTGCGCATCGAGGAGAAAGCACCGGTGGATGCAGTCTTAGCCGCTGCTTCGATGGCCTTCGCAGACCCAGCAAGTGTAAAGCTACGGGGTCCGTTGTAGCAAGCGATGGTTGCCGCTATTTCTCCAACGACGACCGACGCGGAAAGCAGGCTCTGAACTTGTTCTAGATCACCTTCCACTGCCATCATCGCGCCTTTCTCAGAACCCCAATCTTCACGGATAATCTTTGCGCGACCGATTATCATCTTGATAGTATCTTCGAGGCCAAGTGCTCCTGAGATGCAAAGGGCAGTCAATTCTCCGAAGCTGTGACCAACGACAGCTGCCGGCTCCACATCGGACTCGATCCAAGCTTTAGCGGACGAGTACTGAACGGCAAACAGCATTGTCTGCAAGTGTAACGGATCTTCAACAGGGGCTTTCTGAAAGACCCTTGGGAAAATACTGCTCTGTCCAAGCTTAGTCACAATTGCATCACACTGGTTCAAGTGTTGGCGGAGAATGGTCACGTTCTCGTAAAGTTGCTGATCGAGGCCCACGAAGGTAGACACTTGACCTCCAAAGCAAAGAATAACAGGTCTAGTGGGAACTTTTGAGTGAGATGAGATCTCTGATTTCCCACTAGCAAAGGAGGACAACTTCTGTTCCAATTCCTGTAGAGAAGCAGCATTGAAGATTAAACCCTTATCATGGACTCTGTTGGATTGGCGGGAAACATTGAAGGAAACATTTCCTAATGTCAAATTCTTCGACGAAATAGATTTGGATTGAAGAAATCTAACAAATCGCGATGCATAAGCCCGTAAGCTGCGATCATCCGGACCGGTGAACCAGAATGGAGACTTGGATCCTTCCACTGCTGCTGCCGACTTGTCTGTAAATGGAGCCTGCACAACCACCATGGAAGCGTTTGAACCGGAAGCACCGTAGTTGTTGATCAAGGCAGCGCGGAAATTTTCGTTCCAAGTCAAAGCCTTTGTTGGTATTTCCATATGGTGGTCTGGGCCATGGTGTATGTGAGGGTTGATAGTAGAGAAGCTGGCCTGCGGGGGAATTCTTGCTTCTTGAATCATGAGGATGGTCTTAACGAGAGAGATCAGACCCGATGTACATTCAGTATGGCCAATCAAGCCCTTGACAGATGACAGCTGAAGAGCTGTTGTTCGATTTGTTCCGCCAAGCACATTGTGAATACTCTCGTATTCAGCAGGATCACCAACTGGTGTACCAGTACCATGTGCCTCAACAACAGTGATCTGCTTCGGCTCCAGGCGAGCTTGACCAACCACATCACGGAAGAGATCCGAGAGACTAGGTGCGTTTGGAACGAAGATCGGAGTGCAGTTCTGGTTTTGGTAGACAGCAGAGCCTGCAATAGTTGCCAAAATCTGGTCCCCGTCTTCGATAGCAGAAGATAGCTTCTTGAGGAACACGGCTGCGATACCCTCACCACGGCAATATCCATCTGCCTTGGCGTCAAATGGTTTACACTGCCCAGTTTGACTGAGAAAGGAAGCTCCTGCTAAATTTTGAAACCAAAGTGGATTGGTCATGATGTTAGTACCGCCAGCCAAAGCTGCTGAGCATTCGCCGCTAAGAATTGCCCGGCAAGCCTGATGAACGGCAACAGCGGACGACGAGCAAGCCGTGTCAATAGTCAAGCCGGGACCGGTCCACCCGAAATAATGACTGATCTTACCAGCAATGAAACTCTTCAAGTTTCCGGTCGCCGAGAAGGCATTGGGGGCGTGACAAGCAATGTTGTTCTCATAATCTGCTGCACAAACACCGACATAGCATCCGATCTTTTTATCGACGGTCTTTGATCGGAAATAACCAGACTGTTCAACGGCCTGGTATGCACACTGCAGCATATGCCTTTGTTGGGGGTCTGTTGATCCAATCTCACGTGGACTCTTCTTGAAGAACTTATGATCGAATGCATCATGGTCTCGAATGAAGTTTCCAAACCACTTCCGCTTAGGATCGATATCTCGGAAGACAGTCTCGAACGAGAATCGCTCTTTGGGGACCTCTTGATGTTGCGATTCCCCTTTGAGAAGGAGCTCCCAGAACTCCTCAACGTCATCAGCGCCAGCGACCTTGAGCGACATGCCGACGACTGCAATATCATTATCGCCAATCAGATATGGATTAGTCTCAGGCTTTTGGTTAGACTTTCCGCTCACATCGGCAATATGAATAACTTGAGAGCTAAGAACTCGCATGATGGAAGGGGGTACTGGTCGTTCCGGGCCAAATGAAAGAAGGAGTGAAGGCTTGTCACTCAAGCGTGTCTCTTGCATAGACTCAAACAACTGATGCCATTCCGATTTATCAACCAAAATTTGTCGCAAAGCAGCATGGTGAAGCTTGCTGTTGGCTAGATCCTCAACTCGGGTGGTAAACCGTGTCGGAAGAAGTAGCTCGGACAACTCCGGAAATTGGAATTTAGGCTGTGTATTGGTGAACTCGATGACAGAATCGATTTCGTTCCGGTGCGAGTCACTGTGGAAACGGCCAACGAGACCAACCTCATTGGCAATAATACCAGCAGAACGGAGTGCTTTCTGTAAAGCCGCGATAGTTTTGCTTGATGTTGTGACAGTTGCGCGGCGCTGATCATAGCTCACCGAAATGTATGTCTGTACATGTCAGAATATTTGAATTCACTATGGGAAAGGGGCATATACCTACATCAGGAAACCCGGCCAAGATACGCTTTAGTTCATACTCGCCATTGGTGGTATTCCAGGCAGTTGCCAGTGATTTCGAAGGACCATGTTCGCTGTCTTGTGCGTCTACAATGGCTCCGATAGCCATTGCAAGGCGCACCGCAACCGAGCCATACTTTGCGAATTGACCCTCACCAGCGCTGCTAGATACGGCAAGAGCACTTAGAATACCAGTGCAAAACCCCAGAGTTTCTGTGTTATCCGACTTCCGTAGCTCCGGGTGTTCTTGGGTGTAACTGGCATATTGCGTCAATTGGGTGATGACAACAAGCGGGCTGAGGAGAATATTGGGAAGAGGGAAAGAATCGCCGCGTATGTCTCCCGATCTGATCCAGTCGCTCAGGTTCTTCAATTCCTTTCCTCCATCAATCACCTCAAGTTTCGGGATGCTATTGAGGAGTGTAGTCCATATGGTAGGCAACTCATCAACGACGTCGAGCACCCATTGGTAAGCAGGTGAGCCCAGAATCGTTTCTCGTAATTTGAGGAAGGCTTCTTGGTTGAATGACAATGCCTGGGGACCGAAGAGAAGGACAGTGTTCCCTTCGGAGCGATTGACTATCCGGCTGACCATTTTTGCAAACAGAATAACCGTTCACTGCGAGACCGCTATCATCTGCTGAACCCGGAAATGAAGGATAATATCAATTGATATCAATGATGAAGATACCAAAAGAACGAAATACGGGCCAGGAAAAAGGTAAAGAGATCTAAGATATGCAGTGAATAGCTTCGAGGTTGAGCTCTGATTGTCTATGCCGAAAGATGTTTGGTTTATGGGGTATGTAATAGTTCATGGCGGTGCTATTTACATAAATTGACAAAGGCCACCAATAACCCTAATAGTTGTATCTCGATCTCTTAGAATGGCATACCATGCAAACGCCTCTCAGCTAGTCTTCCTGGACAGCCTACTAAGTGAGGAGATATCCAAAAACTCCGGGCCACTTCGGGTCCTATCTCCACGAGTGTGAACGGAGTAGGGCAACTTAATAGCCATACGACCGAGCTGACAGCTCTACCACATAGCTTAGGGTCCACTCCTTCAACTTATCTACATGGAAAATATGAGCCCCTGATCTTGAACAGGGGCCGAAATCAGCACGCCCATTGAACCGGCCCGGAGGAGAGCACTGTCCCACTCCACTCGGCAAGAGTGCTACATACCTCCGACTGTGCATAGAAACACTTGTACACATGGGCGCTAAAATTCTTCGAACTAACTTCTAGGATACAAATTTTACACTAGTACGACATGATTTAAGCTTAAACATCAGCTTTGTATTACGAACGTTCGGGCGGAGTTTTAACTCGGAGATGGTTGTATTGACTTTGTGAGCACTAGCCCATATATGTAAGACTCAGCTCCAGGTGGGACGGTAATTCGGTGTACTTTGCATACCGGTAGTGATTGGGTGACTGCTCTTCATATCAGCGGTCCCTCGTATCAACAACATTACATTTTGACCCTTTGGTCGAATGCGTAAGTAGGCGAAAATCGGATGTAAAAGGGGCGTGGCAATTTTCGAGCTGGCATGGCACATATATACTTATTTTCCGGTCTCGGCGACTAGGTAGTAATCATTATCCAGCAGGTTGATTAGGGTTATTCCACCATGTAGCATATAAGGCGCTCGCCATTGGAATTGTGAAGGAAAGACAATTGGTACAAAGCTTGCAAACACTAAATACGTCTAGAGATCGGGCCAATGTTCTGCTAATCTAATCGAAGAAACTGGTTATCCGTGAAATAGGAATTTTATTACTGATATCTTTCCGAATATCTACCTCATGGTAGTTGGCCTATTTCCAATGTTCTGAAAGAACGATTTGTGTCTATATACAGTACCGTATATATGAATTTAGCGCTTACACCATGCCTACAAAGATCTCTTGGCTCCTTGCATAGGTATATAGGGTTGAATAGTGACTATCTAGATTTTCCTTGGTATAAAACATTTCGTCCAATCAAAATATGAATTTGTTCTTGAGCTTGTCTTCTTCCACGATTTCGTCCTTCTTCGCTACAAGTTCGGGCATGTCCCAAGTGACGTTGATGTAGCGACCGCCTAGCCACTCGCGCTTTTCTGAAGTGAGGAACACGAGGGTGTCGGCACTTAGATCTGGTGAGTCGACAAAGACTATGATAATAATTAGAGACAAAGTTTCACATGGTTGATGGAATCAAATTTCTCACTATGTTTCTCAAAGTCGTGCAATCCCTCTGGTCCACCCATCATGTCGGTGGGACAGTTTCCTGGATGAATAGCAAATGCAGTCACACCTTGCTTTCCATATTCAGCATGAATGAGCTGGGTAAACCGTAATAATGATGCTTTTGAAGTTTGATAAGCGCTCAATGTTGGGTTCAACAGGTGAGCTGCCACGCTCGTAACCTGGATGATATATGGGTTGGGGCTTTTTGCTAGCATAGGTAGGAATGACCGAGCAACGAGATACGGTCCTCGAAGGTTCACACTCATGATATTCCATCACTCTTCAGGATCAGTTGCGGCAATTCCTCCATGAGAGCCCAGTAGGCCGGCATTGTTGATGACAATATCAATTCGACCAAATTCGCTTTCAATAAGCGCAGCAGCATTTTCAACGCTTTGGGGATCAGCCACGTCTACATTCACTGGCAAAAGTTTGAGAGGCTTTAGATTGGCGGATTCCGCAGTGGCAGCTACATCTTTAGCTAACTGAGACATATCTGGTCGCGCGCCAGCGGCGACAAAGGAAGCTCCCGCTCGAACGAATGAAAGCACCATCGCACGGCCTAGACCTCGCGAGCCTCCTGTAATGAAAATGGCTTTCCCGGAGAAGTCGAATTGGCGAGGGTCAATCGCTGGGTAGGAGTCACTGTGAACAACTGAGGTCACATCGTAGTCACCTATACGTTCAAGTGGAATCAGTTTCAAAATTTACAATGCACCCCTGAGCAATTCTAACCAGGACCCTCCAGTATATTTTGGGATCCGCGAGGTGGTGGCATCTCGAACACTCACTCGAGGTGATGTTCTAATTCTGCAGATTGTAAAGCCTCAATGTGCTTCCAACCTTTCAAATATTCCAAGGTTGCTTGACCCTGGAAGCTTGAAGATTTTACAGCCTTGCGCGTGTGCAGCCGTATGCTCGTGTTTCTATAATTTGACTGCTTTCCCCGGAATTCTGGATAAACATCAACAAGCATTCGATTTGGTGCTATCTTTGTGATGTCTAAATTTCCAAAAACCATTCCGGAGATAAATTTTGTAAATCACCGAGACTACAGTCAAATCTACATACCGCAAACATGAGTCGCTCTAGCAAGCTAGCGCCGTTAGCCTGGCCGGGGGTCCGAAAATACGGCCACACTACCAACGGCTCGTGATTACTAGCAGCCGCTAAGGCGTACGTAGCTTGTAGCTAGTAGCTAGACTGCCGATCGCGACAGGGGGCGGGGCCGCTAAGCCCAGGGCCTCTACTATGTAGGGCAGTGGTGCTTTAGCTGTGTCGCTAACCCGGATCGGAGTTTTGCGTCGGAGTTTTCCCCACAGCAAGATAGACATGTTGGTAAAAGTCGTGGTGTTTGAGCACTGCTCGGCCAGACGTTAGGTATTGAGATCTGTAGCTGGATGCATACGTGTAGCCAGGATGACACCTGGGTAGGAGTCATCATCATACTTACCTAGGTAGTCAGCTTAAAAGATAGATATTCAAGAGGAGCCCAAAGATCTTGATAATTTACAGAGATTCCAGATTAGAAATTTTCGGTTGGTACAGTTACCTCTTACAAAAGACAAACAGCATTTTTATCAGAGATTTGAGGTTGTGGAGACTCAAGAAACCCTACATTGCTATCAAATCAACGGAAAAACAGACTAGTCACGGAGATCTGCAAACATGTATGACCCGGCACGTACTCAAGATGTTCTCGGACAATTGCCGCTATTGAAAGCATACAACCACATCATGGTTGGATTCCCGTTAGAAGATTCCAGCAACCGTGACGAGATAGTTCAAGCATTGAAATCCGCAGCTCTTAAGCTCACGACGGCTATTCCATGGTTAGGTGGCAAGGTTGTCAACGTGGATAGCGGACCGGATAGCAGTGGTATCTTTCAAAGTGTTCCTTGTGAAGAATTCTCGCCTCCGAACTCGATCCTCCGTGTGAAAGACTGCACCGACGTTCTTGCCCCGTATCCAGAAATTGTGGCTGCAAGGGGACCAGCATCTATGTTAGATGGCGCAGTAATCGGACCCAAAAATGCATTCCCGCTCAGCTACGAGGATTCCGAGACAGATCCCGCACCAGCTTTGCTCATCCAGGCCAGTTTCTTGAAGAGCGGTCTCATTTTGGATATGGCCGCGCAGCATAACATGTCCGACGGCGGTGGTATTCTTGCCATGCTTAATGTAATCGCAACCGCTCTTCAGGGCCAGGAAATCCCTGCTAGCACGATTGAAGCGGCCAATCTAGACCGCAGAACTGTGATCCCACTTTTAGGTCCAGAAGAACCATTGCTCGATCACAGCCATTTGATCAGGCCCCCTCCTCCAGCTGTGAGACCACCACCACCTTCACCTTTGACTTGGTGCTTCTTTCGCTTCTCAGCCGAGAAGCTGAATGCCATCAAGGCAGAAGCAAGCGATCCTGCTCATTTGACGGTGCCTTTCATTTCTCGTGATGATGCACTCTGCGCGTTTCTCTGGAAGCGTATCACGACTATTCGGTCGCGTCGACGTCAAACACCAGACGATACGTCAAAATTTACCAGAGCGGTTGATATCCGTAAGACCATGGGAATTCCATTCGATTATATGGGCGTCTCAGTAAGCAATGCCAGTACTTGGCTTTCGTTTCAGCAAGTGACGAGTCTACCACTGGCAGCAGTGGCTTCAGAGCTACGCAAGACTCTGAATGAGATAGACGCCAAGTTCGTGCAAAGCTTTACCACTTTTGTATCGCGACAAAAGGATAAGAGAAACATCGCCTATGCGGGTAAGTTCAACCCTGATACCGATATGGGTACTTCATCCATGGCATCTGTACCTCTTTACAAGGCAAATTTCGGTCTTTTGGGGAAGCCAACCCTCGCTCGTCGACCTACTTTCGCGCCCATCCCAAGTACTATCTATGTCATGCCACAAACCCTCCAAGGCGATGTCGATGCACTGGTCTGTCTTGGAGAGGCGGATATCGCTGCACTAAGAGACGACCCCGAGTGGTCATCATGCGTAGAATATATTGGATAAGTTCTGGAAGAGGATGGCATTGTTCATGTTTCAGACCCTATAGATTGCAATGTTATTGTTGCTCATGGAGTTTATCATCGGAACGAGTCCTAAATTTGAACATGGAGCATACCTTCTAAAAGTAAAGTTTCTTGGACGTATATAGGTAAGAAAAATGATCTGCATGCAGACCACACAAAACTGTTCATTGAATTAGAGAATCAAGCATAGGGAATAAAGCGTCCAAAATACCTTGAAAAAAATATCCGTTAACAAAAAAAGTTAAAGAGACCACGGCCAATAACCTGCAAGTCCTTAATCACCGGACATTAAGTCGCAGACCGAAGCTGCAGAATAACAGGTTCCGAATCAGATGGTGCCCCAGCGTTAGTGGCAGCAATAACTGATATCCCTACAAGATTTGTCTGCGTGTTAGGGTCATTCCTCTCCGAAACTATCGCCCAACGCCGAGGGGCAGCGATTCAATTAGCTGAAGGCCCCCTCTTGGCTTACATGATGACTAGCTAGCTCAAGGTATCGAATTCCTTGAATACTTATAAGCCGGATGTTGACTCCCAGAAAGTTCGAAGACTCATTTTAGACCTGAGGGTGCTCTTCACAATCTAGCGACCCGTCCACTCCAGTCATTCAATAAATTGCTCATCGTCTTAATTCTTGCCAAATTATCAAAATTATTAACAACAATGGCAGTAAAGCCTATCGAAGTTGCCATTATTGGTGGTGGGATCACAGGACTCACCTTAGCTTTGGGTTTACAAAAACGAAACATTAACTTCCACATTTACGAGCGAGCACAAAGTCTTCGCGAAATAGGAGCTGGGATTGGCTTTACGCCAAATGCCGAACGTGCAATGCAAGCTTTAGATCCACGCATCCATCAGGCATTTAAAAGCGTCGCTTCTCCAAATGCATCAGATTGGTTTCAGTGGGTGGATGGCTTCAGCGGCGTCAATGGCGATAAAGATACGGTCGAAGAAGATGTCCTGTTCAACATGTATCTAGGCGAACGTGGATTTGAGGGCTGCCACCGTGCACACTTCTTAAAAGAGCTTGTTGACCGTCTTCCCGAGAATTGTGTGACATACGGCGCACATCTTGAGACCATAATCGATCAAGGAGACAATGAGGCGATCCAACTGAGATTTCATAATGGTGCAACCGCTGAGACGGATTTAGGTAAACAGCACCCTTGCATATTGGCATGATAGTGATAATCAATTCGTGAAAGTACAACAGCTGATACATCTTGATTTTAGTTGTCGGTTGTGATGGTATACGATCGCGCGTTCGACAACTGATCTTGGGCGAACAAAACCCTGCGTCATATCCTACATACACTCATAAGAAAGCCTATCGAGGCCTAATCCCCATGGAAAAGGCTCTTCCGGCACTTGGAGAGTCCAAGGTCAATACTCGATTCATGCATCTCGGTCCGGATGCGCATGCGCTGACATTTCCGGTGGCTGGAGGGAAATTAGTGAATGTGGTGGCCTTTGTGACTGACCCGGATGAATGGCCGTATGCAGACAAGCTATCTGCTCCCGCCGAAAAGGAAAATGCTATTTCAGGTTTCTCGAAGTTTGGAGGTGCAGTGCGGACGATCATGGATCTACTATCGGAAGACTTGGATGAATGGGCTATATTCGACACATACGACCACCCAGCATCCACATACTACGACGGTCGCATTTGTATTGCCGGGGATGCTGCGCATGCAGCCTCCCCTCATCACGGTGCAGGGGCTGGTTCTGGCATTGAAGATGCCACTGTGTTGGCTACCGTCATTGACTTTGCGCGAACTCGATTGAACGAGTCACTAGACAAGTCTCGATCAGAAGTTTTGAAGGCGGCGCTTGCAACCTACAATGCGGTCAGGCTGGGCCGGTCTCAGTGGCTCGTCGAAAGCAGTCGCATCCTAGGCGAAATCTATGAGTGGCAGTATGAGGTGACTGGTAGCGACAAGAAAAAGTGTGAGGACGAGGTCTTTTGGAGATCACATAAGATCTGGGACTATGACATCGACCAGATGTTGCAGCAAACAGCGGAGGATTACAAACAACGACTCAGCTCTTGAGCGCACTTTTTTTGAAGCATCACTTTCAAGTGCTAGTAGCTAGTAAAGTCCCCCGTCGTTTTGCTTTTTTATTGGTATCATGATTTAGCTTGAACACGTTCTATGGAAGACGTTAGCCCTAATCGTCACGCAAGCCCTAATCATTTGACATAACTCTAAGTACTCTTCGCGATAACTATGGCCTACTTATGTCAGAAGTGGAATTTAATATCGAACGTGAGATTCCAATCTTGTAAAAAAGAGGTGCTTCGTATATAACAAGCGGGGACTTATTATTGGATGCGCGTGCGAAAGCTGTTTAGGAGTCAACAATTAGAGCAGTCACTTAGGCAATGCGAAGACAATCATGCATCCGGAAAAAGAAGAATAAACTCCGACCCGACATAAAGCAGCCTTGGACAAGCCTCATCAAAAGCTATTACGTAGCGCAAGGCCCTCGACGGAGCACCTTCGTCCAACTCGCTGGTCACAATACGAACGCTCAACCTTTCTTCGCCTGGGTAAAATTATGCTATCTCTGAAAATCCTTCTAGTGGCGCAATGATACTGTACCGAGTATAACAATTAGCAGTAGGTACCGAGTTGTGCAATTAAATCATGGCTAGCATTAAACACCAGCCCATGGGTGCATTAGCGCCTGCAAGCTTTAATATCCGGGGATTGGGGCTTTGTTTTAGTGCAGTCTTTTTGGCCCCTACCAGCAGTAGAACCAACCAGTCTGATTCGTAGGGCTTGAAGGGGCCAACACGTGCATTCATCATCCCTCAGCTTTTGTGATATTCCGCAACATCGAGGAGCGATCAAAGAGATCCGTTTATGTCCGTTTTTGTCACACAATTCTAGTCGCTTCGGGCCAATGTATGGATGACTGAAAGGCTAACTGAAGAAGGCAATTCGACATCATGCAGATGCTAGTAATTAGTTCTTCATAGGCCCTGAAGAAATCCTTAAATACAAAACCCAGCTGTCCTCGATGGGTGCGGTGTAATATGATCAGACACACTTCTAGAAATCTTTCGCTATAGTTAACATCCTAAGGAACAAGCACCGATAAATTTGCGCAACATGGCCGCAAGACTTTCAACTTGTCTCCTGGCGGCTCTCGCTTACAACCAATCTGCCGTGGTCACCCCAAGTTCTTCAAACTACAACAGTAGCCTCACCATCTACAACTTGAACATACCCATCTTACCTGCAGCTGTCACATATCCAAGCACTACGGAAGAGGTTTCTGGCATCGTGAAATGCGCTGCCGAAGGGAACTATAAGGTACAGGCAAAAAGTGGTGGTCACAGCTATGGAAACTACGGTAAGACATAACTTTCAACACTCCGCCTATAGTGAAAACAAAATTTGGGAGTATATTTGAACTGACAAACATTCGGCAGGCTGGGGCGGAGAAAGTGGAGAAGTTGTGATTAACCTCGCCAACCTCAATGGATATTCTTACGACAACTCAACGGGATATGCCACTGTCGGTGCCGGTTCTCGATTGGGTAGCGTCACGACCGCTTTGTACAACTCTGGAGAGCGTGCTGTTGCTCATGGATCATGCCCTGATGTTGGTATCGGAGGCCACGCCACCATCGGTGGAGTTGGACCTACATCTCGTCAGTGGGGAGCAACTATCGATCACGTTGTGTCTGCCACTGTCGTCCTTGCCGACGGCAGAATTGTCACTGTCTCCGAAACCGAGAAACCGGATCTCTTCTGGGCCTTGAAGGGAGCCGGTGGCAGCTTTTTTGTTGTGGCCGAGTTTGTTTTCCGCACCGAAGCTGCTCCTGCTGGGGGCGTTTCGTACACATATGCTTTCAGAGGTCTCAATGCCACGGCCCAAGCACAAGTCTTCAGGGATTTCCAGACTTTCATCTCCAACTCTAGCTTGTCTTGGGAGCTGTATATCATGATGGTTGGGCTTCCCACTGTTATTGAAGTCACAGGTGCCTTCTTTGGCTCCTTGGAGGATTTCAACGCCATTGGCCTTGAGCAAGCGTTCAGTATTACCCCCGTCGCCAACGTCACTGTCATTCCCAACTGGCTGGATATGGTGGCTATCTGGGCTACTGAGTCGGAGACTGCAGAAAGACCAGCCTATTTCTACGCCAAGTCATTGGATGTCTTGCCAGATGCCTTACTTTCCGACGACACCATCGACTCAATGTTCGAATATCTCACCACAACGCCTGATGATGCATTGACCTATGAGCTAGAGGTCCAATTGGTCTCTGGTGCCATGGCTGAAACTGCTAGCAACGCTACTGCTTTCCCTCACCGTGACGTTTTGTACTGGATTTTCGCCTATGCAGCTACCAATGGCACCGTTTCTAACACTACCATTGACTTCCTGGATGGCTTCAACGATGTTATTTACTCTGCATTCCCCAACGAGACTTTCTACGCCTATGCAGGATATGTCGACCCTCTACTTTCAAACGGACCTGAATTGTACTGGGCCGACAACCTTCCGCGTCTGGAACAAATCAAGAGGGAATATGACGAACATGATGTTTTCCATAATCCCCAGAGTGTTCCCGTAGAAGATAGCGATGGATGTGGCTGGTAATGGAGTGGCTTCTTTTTATCTCTATGATCGTCTTGGACTGGGGGAAGTGGTAAATATGGGGAGACAGTTGTTGTTATATTTTAGACTTGCATTGTGACTTATACGAATATTTTCAGCGCACATACATAGAAATATCTTAAGTTAGGATATTAAAATAGAAAATATTACGGTCTCCTTCAAGCCCTTTCTACGACTAGATGTCACGTCTTGAATCGAATAATGACAACAAAGCTCAGCCATCGTCGATAGAGACTAGATTCTTCAGGTTAGATTTTCTGTAATATGCACTTCATGTCGTCATTGATCAGGCCAAAGCCGCCTAGATCAGGCTCACCGCATTACTGTCACCAAGCTACTAAACCGGAGAAGATACATACAGATGGCCGAATAAAATGACTGTTCCTAAAGGATTAACTAGATCAGAGTTAACTAAATTTTCAAGCGAGAATTACTCTCAAGAAACTGTCACAGACTCATCGATTGGACCATCTTGTATCTTCCCCATAAGTCTCTTGCAGACTTCCATGCATAGAAGTGAGCAATATTTAGCGTATCCACCTCTTACACACGGAGTACTAGAAAGTCCGCTGAGCATGGGGCCCGTCAAGCTAAAATAGGCTCTCTTAGTGCAGAGGTTAAGGGCATCAGCCTGCATAAGCTAGGCGCCGTAGCCCTAAGTCGTAATTTTCTGACAGGTAGAACAAGCCCTACTGGTAATCAATTCCACGATAAAACGGGAGATATGTAAGAGAAATTTAACGAGTCATATGCAGAATTCAGCTTGCGTAGATAATACAAGCTTCTCTAGCTCATGGTCTATAACCAGTATTTCCAATTCTCTAATATAGACTGATTATCCCGAGAATTCAGTAGGTACCGTAGTGTATGAAGCAACACCACAGAACCCGAACCACATCTGCTGTTCCTCGTCCGGAGTAAAGTCTCCTCGGTTTGACTCTGGTCTTATTTATGGGGGCAGAGTTATGTTTGTCGGCCTAACTGGGGCTAAATGGGAAATATCAGTTCGTGTGTGAGATAGTTAAACAATAATCGTTTGAAGGCTGAATCATCGTCATGCTTTAAAAAAAGTAAGATTATAGGCGCGACGAAAAGAAAACAGAATCCTTTGGATCGTCTTATATATAGTGGTGTGAAGCGAAGTAAGGCACAAAAAAGAAACGGACAAACTACCTGTAAACTGGACCGAGGTTTGTTTCAAGATGCGTGGTACCCTACTCTTCGGCGCTGCCGTGCTCATCTCTGCTCTCGAAGTGCAAGCACAGAACATTACAACGCCTGATCCTGAGGGTTGCGTTGACCCGACAGAATTTGAATCATGCCTCACAAATGCCAACACCACTGCTATTCAATGTGCCAGTCAGTCCAACGCCAGTGTTACCGCATGTGAGGTGCAGGCATTTGTTGATGAGATGCTCTGCTACTATGGCAGCTGCTGGAATAAGGTATCTCCTAGTCAAACCTTCGGTGAAAAAGAGTTCAATGCAATACTAACAGCATGATTAGGTATATACTTGCGCCTATCAATATATCACATCCGAGTACCTGCTCGCGATCAATCGAGACCATATACAAAGCGCACCTTTCTATCCTGCACCTGCCGACGCACCTGACAGCTGCTCTTGCAATCTGGGCAATTCGTTAATCAACGCCACCTTGAACCATGACACTTTATACACCTGCTGGACTATGAACAACCAGACCCGGTCACATGAATGTCAATGTTGCGTATACAGTGCCGCTGTGAGCGCGTATGTGGCCCATCTTAGAGGTGCTAGACATGATGACAGTATCAGCAGCTAATAATCGGGGCTATATAGGTCATACGGTATATGTCCGGGCACGGAGAAGGATATCCTCGGCGTCCCAATTTTGGTTGAAGAGGGCCAGGCAAACATTGCCGCCAATGGCTCTTGCGATGCCCTCACATATGACGTCTGCTACGGTCAATTTGGTATCCCCACAGCTGACAACGGCACATACGTGGATGTCAACAATCTCCCGCCAAACCAGACTCAAGCGCTGAGCAACACTCCCGGGGCATCATCACTCACCAGCCCTCCAGGCGGTGAAACTATGACAGTCACTTTCCTCAACAAGACATATACGATCACAGCGGCGCCGTATAATGTGATTAATGTAGCTGCTACAACTACTACAAAAACTGGGGGCTGCAGTGGTAAGGCAACTGCATCCAGCTCAGCAGTAGTCAGCTCGGCATCAAATACAGGAAGCTCGACGGCAGTACCTACTGGGGCAGCTGTAGTAATTGAACCTCAAGTCGCTCTCGGACTACTGTCTCTGCTATTCACCGTTGCATTCGGTTGGTTTTAGAGTCAAATTGGTGTTGGTCGAAGCGATTGACCACCTATACTGATCAGAAATTATCCGCTATCTAAGCGACATGCTACTTAACACTTTTGCTTATTGTCTCTACCAGGTTATCTTGCCTTACGCTAAGAACATTGAGTGAACCTCGGGTTCATTCATGGTTGTCAGGTCACGAGATGTTGGCATTATACTTGAATCTATTTACATAATCATAGAAGATAAACTCATCAGGACAAAATAAACTTTCTACTGTTAGATCTCAAGTTCTACTAAAAAGCCGATTGACCGAATGACTTCAGCCGGCTGGTATTAAGTGTGCTAGCGATATACGTAATGCAGAAAGCAGAAAGATGAATCATGTAAAACGCCTGCACTGAGCTAGCGATTAAAGAATTCTCAGTTCCCATATTTACACCTCCGTCTCACCTCTCGGACTGCTTCGAGTATTACCTTACCAACAATCACGGATCTATAAACGAATTGCTTGACATCGTCTGCATGTGTAATACTGACCGATAAGTCTCCTAACTCTATTTCCTCCAACTCCCTGTTGCTTCACAGGTGTAAATGTCTGTCGCTTTCAGGAAGTGATACACTGAGGTAGCGCTAGTATTTTAAGTATCCTTATTGCGTAGTATCGTGTGATGTTGGAAAGAACGTACCAATAATTTGAGGTCCATCCGGGGTAAGGTAGCCAATCCGGGCTGAGAATTAGAGAAGCTAGTAATTTATCGATAAACATTACCATACCGATACGGTTTCCATTCAAAGCTAAGCCAAAACGGCACTAGCGTCAATGTGTTCGGCAAGAGAGAGCCTTAAACATCATCCAATCCCGACATCCAAACAAAACTTATACGTACGTAACAATCGCACTTAGTGGGTGAACACGAGCTCTAGTTCGAGAGACCTATTAGTCTGACAGTTGATTGCAGACTGTAGAGACAGGTCGAAATACTTTTCTAGCATGTGGCTGCCGACGTTCAGCTTTTCCAAACGTCCGACTGAATCCGAGCCGCCATTGTCCATTGGCGTGGACAGGAAAACGAGTCACTCTACGAAGAAGCTCGAGTGAAGAGGATATTCAATTGCCAACGGCCCAAAAGATACCCACGTGCAATCGTTTCTGCAAAGACAGAGTCTGACGTTGTTAAAGCTGTCAAGCTAGCAATTGATCAAAAATGCTCCGTTTCCGTCCGGGCCGGAGGACATAGCTGGCCTGTATGGAGTCTCCGCGATGATACTATCCTAGTAGATCTAGGCGAGTTTTCACAAATCAGCTTTGACGAAAAGACCGGCGTGGTCAGCGCGTCCCCAAGCACGACAGGCAAGGAGTTATCCGACTATCTGCATACCAGAGATCGCATCTTCCCCGCGGGACATTGTCCGGACGTAGGAATTGGAGGCTACTTGCTCTGCGGTGGTATGGGATGGAATTCCAATGTTGGTCACTTTTAACTTAGTCCTCCGCTCTGCACATCTTCCTCCTTCTACCCAACCGTTTTCTGTCCCTTGCCAATTGAAGCATACTGCTAACGGAAAGCTGGTTCGACGCAGAATTGGGGCTGGGCATGCGAACACGTCATCGCTATTGATGTAGTCACGAGCCGTGGAGAGATTGTTCTTGCGGATTCTGAGAAAAATAGCGACCTGCTTTGGGCAGCTCGAGGCGCGGGTCCAGGATTTCCGGGGCTAGTAACACGTTTTCATCTTCAAACCAAACCGTTACCGAAAGTCATGAAGTCATCCTTGTATGTCTATAAGCTGGGTCAATATCAGGCTGTTTTTGACTGGGCATTGAAGGTGAGAGACAATTACCTCCTATGTTGATACTCGACTGATTCATTGTTTCCTAAATACAAACCACTCATTTCCCGCACTAACAATGACAGCAGACTCCCTCGGGCATCGACGAGGGCCTCGAAATTGCCGTGATTGGGAGCTATCCCTCCGGATTCGACGAGCCCTGTATAACAGTTGCCCTCTTGGCCGTCGGCGGTAATGAAGAAAGCGTTACAGAAGTCTTGCGTCGTGCAGATGAGTCTCACCCGGACGGGGCAGCCGCTCGTTCATTTTGCCATGACACGAGCTTCGATGAGCAATTCCGTTACAAAAGGGAGGCGTATCCGGAAGGCCACTTGTATTGTGCCGATAATTCATTTCTTAATAATAATGAGGACGTCGCGTCCGTTCTCAAGTCTGCGTTCTCAACGTTACCCACAAGAAAGTCCTTGGCTCTCTACAACTCCATGGTTCCAACCAGCCGCCGTGACTTGCCGCCTATGGCCTTGAGTGTGCAGTCGGACCACTATTTTGCGCTATATGGTATTTGGGAAGACGAGGACGATGATGCACGCAGTCAAGCATGGGTATCAGATATCATGAAACAGGTTGGTCAACACTCGGTCGGTGCGTATACGGGTGAATTCGACTTTCAGACGCGACAATCACGATTTTGGGGAGATGAGCAGAAGAAAAAGTTGAAATGCATCAGGGAGAAATGGGATCCCAAGGGCATCTTCTGTGGCTATCTGGGGTTGGAAGTTGACCAATGATGATTCTCTTCAGAGACAACAATGTGAAAGCAGTCTGGCGAATAATTAATCCGAGACGGCGACTCACCAGAACGCGTCCAGGTCCATGACGCGTCGCATTGTCTATACCGTATATGACATCACCAAGTCCGAGGGTTAGGGTTGCAAACACACATCCAAATACGCGCAACACACACACTCTTTCTCTTCTTTCTAAGCTTGTCTATAACTCTATATCACAAAAACATCCGACCCCCTCTCTATAGTTTTATCGTCATAAACATATTATCTTCGTGGGCGACATAGTCAGCAAACGGTTCGCATCGTTCAAAGCCACACCCCTCATACAATCGTTTAGCGTTCGCAAACGCAGCCACCGTACCAGTTTCGAGGCTGAGTCGATGATATTTCCTCCGCTTGGCTTCGGTGATCATATGCTGCACAAGAACCCTGGCGACTCCCTTTCGTAGATGCCCAGGCGCAGTCCTCATAGACTTGATTTCGCCATGCGTCGAGTCCAGTTCCTTGATGGCACCGCAACCGAGTAATTCATCGCCCTCCCAGACAGTATAGATAGTGATGTTTGGTTTTCGAAGTGCGCTTAGATCTAGCACAAAACTTGTCTCGGGTGTTGATTTGGTTTGAAGATCTTGGAAGTGGTAGGTGAGTAGTGATTGGAGCTTGGGGTTGTTGAGATCACCTGTTGTAACCTGCATCGCGAACGGTTGTACCTCAAGTCAAAATTGAGATATTCTCCCTTGGATTTTGTTGAAAATGATGAATCCTCTCATTCAATCGCCATCTCTTCATTTTTGGGTCACTTTATATAGATTTCAGTACATTACCGTTAAAAAAATGAGTCATCCCATCTAGCATAAAAATCCTTATCGGCCTCGGCAATTCTAGAACATCATCGGACAAACTGAATCGTAACCGTTATATTACACAAAAATACGTTGCTTACGCAGAGATGTATCCCCGCACTAGCCAATCCAGCTAGCTTTCGTTATGCCATTACACAACGTAATGTTTATTCGGAACCACGGCAATTCACAGGATTGTAGATCCCCAGAGCTACCTCGAGAAAGCTTCCTTAGGGCTCTATAAAGATCCGGATAGCCTTATAAATATCTCAATTGAGTGCTCTTAGTTCTTATCTAACCAGTAAAAAGCTTCAAGGCACCTAAATTTTCAAGTCAGCTCTCGCGGCCGGTGGTCTCGTCAGTGCAGTCGAAATATATATAGCTGACGACAAGATTGTACCGCTGAATATCAGATGTCACACCAATTGATAAGTCAAACATAAAGATCAACAAATTCAATATATTTTATATATTCAATTGCACCCATATGATCTCAGGTTCCTAATTTCTTGCCCCCAATTTACATTGTTGATAGGTCGGTAGTCAACTCCATCAGCTCAGGATATCTGGAACCCGAAGCTTCAACCTTGGGCCAAGGCAAATATCTACGCGTAAATCAGCTACCTGGGTACGCGGACATCCTTATCACTCGAAGGAGTATTCGAAAGTCTGAATATCATGAAGTAAATACTGATTTCATCCAAGTACTCAAGGAAATGAAAAGAGCCCATGGAGTAGAGTACAAGCGTGTCCCTCTTCCGCTACCTACTCCACGACATGTCAACGTCCACTTTTCTGGTTCCATAGCAGCATCCACTCTCGGCGAAGTATTGAAAAGCTACAATATGCTGTCTTGATAGAATTATTCTTCTCTAATTCTGAGTTTGAAATTCTCCCTATGACTGGATTCGAATTCCGCGAGAACGATGTCCATGCTTAGTCATATTGCTTATGTAACTAATAGGTATAAACTTAGCACGTTGACGGATCGTCGTCGCGTCCGGGGAAAGTCCGCAAACCATCACTTCAAAGTTGTTTATTCTTCCGCTGCCCAGATCTTTCCAAACGCTCAAACGCTGTCATAATATACTGCTTGAATATATTGTTGGTAGAATCAAGCGATCTAAGCTGACAAAATGTGCTTTGCCTAGCTTGGTTTTACCGGTATCTACTGATCGGAGATTGACCGAGTGGACGTCCACAAATCACGACGCGAGGGTTGTCGTCTCGAGGGTCGGCGAGAACCCCGGCATGATTCGCCTTCTCCTCCCTTTCAACATTGATTTTGAATTGAATAGAGAAACGATAACCTGCTTTCTGTGATCACGGCGTGGCCGCTACCAGAATATTCCCTTTACAACTGCCCAGCCTCAGCAATGGATTATTTCATACAAACATCTCGTCTTTGACTCTCGAGCGTTAACACTATCGAAACAATCTCAGAGCGATCACATAAACGAAGATGACTTCATTCAATTTGCCTTCGCAAATGAATGCATTAGGTAACGATTTTCTCCTGTCATCGAGTTCTCGAACGAATTGCGAAGAGAATCGTTGGTGCTGACCAATCCTTTCAGATGAATAGAATATTCAGAGCCGAGAAAATTCAGTGTTGTTCAGAAACATCTGCCGCTTGTTCAAGATGATGATGTTTTGGTCAGCAAACACACTCCAGCGATACGAGGGAATGTCTTGCTAAGAGTGAAGCCATAGATCAAAGTGAAGGCTAGAGGCGTTTGTGGCACTGATTTACACATCCAAGATGAAGAATTTGGAGCACAGGTAATTTTAAGCCGCTTTCCTAGAGCATTGACATGATAATTTAGGCCAGAAATTTCCAGGGTGCATCGACCAAAGCTAATAAGCTAATTTATAGTTACCCCTTGTGCCCGGCCATGAAAACCGTCGGTATAGTCGCAGCATTTGGGTCCAGCGTCAAAGGATTCAAAGTCGGTGATACGTGGTGGCAGATAACTCTGAGGTATGTGGTAAATGCCATTACTGCCGTCGCGGCGACGAACTGTTTTGTGAGCACTTCATCGCCCATGGTGTGATGGTCGATGGCGGATTCGCCGAATATGCTGTATACCCATCACACAGAGTGTTTCAGTTTCATAATATTTCCGACGTCGATGGCACTTTGATCGAACCAGCCTCTTGTGCCGCTCATCGCATGGATAAGATTGCTCCTAAACTGGGGTCAAAAGTCCTTCTTTTCGGTGCCGGACTGACTGGACTCGTGTTAGCACAAATGCTTCGCCTGAATGGCGCTAGTCAGTTGGTTATTGCTGCGCCTGGTCGACCCAAGATGGACCTTGAACGATCACTCAACGCTTCAGATGAATATGTCGAACTTCCTCGCGACAAAGAAGCAGCGAAAGCGATGCGTGAGAACATAAAAAGCAAGAACCAGTACGGTTTTGATATTGTTGTCGAGGCTACTGGAAGCGTCGAAGTCGTTGAAGATTCAATCAACTTCGTGCGGAAAGGAGAAAAGCTTGTGGTGTATGGCATATATTCAAATGATGCACGTTGCCTCTTATCGCCGAACAAATTTTCCAGGAGGAGATCAACACTACTGGTTCTTTCAGTCAGGTCTACAAGTTCCCTGCTACTATTAGCTATCTTGGTGAGTGCCTACCTGCCCCTGAATGGTAACAGAATGATCGGTAAAGAGTAGTAGTATTGACTATGAGTATAGACACAGGAAAGGTTAAGGTGACGGGAATCGTGAACTCGGCATTCCGCGTTGAGCAATGGCAGGAATGCCTCCACGCAATGAAGAACAAGACTGTAATCAAGGCAGCTCTTGTTTTTGATTAGCATAGATACTCAAAACCGCATTATTTCGTCGTTCACTGTAACTACATGTGCTTTTGGGCTTTAGGCTTTAGGGTTAAGGTTAGAAGTAGATTTACCAGTAAGCGATCTTGGCCTAATACGGCCTAGTGCACTTAACGCGTCTAACGCGACGCTGACCGACTTTTCGACGCTCTCAGTAACGTCAAATTCTATCTTGAGGCAGTTGGTATTTTAGTCACCGACAATGCTTCATATCCAAGATCTCCCAGTGGAGCTGCTAGGCCAAATCCTGGAGTATGTTGCCGATTTCGAAGATGATCCAGAAGATGATCCTCTAGAAAGAGAGGACCAAAGGGCGAGAGCGTACTGGAAGGACGATCCCAAAGACGACCCCGAAACTAACGGCAAGAACGATGAAGACGACGAGGATGATGAAGATGAAGATTTTGATTATTTGAAAGATCTACGAAATGTATGCCTGGTCTCGAGGTTTTTCCGTGACCTTGCCCAGCCTCTTGTGTTTCGCGATTTCGATGAGGATGGCATGTCTGGCGATATGTCAAAAATTGTCTCCTTTGCTAGAGCCATCTATCAGAACGAAAAACTCGGAAAGCATGTGCAATGTATCTCCATCATGAACCTCGTGCCAGAAGGGTTAATGGATATAAATCTCGATGATGAGGACTTCTTGCTCTTCGAAAACGTCATTCGCCAGTTTCAGTTACCCGACGACAAGGAGCGCTTCTGGATTCGGCTTATGAAAAAACGCGATCTCAGCGTCTTCGCAGCGTTACTTGTTAACAAGACTCCTAATCTTCGTCAGCTATACCTACCGGGTCTTGAGCTCTCAATGGAGCCTATTAACTTTCTCTTCAACCGCAACCCGCTACTTCTGCCCAATCTTGATCTCTTATGGATCGACGCTAATGTCGAAGCTGCTGGTTACGAAATTGCTCTCTACGAGAAGCTCCTCAGGCTTCCTGAACTCAGTGACGTAACGTTCGAGTATGGTGACCTGGACTATTCATCGTCGCCGGATTCCTGGACGCCTGGTGTCCTGGCAACAGAACATTTATCATTCCATCACTGCTTTGTTGACTATCCTGCCCTTCAGAAACTTTTACAGGCATGCAAGAAATTAAAGGCGTTTGCGTATGACAACTTTAGCTTGGACCCAACAGAACGTCGATCGTCGGATAAAAAGCTTGCGCCGGAGTTTAACGCTGCGCAAGCCCAAGAAGCCCTCCTCTTACACAAGGATACCCTGGAGCATTTCAACCTCTCATTCTCGTGGCATCCATGGGGTATCGAGGAATTTCAAGAACATATGCCGAATCCAGCCAAAATAGGCTCCTTTCGCGACTTTAGCGTGCTCGAAAGCGTTTTCATCGCACATGATCTTCTTCCACCACACCCACAGTTGCCCTTGTCAATAAAGAGATTTCATATCACCAACTGCAACTCATCCGTCCGAGACATGGTCCAGTATATTGCAAAGGGTTGCAAGAATGGCCTGTACCCACAATTCACCGAATTTCTGGTGCTTGCAGTGGACATTACCCGACCCATTAAGCTTGCAGGACAAGTTATTCCACCAGGCCAAACCCCATCACAATGTTTTCTTAGTCTACAAAATATGTTCGACGGAACGAAAGTAGATTTTCGAGTATGTCCATATAAAATACCCAAGTTCGATGACGATGAACTCCATGGCTCAGACTTTGAAGATGAAGAATATATTGGAGCAGCCGGTCCAGGGTCGGCTCAATTGGCAGGGCTTCTCCATATGATCATGCGGCACGCCTTGGATGACCCCGAGTCTGTGCGGAATGGCTTGTATGCTGCAAGCGATGATTCGTGGGAAACTGAGAGCAATGATTGAGATGATGTATTTATGTTAATACCCAACACTGATGAAACGCTTAATGACAGCCCTATATGTGCTGTTTGCACATGCAAATGTAGAGAAATTGACTAAACTTCAGCCGGAGCCCTAATATAGTAAATACAAAGGTAATCGAACTATTGGAAATGTTTCTTGAACCTCTCCCATTTTCCTTCACTATGCTTTTGGGACGGCCCATCATCGCCTTGATGAGGTTTATTTGTATGGGATGAAGCATCCTCGTGGGTCTTCTTGCTCTCCAGATCCGAGCTTGGTTTGACGAGGTCGATATCTCGTTCACTTCCGTCCGACTTCACATTCTCAGAATAAAGCGTCCCAGAGGCAGATATTGTGTCGTTCATGACTTTGCCCTCTCGTGCGGCTGCCTCTTCTCTCTCGCGCTGTTGACGCTCAAGGCCTCGCTGCGCAGCCGCCTCAATGCCACCTCTTTCTCCGAGCATTGTTGTACCCGCCGGCCCAGGAGCGAGTGCGCTGATGTTCAAAGGCATTTTGTTTGGGCAAGCTTAGGATATTTTTGAGTGGAGGAGATTTCTGTGTGGTGGACAATTTGTAGGGCACATAATATCTGGTCAATAATGTCCGGAGGTCTCCATGGATGTGGCGCTATATATACCCATTGATAACCATGAGATCCATAATAATCGATTCATCGCCAAGATGTGGGTTGAGGCTGTGAATAGGCCGGTCTACTGGGCAATTTTGGATTCTGACGAACCACCGAGACGGACGGCATGGAATGACATCATGGTGTTGGGAGTATTATCCACTATGTTTTGTTAGCCCCCACGAAGTCCAACGGTCAATGGAACTCGGGGGAAAACTCTCTGAGCCTTTAAACATCTGGTGTTTCTGTCTCCACAAGGACGATTTATGTACGCGTACCAGGGTCAGTTATAGTATCCGATTTAGCACATTGAAAGACAGATTAGGGTTTGAACGAGTCTCTTGATGCAGACCTAAGATTTAGCCAGTTATCATAGGCAAGGTATGTATGTACATTTAGTACAGGTATAAAGCTAGTCAAGCTGTAAAATCCACTCCGCAGCCTGCTTCGCATGAATTTCCGCCGGGTCAATCACAGGGATCTCCTCAGGGAGAGAATCTTTTTGAAAGACAAAGCCCAGGTCAGTGCTTCCAAGTACAATAGCTTGAGCCCCTCGTTCGATCAACCGGTGTGCCTGCGAGACAAACATAGTCTTTGTTGGTTCGGTCACACATGTTCGCCCTTTTGCAACTTCCTCCAACATTCCTCTGTTGACCTCCTCGACGTCGTCATCGCCCTGGGGAATTATTACTTCAAAGCCATGCTGAGAGCTCTGTAAGCGTCCAACAAAGAAATCCGGATCTTCAGAGTCTACCATTGTGGCTTTGGGGCCGAGAAGACCAAGGCGCGTAACATGTGGGTGAGTCTTTTTGATGTACACTGAAAGGCAATCGGCAATGTGGAGTAGAGGGACTTTGGACTCGGTAATCAGTTGACTCGTGACTTTGTGAGCGAGGATAGCGCAAAGGACAATCCCATCAATTCGTTGGGATCCGGAGCTCAGAGCTTTAATTGGATCTTTGTACACGGAAGCAAAGCCGGACCAGTCCTTTTTGGAAGCATACTGTAGCATCTCCTCTAGATTCGCACTGTACATGTAAAGAGGGGCGGCGGAGCGACCGCCTAGATGAGTGCGCACAACAGTGTTGATAGTCCTATAATACAGCTCAGTTACATCAGGGGTCATTCCCCCGAGGAGGAGCAGAGTTCGCATCTTGGCCATCAAATCAGTCTCCGGGGACACGGAGAAATATTGTGCCTAAAATTAAATGAAAAATTGACAACAGGCAGAGAAGATGTAAACAGTTCCGTCCACGGCCAGGCGCGAAACAAGGCGGTGACGATTGAGGCACTCGACAGGTGTAAATTGGAGAAGCAAGAGTGCAAAAGAAAAGCAGGTGTACTTGCCTTCGAGGAAATTTTGAGCTCTCTCCTCTCCGGCGCGCAGTAAATAGTTAATTATTGTCTAGCGTGGTCCAATGAGTCATACATATCAGGCCACTAGTGAAAACGCCGACGCAGGGTGGAGGATAAGCACAACATAAGCACCAATTATCATGCCTCCACTGACTCTATACTTACAAGGAGTTTTGATCTTTAGATTCGTAATTGCTACACCACGTATGGAGAACCTAGTAAACCAAATACTTTTGTATTGTTGTAGAGTCTTCAGAGAATCCATGGTTTAGGTGCTTTTATTACTAGATAGATCTTGGCAGCGGTACGACTGTTTTCGATAAAGGGACGGTAATTCAAGAAAGATGGAATTTTCGGAGTTCCGAGGTCGGTATTGCGGCCTAGGTAGTAATGAAGTGTTGCAATCTGAGTATTCGTTAGAGAGCTTACGGTCTTGATCGTATAATAATATCCGTCGAAAACTTGATCTAATGTGTAGTGCGATTCTATCAATTACTTACGAATGGATCGCCTGTAGACCGTTTGGGCAAGAAGAATAAAGCCCTAACCCTATCGCCGACTGTGGCATGCACGCAGCTAAGCAGGTCCACCAGGTACCGATTTCTCTCTATATCTCCTGATTTGTGTCACCGGCTTACCTCAACTCTAGGCTGGCTAGGCGGCCAGCTACGGTGAGTCTAGGCCTCCGTCATAAGTCAGGTATCCTTGGTAGAGATACTTCCAAATCATTTTGCACTTGACATTTCACGATTAAAGGAGACAGCTATTGGAACCTCCGTCATATCAAGGATCAAAGGTACCTGCTCAAGTTCTAGACAAATAAAAGCCGGTAGGTAAGCAACGTCGAGAACCTCAGTAAAAAAGCGCTCAAAATAACCACCTAAATTGATGAGGAATCACGAGGCAAAAACATCCGAGATCTCATACACAAAGAGAATACAGGCTGATTACTCCATCTTCGACAGCATACGGTACCCATCGACATCAGTGATCAAGAATTATTGTACCGAATTTAGTGATGACCGGGGCAATAACAAGCACCAGGCCACACGTTCGTTCCACAGAGAGCACCGTCTCCTCCGCCACTTTGTTTCGTACATGACTATATCAAAACAAAGTCAGTGCAAGATCAGATAAAATACCAATGCGATAATTATTTCAACTTCAACTTACAGTACCATAGCCGCAGGGACTAGAAAATAATATCAGTATAACAAACAATCTAGATCCCTCTTCGTCTTTTTCAATATGTCCAGGCCTTCGACTTACTAGTTAACACCAGCAATTTTGCATGACGTTCCATTGCATCTCTATGCAGAGCATTAGCTCCCAATGCGATAAATAAAGATGTTAGTACTAAACTCACGCCACAAAGGGCCCATCCATTTGGGCAACCCTCAGGCTCAGGCTCGGTAGTAGTTGTAGTGATAGTCTCTGCAAGTGGTGTAGTCTCTTCAATAGGTGCGGCGGCTATAACTGTAGATCCAGTGAAGAGGGCGAGAGCAATAGTTATAAGCTTCATCTTGAACGGCGGATAATGGGGTCGTGTGTCAAACTGTGAAGAGCTTCAAGTGTCAATGGAGTGAGATCTGGTCTGCTTGTTGACATCAATGAATAAACAATTCCGAGAAAAATAAGAGGGGGGAAAACGTAACTTTTAAAGCTTTGGCCGACATTGAACCGAGACAGCCATCTTCTACTTGATATGCGTCGTCATGGAATACAAGGCTCTACCATATCTTATGTGACACAGCTTGTATTCTCGTGCGTAAATCATGAATCAGAGTTTCCCATCTCTAAAACCTAAAACCCCAACCTGAATCATACATACAGTCCTGTGTACCGTGTATAGAAGCCAGAGAATCAAATAATTTTAGTTACATGCGCAGAAGATGGGTCGTACAGGTGAGAGACATCAGCTTACAACAAGAATGAGAAGATGTATCCAAGTAGATAAGATGAAATAAACATAAGAATTACAAACCATACGAATAGCATAGGCTAGGTATATTCTCAAATTACAAAGGGAAACACGTACGTAAGGCCATAGATTTATGCATACGTATACTATTATTGAATGTCAAGGCTCATGAGAAACTAGACGATTCTTCTCTTACAGGAACCAGAAAATAAGGCCTTAACCACTGCTAGCACCGCATCAGCGCAGCGTCACTTACAAGTTTCAGTGCTGTGGTACCTCGAAGTCCAACGAGCTTTTACTTAAAAGACTCTGTATAACAATTGTTTAACACTGAACGACGTAAGTTTGTTACCCATCTTGAGTATCAATAAATGTAATTGTTCTGCGTTTCACAATTGATCGAATTCTTCTTCAATGGCGGCATCCAGCCTGGTTTAGTATGGTGGCTCGATTTGTACACATCTTTTTATAACGAAGATCTCCAGTTTAGGAATCAACCGAACTGATGAGAAAACATGATAGATGAAGTATTCAATATTATACATTGCTTTACTCTTGATCGATATTATTCATCTTGCGGGCGAGTTTCTCTCTGATAGCAGGTCTCTGTACCTACCAATGGCGGTAGGCTCTGTGAACATGAATCGAAAGGTTGTAAACCCTGGATACTGAATCGCGATTGACAAGGATAAAATGTTCAAATATGGACTGTACGCGTATTACGAAGTAGATCTTTCCGAAATCCGTAGTATTTCTCAAGTCTGTTATGGATAGTGCTTACGCCGTCTTAGAGTGTAGGTATGTAGAATTTCCCTGACTCAGGTCATTCTGAAAGCTGTCAGAACTTTATATCATGATCAGCTTGCGAGATATCTGCGTTGACGAGTGCTTTGTCTTTGGGGGAAATTTAAGCGAGTTGCATCCCGGATGGAATGTTCTTTTGACTGCTCGTAGACGCTAAAAGAGAATTTTGATCGTATAAGCATTTCATTCAAGCCAAAAATATATTTTATGCATATTAACATTTTGTCAACCACTTACGAAGCCACTGTCTGTACGCAGTCAGGGCAACAACAGCAAAGCCATAACCCTATCCCTGACCGTCGCATCTATACACATCGAAATACCCCGTTCTAGGTAGATTTGTTATTTGGCGAGACAACCGAAACTCACTAGAAAAACTTTATGACAGATCCATGTATGAAACAGGAGATGTTCTGAAAGCAAGATATGAAAACATGAAACCCAATGTAACTATTGCACATCAAAACGTCCCCTCGTTCTGCTTAACTCCTACGATCAGTATGATCTTTTGGGTATCGTAATCGGACCTGTTTAATATTGATGTAACCAAGAAGAGAGAGATATGTTCACCGAGAAGACAGAGTATAATATTTGCTTTTTGGCAGAATGATGGTTATTCAGTTGATTAATTACTACCCGAACTCGGAACTCGCGGTACTGGTGACGGTCGATTGATGGAATAAAGTCTAGGTAGAATTGCCACCGATAGATAAATACCACTAAAGTTGGAGAAACGATCTTTTACATTAAATCTTCAAGATCTCGCCCTAGATGTTTCCGCTTTAGGAAACTGCCCCTAACATTTTTCGGCATGACTGGCTTAGCCATGTTTCACATCGCGATGTCACTCTAACTGTCAGATTGACATGAACTACGCCATAAATGGGAACTGTTGATCAGCCTTTATACTTTGTTTGCTTCCCCATTTTCCAAACTGGTATTAGAGTATTGTTGAATATCGAGATGAACTATTGCTATTGATTTGGTAGGTCTATTTTGCAAGATATAAATATAAATATGTCACCTATGTTTGTATAACATTCTCACCTTGATCAAGCAATAAAAATAATCAAGATTAAGTTGAAATAGTTTTCCTTTCCGAATATGCCATCCAAAACAAGCCTATTACTATGCCTCGCTGGGCATGCAGTAACGGCATGGGCGGCCTGCGCACCTGGATACTACATGCCTATTCTTTCAAATTTCCAACTTCAGCTACCATATAGCACCGACGGTGGAGATCCTCTTTTTGTCTCTGGCTCAGAGCTCAGTGGTTGTGATGGTTACCAGAATTCTACCTGGTTTTATTGGAACGAGACAAGCAATCATCTTGTTATGAATGCACCCCCAAGTTCGACGGGCTGCGCGAAAACTTCGGGCAGCAAGCATTGTCGCACTGAGTTGCGTGAAGCAAATCCATCAAGCTGGTCGGCAAGCGGCACGAACACAATGACCGTGGAATTGACTGTTCCAGAAGCCGACGACGGAGACTATGGAACCGTGATTGGACAAGTCTTCTCCGCTGAATACTCGAAGCCCGTGGTGGAATTGTACTATAAGCCCTCTGGCGACATCTATATGGGTGTAGAGCAGACTACAACTGGAGGAGACACAGACTTCAACCCGGTCGGAAATATTCCTGAAGGAACAAAGTTCACCTATGAGCTGGGATACTCTAATGATGTCTTGTCATTTTCATTGAACGGTGGTACTAAGCAGACATTCGATACTAGTCAGCTTGGTTATCCTGATAGTTACTTCAAAGCCGGCGATTACAATCAAGGGACCAACGACTACAGCAAGGTGGATATTTACTCTATCACCATAGTTCATGAATAGTTTGAATGGTTAGGTCAATTTTCTGTCTACTACTTCATGTAATTTCCGTTTCATGGTCTTACACCCCTTGCATGAACAACCTAGCTATACGAATCTATTACTGTGGAAGCACGAAACAACTATGAATGCTGGCAAAGAAAGCTTCTTGCGCGTAAGTTCGTTGTCTTTCGCAGTGGCATGCTCGAGTCATCCTTCTCGAGTCAAGATTTTATCGAACCTATGAGAGTAATATCTGCGATTCACCATGCACATGATACACGAATAAATATGATTGGTATACACAGGCTAGATTATGGTGTGTTGTGATGAGGAAACAAACTATGCGGTATCCATGTTAGCTTGTTCAGCCTGGCACTGCGCCAATCTTGACCTAGAATCGGGCGACTGCAGATGGACCGCAGTCACATCGACCGGATCAATTTACCTTTTCTCGGTAGTTTCACTCGTTAGGGCTGCTGCCAAACTCATATATAGAACACGCCTGTCCCTTCGAAATCGCAAAGCGAACAACTGAAATCAAAAATATTATATTTGCCTGTTCAATAAACACTGGGTCACTTGTAATATTTCACTAGCCTGATCCTTTTGAAAGTATCATGATGGATTTATTCCGTGGGCGTTTGCAAGCAGATGCTGGTCTGGATGAGTATCTTGAATCCACCATTGATAATGACGGATTTGCACCCTTTAATACGAAGAACATCGCAAGACTGGTACTGTGTGAGTACGCTTAGGTACACGAAGACGAAATGCGCGTTCCGATGCTGATGGCAGATAGTGCAACCAACCCAATGTAGCAAGTACGACAAGGCTGAGGCATCCCAATGTGCATCATGTCAGCATACAAAATGTACCAAACAAAGATCCTACCCAAGCAGCAAGCGGATTGAGTCTGTGTGGTGGAAATCTGATGTATATCTGTGTAAGAGTGCATCCCTACGCCCAGTAACTGATAACCTCCTGTCGAAATCATGATGCTAATCATATGGACTTTCACTTTTAGTGTATGTGTAATGGTGGTCCACAGCTGTACAGCAGTAGCCCTTATACTCTCAATAATTACTGTATCAGTTACCACTTTCCTTTATTAGAAATATAAAATGTGAAAAGTTCGCTTTTTCGCACCCTACCTTAGTTAAGTCCTGGTTTGGATGCCAGTACAGGTAGCCTCAAGGCTACACCCAAGTAGATTCAGCCTTATCTACCTTCGCTGGATGTTTCTGGAACATAGTTGTGAGTCGCCATTATCGAAAGAGAAAAGATGGGGTTCGTATCAACCGGTTTCAACTTAGCTTGGTATCAAGGCATTTTTGAGACGGCATTCGCTGCCTGTGACGATAAAAGACCCAGCCACACTACGTGGCAAGGACATATAGGCATGAAAGCAAACCACACGTAGCTCGGGAGTAACCAAGTCCGCTATGGGTGACACCTGATTGTTTATTACTTAGTACTATCGTCTTGGTGTGCAGGAACAACGCTGAGGTGAAGCTCAACTTGAAAAATAGGTGAGATACGAAATTAAGTCTGTGCATGCAAATGTACCTAACACAGCCTCGTTGGAAGGCTACATACACAATTTAACAAGCGAGAAGGACTCTTTCGAAAATGTAGGAGATTCTGCGTGTATTAGACGATCAGTTAGTTATAGCACCACCAGCTCGAAGCGACCTACAACAACTCAGTCGAACTCCAAGAGTACACAAGAGGGCCTATTTGTACGCATATATCGAATAAAATCATGAAAGTTAATGGACCGATTTCGTATCGTCAACCATGACAGTCTGTGCTGCATTTGGTTTGCAATACTTCCACTCGCGACGTGAGGGCGATAGGCCTAATTTCACTATGTTGAAACGTGCAAAGTCAATATGGAATTGGTTCTTTAAACGCATAAGAGGCAGTACATAGTGGTACGACATGAACCAGTTATTATTATAGTCAATTAGATGGATAATATTGATTATGTGCACCTAACTTAGTACGTGCGTCGCTAGAGCCAATGGGTAGAGTCACAGAGTAACCGACAAGTACAATTGCAGACTTTGAAATGACTTCGAAACACATGGATAACCTTAAGTGTCAAATTGAAAGTCCAAACGTTTGTTGCCCAAATCAGTAGTCGTTTCCAGATAATTCGCCTTTTCTTCAGGGCTTAGCTTTTCCCATCGTGCCTTCTTCCACCGGTTCCTGGCCTCATAATACACTTTGGCAAGAGCATATGCAACAATGGTGGCTACATTGATAGCAATGAGCTGTTTGTTACCTCGATGATACAATGGGCTGTCATCAGAGCGGTAGATATTCGAAGACGCAATTCCGGACAATTGAATGGTAATGTTATACAGGGCAGCGCTGACTGCTCTTGTTCGAACAGTATTACTCAAACGGGAACACCAACCGACTTGTGCCGCATGGGGAGAAGGCCAGCCTAGTAGCACAAATGTAACTGCGTAGAGGCCCCAATTTGACAACTTTCCCGCACATTTGAATAAGATGATCAGCAGCGGAAGACACCATATCTGGGTGAGAAGGCCAATAATGGAGATCTGATGGTAACGCTCTGTAAGCCATGTCACAACCAGGAGATTGAGAGCTGCAAACACCGTGACAGGTATCGAAAGCAACGTTGTCTGAAACGTGGTGAACTTGAGGTTGCGGAGAGACAGTGTAAGATACGATTTTGGCGGTGCTGTTGGAATTTCAAACAATATGCCAATGATGTAAATAGGCCATAAGTCATAGTCCTTCAAACTTTGCCACAACATCTTCAAGGATAATGCTTGACGATTGTGCATATCGCCTTTGGATGGATCGTCGCGCAAAACGCGGTTGACGATAATCTTTTCTTCCCTTTCGGTAAAGAATCCGTTGGGGTTCCACCATGTCTTTGTTTGTGTCGGACCAGGTATCAAGAAGAGGAAGCTGAGAAAACCAATAACAATCGTAATCAGAGCTTCAATTAGGAAGAGCCATCGCCAACCCTCGCGGCCATCTACACCCCGCATATGTAGTACACCATAGGCGATGAAAGACGCAATCACACCGGACATAGAGTCAGTGAACCAGAATAAGGCGAGTCGAAATGGCATTTCTGATTTGGTGTAGAAGTAAGACAGATAAAGAATGGAGTCTGGAATAAAACCACCCATAAACAAGCCGATGAAAAACCGACATGCAAAGAAGCCAGCCCTGTTTTGCATGAAGAATTGACCACCAGACGCCAGACTCCAGGCAATGATCTGAACTGGAATCCATCGATCGGGGCCCAATCTTTTACCAATCATTTGAGACGGAATTTCAGCAATAAGAAAGCCAATCCGGTACATGTTTTGTGCATTGTTGTAGTCATTGGTGGTGATTTTGAGATCCTTCAACAAATTGTCGGCGGCAGCGTTTCCCAAGTTTCCTCGGTCTAAGTTCAGGCCAAAAAACATGACGAGTATCCAAACTAAGATAGTCAAATCGGTCTTGCGTCGCACAGCAGCTTCTTCACGATATGTCCATCTTTCATCTATATCAAACCGGTGAAGATTCTCGTATTGAGGGTGAGGCTGGTAGTATTGCCGGAGTAACGGATCGTCAAACACACTGCGAGTAGTAGCAATAGCATCCGGATCGACATTTTTCTTGCGTTGGAACAGAGAGGTGAGTACTGATTGATACTCGTGAATATCTTCCGGCTCGGCAAGGTCATTCGAATGGCCTTTGATGTTCGGACTTTGGGTCGCCTTGACCTCTGAAGAGGAATCCGACGCCACTTTGATATCAGGAGTCCCCATGGCGGAAATTACTTGACACAATCGCGCTGCGTTTGCGCTCTGGGAAGTTGGAGGGTTGGACTGGGAATGCAGTCTCAAAATTGAGCCATTCGGACTCTATCATGAGCTCGGCAGGTCGCATTTAAGTACTCGAAGGGATCAAAAAGTATACGACGTGATATTTTAGGGCAATCTATTCGAGCTCAGAACGTGATTTTTGTCGTCCATGGTGTCATTCACGTGGTAGATAGGTCAATATTCTAGTCTACTCCGAAACTTGATTAGAATGCTTGCCTACAAGTTTGCTTCGCATACTGACTACATATCTAAATGATAGATAGCCCGAGAGAATACTTAGCCAGTATTTTTTTCCATAAAAAAGAGCCAATATCAGATAAGATTTGTGTATGGGCCTGACTGTCAAAAAAACCAAACAAGTTTGGACGTTGGTACCTAGCTCAGTTCGTCATGTAAGCGCGGATGGCATCAATCGATGCCATATTGAGTCAATCAGAAGTCGCATATCAGGACATTGTAGTCCCCACTTTTATATGCTCGTGCGATAGGAAGAACTTATTAGCCGAAACATTCTCTCGCAGCGTCTTACATTGGTGGAAGATTTATATTGAAAGTATATCTTCATTTAGCTTGTCATCTTCTCGCGCCGAATTTTGGATACTGAAGCCCTAATCGGGATATTCCGACGGCGCAAATATCTTAATTGCTTCTGATATAATTGTATTCTCTTTCTAAGTGGTGCTTAAAATCGTCTGTCAGATTCTACAACGGTGTACTTTCATGAATTCATACATGTGAGCCGATTCTGACGCCATAACATCGCGATTGTTACCTGTTCTAATTTGAAATACATACGTTAAGGCTTACAAGCCCCCTATCATCAAGAGAGGCGTTCACGGGTATTGTGGTTGAAAGCCATGCCTAAACTTACCTGGCTAGGGGGTAGTCCTTCTCCCAACACGGGTACAACGTTTGCCGTCCCTTGGGGACAAGGCCAATGCTTCTCGGACTGCAGTAGTCTGGCTTGTTTCGATCCGAGTGGACAGCGACTACCTTTGCAATCCTGGAACACTGCCTACTGGCCAGATGGCTCGATCAAATGGACCGGTCACGCACTACCGGGTATATCCAAGTACCCGACTAGCCTTTGGGTTGATTCCACTTCCTCGTCATCGGCTCCGATAGAAGGCTCCGCCAGCTATGATGAGACTGTATCACCGATCAAGATAGATTCGGCATCGGATAACTTGGAAGTAGACACTGGGAAGATCAAAGTAGCGTTTTCGACCACAGGCGATTCTATCATTAAGGAGATAGTTTATTCAACTACTGGAAAGGCCGTTGCCCGGAATGGACATTTGATTTATCGATATCAATCGTCTGTGGCAACTGATGATGAGGGTCCTGATAATCGGATCACTCAACACAGGTTTAAAGGAAAAATCGATAAGACTGAAATTGAACGCGATGGCCCTGTCAGAGTGGTAGTACGTATTGAAGGAAAGCATCAGCAACTAGCATCCTCGGAGCAAACACCTTTCTCAACATCCGCATCTCTTCCCTTTATTTTACGGTTCTACCTTTATGCAAATTCAGACTCGATTCGAGCTGTACATACCGTAATTTATGATCAAAACCCACAAGAACATTTCATTCGAGGTATCGGCATCCGATTTCACGTACCGTTGAACGATGAGCCACCCTATAACCGACACGTGAGACTGGCCGGTGAACATGGCGGAATATTTCACGAATCTGTACAGAATGTCACTGGACTATGGAAAGATCCGGGTCAAGATGTACGAGTCGCGCAAACTTCTGGCCAGCCAACGCCACCCCTAGAACAATGGAACGCCGACTTCAGGTCCGGTTTACGATGGGTACCAAAATGGAGCGACTTCACCTTACAGCAGCTTTCTCCCGACGGATATACAATGAAGAAAAGAACTAAAACCGGCCATAGCTGGGTAAATATTCCAGGGGGAACGAAAGCTAGCGGCCTCTTCTATCTTGGTGGAGCGAAGAGCGGAGGTCTGGGCATCGGAATGCGCTATTTCTGGGAGAGATGCCCTACGCAACTGGATATCAGAGATGCGGATACGGATCTTGGAGAAATTACCTTATGGTTGTACAGTCCTGCAGCGGAGCCTATGGACATGCGTTCGTACCATGACGGACTGGGTGAAGAGACATACGACGATCAGTTAGATGCCATGCGGATCACATATGAAGACTGGGAACCAGGCATGGGAACACCGTATGGTATAGCCCGGACAAACGAGTTGTATTTGTATGCTTTCGATAGCACACCGAGTACGACAACACTCTCTACTATAGTAAACGAAATGCGCAACCCGCCTCTCCTTATTTCCGACTCGGAGTGCATTCATGGCACAAAGGCTTTCGGAGACTACTGGATACCGTTCTCGATCTTGTCTCATGTCACACTGAAACATAATCCAAAGGTCAATTATATTCTGCAAAACCTTGAATTTCTATTCAATTTCTATCAGAAGCAGATAACTCAACGACGATGGTACGGCTTCTGGGACCATGGGGATATAATGCACACCTACGACGGAGACAGACATACCTGGCGATATGATGTTGGAGGATATGCCTGGGACAATTCTGAGTTGTCTCCAGATTTATGGCTGTGGCTTTACTTTCTTTGCACGCGACGACAAGATGTTTACCGAATCGCGGAAAGTTTGACTCGCCACACCTCTGAAGTCGATATGTATCATCTCGGTCAGTATAAAGGTCTTGGAACAAGACACGGAGTTCAACACTGGAGCGACAGCTGTAAACAAGGCCGAGTCTCCAATGTCTTATATCGGAAGTTCTTCTATTACCTCACTGGGGGTGATGAGAGAATGGGCGAAATTATACGAGAGACTCTAGAGGCAGAAAAAACATACTTTTTCCTTGATCCATACAGGAAAGTTCGCAAGGATCGAGGTAATATGACTTCGGACCCAGAAAAGGTTTTTTTGATTTCATTGGGTACGGATTGGTCTGCACTGGCGGCGGCGTGGATGATGGAATGGGAGAGGAAAGGCCCGCAATGGGAGCTATACCGGGACAAATTGTTCAATTCCATCAAAGGCATTGTCCATCTAAAGAACGGATTTGTTACGGGGCAGGCACACTTGAATATACAAAGTGGTAATATAAGCCCTCCTCCGAGTGATCCGCAGAATGCTGGACAAGTGCAAGTAGCTCATCTGTCGGCCATGTTTGGCCTCGTTGAGACATGTGCAGAGCTACTTGATCTGACATTACGTGACCCCAGTGAGCAGACAATTCTCAAAGAGTTTCGATCCAAATGGCATGATTACTGCATTTACTACAATGCAGAAAACGGTGCTCAGATTGATCGGTATGGTGTGTCCTTTCCCAAACTAATACTCCGCCAGGGTCACTCTCGCTTGACTGGCTACGTGGCTCATGGACTGGGAGAGAAAGAGCTTGCTCGACGTGCGTGGAAGGAGTTCTACAAAGGAGACGGCTACGCACCGTCATTGCCCTGGACATCGGTGTATATCACTGGCAGTGACGTTCCAGTTGCTATCGACGAAGCTAAATGGGTTTCTACCAATATCACGGCACTGTACGGGTTGGCGGCTATTCAAAATTTAGCATTTGTCGAACAGTATTTAGACACATGATGGCATTATTCAAGTAAATGGTAGGTTAATTAATTTACTCGATTCGTCCGAAACCAGTATATTTTCTATCCACGGCTGCAACACTTCTTCATGCAATACATGTTCTTTTGATAACAACTCCTGTCAACCTGTCAGGGCCACAGGTAGATGAAGATTGAATCCCGAAATAATGGCGACATCCTAAGCTAAATATGCGAACGATTGAAAGAATAACCGTAAACAAAAAATAAATTGAAGCATTTGAATCATTCATTAATTACCCGGCTATTAAGCGACGCAGTAATTTTAAGCCGGAGGTCATTATATTGCCCTTGCGACATGACTCGAGAATCCCAACACGCAATTATTCGAGGTGGGCGCATCATCGATGGCCGAGATGGCGAGCTCGTCGGAGAAAATCCGGTCCCTTTCCTACTTGGTAAATTTGCCCACCTGACCGTGGATTTCCTATTTGGGATGGGACAACAGGCGGGACTCTTGCGTGACTGAGACCCCGCGATGTCTTCTCTACAAAAAAATAGCATTACTACAAGTACATTTCTATGATCTCAATTGACAAGATATCTGTCTGTCGGCAGCATCCGTTTGCACAATGACGGACAAAAAGAACGTCCTGCTTTTGATAGCGGATGATCTAGGCAAGCAACTGAGCTGCTATGGAGCAAAGTCAATCAAGACACCCAACATTGACAAACTCGCGTCTGAAGGCACAAGATTCGACTACGCGTTTGCCAGTACAGCATCGTGCAGTGGTAGTCGCTCCGTGATTTACACGGGCCAACACACGCACCAGAACGGACAGTATGGACTCGCCAGTCACCGTCACCACTTTGTGACTTTTGACCATATCGAGACCGCCCCTCAGCTGCTCAATCGAATCGGATATCGTACTGGAATACTGGGCAAAATACACGTTGGACCGGTAGCTGTGTACCCCTGGGAAGAAAGACAGGAAAGCGATACGCGCGATGTTGCGATTATCGCCGATCAAGCAAGAACATTCTTCCAACAGTCTGAAAGAGAGACGCGGCCATTTTTTCTTACCGTTGGATATCATGACCCCCACCGAGACCGAACGAGAGGAGGATTCGGAAATGACCAAGAATATGACAGTCGCATCACAAAAGGTACATACAAACCAGATGAAGTGGAAGTTCCACCATTCATCAATGATACTCCTGGGTCGCGGTTTGAGTTTAGCGAATACTACAATTCAATCCATCGGCTGGACCAAGGTGTCGGTTTCATTCTTGAGGCGCTGGCAGACTCAGGTCTCGCAGATTCGACACTGGTGATTTTCCTCAGTGACAATGGTCCGCCATTCTTGAACTCTAAGACCACTCTATACGACGCAGGAGTACGTCTGCCCTTGATTATCCGTCACCCATCCACAGGAGCAGCAGTCAGTCCTAATATGATTTCATACGTGGATATACTTCCTACTATCTTGGACTATGCGGGCCACAAAGGAGTAATTGATGAGAACAAAAAGCGTCTGGGCCGCTCACTTATTTCGCTTCTCGGTAATAGCTCGCTGCTTCCGGGTTATGATCAAGTATTTGGCTCCCATACCTTTCATGAGGTAACCAATTATTGGCCAACCAGATTCATTAGAGATCGACGCTACAAGTATCACAGAAACCTGGCATGGCGTCTTGACTTCCCCTTTGCAGCAGATCTCTACGGATCGCTGTCTTGGGAGGATATCCGCAATATGGATTCATCTAAGGGAGATATTTTGATCGGTAGTCGCAAACTGAGAGATTATTTCTTCCGGCCTCCAGAAGAATTATACGATTTAGAAAACGATCCTAACGAACTGCACAACTTGGTCAAAGATCCAGACCACGCTTCCGTTCTGGAAGATCTACGTGGAAAATTGGAAGAATGGCAGCGTCGAACAGAGGATCCTTGGCTATATCGTGACGGTGTCTCTGTCTGGTTTGTTCGGTATCATTTACCAGCGGGCCTGAAGATTCCCGATCGATTGGACTTTGACCCCAATCAACCTGGTAATAAAGGTGAAAGGTTTTTTCCAGCCAATGCGCCGTGGGGCGCAGAAGTGTAGGCAAGCGGGAGTGCATCATCTTGAAATCTCCTAGCTTACGCTACTAATATTCATTCAACCAGGGATGTTATAGTTGCTGACAGTCATTTAACCTCAAAAATCAGATACTTTGAAAATCAATCTGTGTCTAAAGTCATGATAGATGTCACATTTAAAGTAATGCCAACCTTACTAATCAATAGGGTGAGCCGGCGCCCATTTGGAATCATGCCCGAATAACTTCATTATAAGAGGGCATTTCTTTCATACGCACATTATCTCGTATCACATTTCAACCATCGCAAAAAAGCCTTGAATCGCGCTCGAAGGTATCAACATGCCTATAGACTTTTATCGGGCCACCCCGACAGCAGCCCTAAGCAATTTTTCTGCCTTTGGAGACCTAGGAATCAAGTCGGCAGGGAAGGAAAGCGGATGTCTAGTATATTCTCTGTTAGTCAATTTTAATTTCATAATGATGGGGCCGTGGAGAAACTCACGCTTGCCCAATGTACGACCACTCGGGCTCGAATGGTGTTCTCTCGCCATTCGGACTCTTTGGATAGCGTATATCCAGAGTAGCGACCATATTGGCCAACACAATCATCAGACTGTTCTCAGCCAGTACTCGACCAATGCAAACACGGCGACCAAAACCAAAGTTGCCCACAGGATATGGCTCTCCGTTGCGTCCTTGGTCTTTAGGTAAATATCTCTCGGGCCAGAATTTGAATGGCTTCGAATAGAACGATTCATCGTAGTGCATGCCCCAGACGTTCGGGTAGACAATGGTTCCCTTAGGGATGAGCATTCCTTCGTACACGTCATCGTTGACAGATGCATGAGGAATTCCCAGTGGAGAAAGCGGGTTCATACGATAAGTCTCTTGAAGGGTAAGATTTAGGTAAGGTAGATTCGGGATGTCGTCCCAGGTAGGAAGACAGTCTGAGCCAACAACACGGTCAAGCTCGGCTTGTGCCTTTGCTTGTGCCTCGGGGTTTTGCGTAAGATAGAGGACGAATAGTTGAACTGTTGTGGCGGTCTGTTATTATTAGTTGCGTGTCTATGAGATGCAGTGGCATTTTTGGACATACTGTATCATTTCCTGCAATATAGATAGCAGCTGATGCACCACGTATATCATCCATGGTGAATTCGTTGGGTTTTCCTTTTTCAGCATTCGCATTGTAAACGCGGAGGCGGTCATGTGAAAAGCATTTGCGATCAATTTTCTCGCCCTGAGAGGATGAGGGTTAGCAGATCTCTGCTAGCAACGGTTTTGATGATTGTGCAACTCACCATCTCTTTTTGGACGAGCGCAAAAGGTATGTTGGTAATGGCTTCTATTGCCCACTTCCATTTGTGAGCGTAGCGGAGACGCTCCATGAACGGAAGCCAAGTAGGGAGATGACGAGTCGTCGAGAAGATTAGAAACATATTATCTAGGTAGACACCATTTCAACTTACTCGCAGGGAAACGATCAATGATGCTACTTGCTGGTGCACCAGAATTGCTAATGGCTTCAGCTGCGTCATCTGCGATCTTAATCCACGGGCTGTCTGGTGACTCGACATCAATGCTATAGCTAATGTCCAACACAATAGCAACCGCAAATCTACGAATGGCACTCAAATAGTTTGCCTGATCATCTAGCATATTCCGTAGACAGATTAAAGCCTGTCGTTCCTGATTATCCTGATAATGGCGGACCTGCGCTTTGCTAAATGCCGGCTGTAGGATTTTGCGGTGTTGCTGCATTTTAGGACCCCATCGTAACCACGTAAGAGTTGGTGCCCAGCCCATTCTTAAAATTTGTCACTATATTAGAGGTAAAAGATAAACATATACAGACAAGCTTACTCCTCGAAGAGAATGAATTTAGGTCGGTCGCTATAGTTTGACCCCCGTTTGTCAAGCAAGTTAACCGCCGACTTGAGAGTGTTCAACACAATCCATTTCGTGCCGAAGGTCTCGAAGTAAAGCACGTCGGATTCTACAAAGTTTTGTCAGCCCCCATCACTTGAGATAGTAACTTTCGTGATAGGCAGACATACTGTACTCCTTCCCCCATTGTGCGTATTGTTCGAACGCGGCCACAAATGGAATTTTGCGATAATGGCCCAAGATAAACTCGCCAGGGGGACCCGGCGGCAGAGGGTATTTTCGTTTCCCCAGCACGGCTGGCACGAGGTAAATCGCAAGGAAAAGTATCAAGCCGCTGAGCGCCACCAGTGTGGATATCGGGAAGGCGAGGATATCCATGATGGTTTTGCGGTCCTCCAGGACTCGAGATTGACCAGGCAAGAAGGCATGCTTCCCTCGGAGTCTGTTGATTAAGTGTTCCATTTGCATTAGTGATGGATTGAGTGGACTACAGCTGATTGTGCTTGAATCAGATTGATAAGAAAGGTGGACACACAGGATGCCTGAATTTGCCGGCAGGAGCTGGCAGTTGCCTTGGATTCCAGGCCCCTAATAGATAGCTTATCTTTCATCTTATCTCGGTCCCTCCCGCCTCTAAGCTCGAAACGGCAGGCGGAGAGAAATCCCCACTTCAATGTGATGCCCACTTCTAAGTGGAGACAACGATAAGCTTTACCCTAGCCAATAACCCTAAGGCCGACATCCATCCATGACGACTGGGGATTCTTCTTCGAGTACGTATGTATCGGATTTGTATGAGGGGCGAATAGAAAGAAAATCATCAAGCGCACTTCCGAAAAGGATTAGAAACATAAATGGGAGTGTTTCACGAGTTCTATGGCCTATGGAAGCGCCTGTGGTTCAGGTTATACCTAGGTATATTTTCATCTAGGTAGGTATCACATCACCGAGTTTATGTTTCGAGGTTTTCGGTCAGATTTGACACACATTAAGCTTTTGAATACAAATTTCATTTATTTTGATTCACACTTACCTAGGTAGGTATACATTATTTAAGGTCCACATGCCATACCCAACCCTTGTTTAGACCTTCAATTGCCGTATCCGTGGTGAGAACGTCACCCAATTTAGCATGTATATCGAACAAATTCGCAAAATGAGTTTCCTTGCATGTGTCCGCGCACGCGTCAGCTGCAACCTGTAATGATCATCTCAGTTAACTGTAGGATCGAGTATAATTGATATCCAGGAAGAACTCGCAATCCCTCGGAATCCCAAACCCTGGGCATCTAGTATACTCTGTCGAATCTCTCCCCCGGTTTTTGCACCACACAGCACAACCGTGTCGGCACCGATCATGGCCAATTGACCTGCTAAATTCGTCCCAAAAAATGCGCTCACGAATTTCTTGTCAATCACCAAGTCTGCCACTGTGCTCTTTGAACCACCGCCGCTTTCCGCGCATGGTGCCATCCCTTCGAGAAACTCATATAAACCATTCTCATTCTTGTCGCTGAACACTTCCAGTAACTGCCCAGGTACTTTCTGAGTCCATATCCCAGCATCGCGGAGTTTGCTGTTTGTAAAAACTGTCCGTGCCCATACAACTGGACATCCACTAGCACGCGCAGCATCGATCAACCGTGAAACATTGATGGGTACGGAAGCACCCGTTCCCCAGGTCGGAGATAATAAATTCGTTGGGGATGACTCGGAAAAGTATGCCTTGCTAACATCGAGAATTAAAAATACTGGTCGTTTTCCCCAGCCCAGAGAGGCTTGTTGCTTATTTATATTTGCAGCGTAAGCTGGGTAATCAGAGGCCGAAAGGGCTGACATTGTTTCTGCTATGATATCGTGATTCGTAGCAGGGCTATATACTCGACTCCCGAGGAAGATCGATCCAAAATGTATAGCTTAGCAACTTGAAGTCATGTAGCCTGGACTATACCAGCTGCTAATGATGATTCTAACACAATAAATCTCGTTGCATAGCCATGTTTGACTAAGTCTTTCTAGTGGTGTAGATATATAATAATAGAATGCTAGTCCAGCCAGCATCTTTAAATTAAAGGCACTACACCTAGATGACCTATACATCAAGTCTTACCAGCAGATATCTAGGAGCTTTCTTGCTTAGGCAGAACCCAAATATCTACCATCCCATAGCTTGGCTGGTTCAAAAACTCAGTCAGCTCTTTGTCGAATGATGCTCCATTATCCATTTTTGAGGTTAAATGACTGTCAGCAACCATAACATCCCTGGTTAAATGAATCTTAGTAGTGTAAGCTAGGAGATTTCAGATGCTTGTCTTATCGACCTGCTTTGGGTACTCTGCGCGATATCATCATTTGATAAGTAGATATAGTTTCTAAGAGAATCCAATAAAATCACATTTATTGATAAGAACTACGGGGGTTCGAAGCGACGATATTAATATCCATCTGTTGGCACAATGTCAGAAACCGCGAAAACAATTTTTCAGCCTATACACGAATCAATTCGCGACAAACTTGACGCCGAATATGTCAAGCTACACGATGATATTTTACAGTACTGTTCACCGAGCGAGTCAGAGCCATGAAGTGCAGACATAAGATCCCGACCTAGTCTCATTGGATTTGCAAGCCCAAAGCTAGTGGAAGTTGGTAGCGTCATGGACATGGATGTTGATGAATATCAAGTCCGAGTATTTACTCCCAGAGTGAGACACCTAATGGCGGGTGGCCTTGTTTTGTATATGTCAGTCTATCGCCGTTACCTATAGATCTTCCTGTGTTACAACGTGAGAACAGTCGTTAAGCTTGGATAGTATCACGGCGGCGGTTGGGTGATTGGTTGATTGAACAGCGAAAATGGATTCCTTAGACATATTTGTAAATGTAAGTTGTTCGCGATACCTCGTGGATTCAATTATAGTGATCTCACATAAAATCTATACATAGACCTCAATTGCGTCGTCCTTTCAGTCAATTACCGCCATGCACCCGAACATTGTTATCCGGTAGCCATCAACGACTCTTTTGCGGGATTGAAATGGGTATTGACACCGGACACTGCGACAAGACTGTCGATCAATACAACAAATTTAGCTATTGGGGGACTCTCAGCGTAAGTACGAAAGTATTAAACGGATGAAGACAGAACGGAGATATCTAACTGCACTGGTATCTAGAGGCGGTGGACTGGCGTCAAGCGTGTCAATGAAGATCCAGAGATCACGGAAAAGATAGTCTGTCAAATACTGATCTGTCCGGTGATCGACAAAACGGCCACCGTTGATGCTGTATGGGCGACATCTAAGCATTCCCCGTGGCTGACTCCCTCACATATGGCCTGGTATCGAAACATGTATTTCCGCTCCGACGACGAAACGCGGAATTGGGACGCATCGCCATGCTTCGCACCGATGGAAGTGCTGCAAAAGAGTCCCAGCACATTTCTCGCAGTTGCAGAGTGTGACTTGCTTGCCCAAGAGGCTATTCGATATGGAGACTTTCTACGGAAATCCGGAGCTGACGTTGATGTCCAATTGTATAGTGGAGCTACCCATTCTATACGCATCCTAGCTGGGTACGTTAAGCATACCAGACTTGAACCCCATCATTATCGGTCTCAAACGCTAACACAGACTGTTTGATAGCTTGCACAAAGTTGGGCGAAAATTGGTACATGATGCGTGTTCCTGTCTCGCGAGAAGTTTCGATGTGATTTATGACCGTGAGATTGTCCCGATATTGCCTCAATCTGCAGATGCTGGCCACGCTCCGTCCACATAAAGCAAGGGATAGATGAATTTCGAAGGCGGCAAGCACTTGAATGGAACAGCAGACTACAAAGGCCCAAGTCATGCAAGATACGGATGTATCGCTTGATTGTGTTGATGTCTGGAGAACGACGTATCAAGGTAAGTTCTTGGTCACCCCTTGAGTGGGACACGCTAAGCCAAAGAAGGACATATAGCCAATCATAAAAGGCCCTCTAAACTTGGGTACATGGCTCAAGATATAATTGGCTGCAAAGTGCGGCTGAAAGTGGGTCTGTCAAAACAATGGAGCTCTCCTTCCTTCCGCGCAAGGTATAGGAAAGAATCAAAACATTCAAACATTGAGAACAATTAAGAACATCTCTCGCAAATTGATGGCATAGCAATTGAGTATAGAAGACATAGAAGAGAATTGCAATGGATGCGACCTCGCTATCAGACAGCGGACAAAACCACTATAGTGAAGCCGATTCGCTGAACGAACGCACGCCCCATGCAAATGTGAGGGCGCGGAACGGTCGTGCCGAACGGCGCCAAAGAACGGTGAGAAGCTCTATTCCAAATCTCCACTGCGGTGACGACATTATTGACAATGACTGGAGGCATTTCAGCCAAGAAGCGATGATAACGAGTTGAATAGCTCTACATCAGATGGTGAAGAAATTGTCGTTGAGAGGGATTCCCAGCCATCAGACGCCGGATCGGTGCTTGTAGATACACCTCTTCACCTTGCAGTTCGCCATGAGGATTATACCATAATAAAAGAGCTACTATCCAGGGGGGGAGATATAAATGTCCGGGACGCCAGCGGAAAAACGGCGCTGCATATTGCACTTGACCAAAGAAACCTTGGATTACTGGAAACGCTGTTGCCATTTGGCCCGGATCTCAACCTGAAGCAACCCAATGGCATGGCTCCCTTGCATTCCACTGTTTCTGTGAATTGGGAAGAGGGGACAAGGTTGCTACTCGAATACGATTTAGACATAAACGTAACCGACTACGACGGAAACACGGCATTACACTGCGCCTGCTCGGCTGGTTACAGAGATGTAACTAAGCTGCTACTTGAATCTGGTGCGGATGTGCAAATTCGTGACTCAAGTGGAAGGACGGCACTGCAGTTAGCTGTCGCGAGTCGTACCAAGCGGTTACCAGAGTTATTACTACGACATGGAGCAAACATAGATGATATTTGCCGCAGACCAGAGGTTGTAATTGTTGATGGGGACCAAGGCGTTACCAACGGAGATCCCGGCACTGAAGGAAATCATAAGGTAGAGGAAGATCCAATCCAAGCGACCGGAAAATCCGATCTCGACTCGGTCTTGGCCCAATTCAGCGAAGATCATTGGGACGGGGTGCGTCGTGATAACGGTGACGGCTTTATCTTGGCTAACTACGATAATCATGACATGTTCTTTGACGCCAAAGTGGAATCAATCCGGTTGTTAATTCACGAAGGTCAGGAGATGCATGCAATCCAGTTGAAATTGAACTTTATGAAACCATTTTCGACCAAGAATCGAATACGTTATGCCAAAGTGGATGCTAAGCTTGCCGTCTTGGACACTGGAGACATACCTCATATTCACAGTATAATGCCACAGGCGGATCGAGTTGAAGTTTCTGAACAGGAAATATCATCAGGACAGACACTCACAGTTGGAGCCGCTGGAGGGGGAGGACCATCGAATGTGAATATTAGCATGGAGGGCTCGAAATCTCGCAAGTCCACATTCAAGGGCGTACGAATCATTCATGGCGTCGTCAAGGATAGGATGCATGCATCGTGGCGAATGTATGAGGAGCCGGGCAGTCAGAGCGGATTGCCCGAAATCGTTCGACTTCTTATTCTCGTTCAATGCAAGGCAGAATTCGTCATACGGCTCTCAATGTCAGTCAAGGCTTGTCACTTTTCCTCCTTTGGTATCCCTCGGACGCTGGTGGCTAAAAGTGGGCCATCCTATCGAGTCCCCGATGTCACCACTATGCTTAAGCTGGAACGAGCGATGAAACTGAAAAGAATTCTCAATGTTGCTGATCGCGCAGCTACTTCAGTGGAAGAAGCGAGAATATTAGAAAGAGAATTCGCCCAATCGATTCAGAAGCTTACCAAGAAAGCCTTGATCATGGAGGCCGGATCACGGGAAGGCCTTGTGCGAGAGTGGAATAACATTGCAGATGCCTCCCGAGAGGGCGATTTCAGCATGTTGCATGACAAACTCATGAAAATGGACGTCATTGAGTACAGGCGGCGTCTAGCTGAGGTGATCAGCATGGAACCCGAAAGCAGATCGGCACGGATCATTCGAGAACCACCATATCGGCAAAATCGCACTCCGTACTTCAGGCGGAGACCTAGTATAGACTCCGAGGATGAGGAGAAACTCGGCCGAAGGTACGACCGAGAGACGGGTAGAAGAATGGCCGTGGACTTTTTGAGCAGAGAACGGCCGTACAACTCCCAAGCGAAGAATGCCATGGAATCATTCTCAGCTGTAGGTCCGGGTTACAAAGTATCGAGAATGGCTTGACGAATATCATAACTTAACTATAGATGACAAATGATTTTGTAAGTAACCTAACTGTTGGTTTAGCTATACTACGTATCACTAAGCATAGAGTAGGGACCAAGGGCGGTCCAACTGCCCTACGTGGTGAGCCTGCTTATGAGCACAAATATTGATATTATAATGACTAACTAAACGAAAGAAGGGGGCACCGGGGGTGCCGTAGTGGCTATATCGGAGGTTGCTGCGTACGCGCTAGGGATATAGGTAATCCCGCTTCCGTACGTCGTACGTACATGCGTGTATGTGCTCAGGTGCGCCGAGTCATGGGATTGATATTCCAACACACACTATCTATCTTGTGTCAGAGAATGATCAGGTGTAGAGGACGCTAGACCCAATTTGGCTGCTTACCTAATTTACGCATAACAGTCTGAATCAGCATGCGCTAAGCCTTTTACGGCTATCTATGTGGGCGAATCAAAAGTCAGCGTTGCAGAAGTATCTAAAAGCAGCGACAGTTTTCTGCCAGGAGATTACTGCTCTATTCTATTCTATAAATTATTTGTCATGTTTCCAAACTCTTTCCAAACACTTGGCTTATACATCACGACTTGTGGTTGCAGAAAGGTGTATGTAGAGAGTTAGGACACGTCAGTCGAATGAACATGGAAATGTATTTAAACAGGGTCAATCCCATGTCCAGTGTGGAATTCCTTTCTTGCTCTCAACCAAACAGTTTAGAACAACAAGTCTTTTCTAAAGACTCCTCGCGAATGATAAACCCCTGGACAACACAAACTCCTCATTTCTCAACGATACAGCAAAACCGAAATCTCTAAATATCGACCGCTCCAAAAGTTGCTACAGCCCTCCAGGCCGGCGACCGTATCTTGGTTACGGGAGCCAATGGCTACATTGCGTCGAACGTCGCGAACGTATTGTTATTTTCATCCGAGGCACGGTCCGTGAAGAAAAGCCATGGCTTGTTGAACTCTTCGAGTCCAAGTATGGCCCAGGCAAGTTTGAGACCGTGATTGTCCCGAATTTGGACCGTGAAGAAGCCTTGCTTAAAGTTCTGGACGGAGTTAGCGGTGTTGTCCATTTGGTATGTACAGATTTTTAATTTGAGTGTTGATTCAGGAGCATGTATAAATGACCGTGGCTAACAAAAAGTCTAGGCAACTGATGTATCGCTCAGCGCCGACCCTAGCGTAGTCATAACCAAAGTCACTGCGTATACAGAAGCAATCTTGAAAGCTGCCGACAAAGCATCGGTCAAGCGAGCTATCTTGACCTTATCATCAGCGTCTGCTTTTGTCACCGAGCCTGGTGTGAAGATTGTGGTAACAGAAGGCAAGTCCTTAGATCTTCCGGAGCTTCACCAAATCATATGAAATCGGCATTGACGTTTTACTTAGATACATGGAACGACGCAGCAGTGAAAGCAGCGTAGGATGAAAATACTCCCGCCGAAGCAAAGCCATTTATTATCTACGGCGCCTCCAAAACCGAGGGCGAAAGGGCCGCATGGAACTGGGTCAAAGAGAACAAGCCAGGTTTTGCATTTAACGCCGTACTTCCAAACCTTGTAGTAAGTGAAATGGAACAGCCCCCGTTCTTGGAATTGGCCAAAATTGGCGTCTTTTGTTCAATTCATACTAGTTCCTTACAGTTAGGAAGAGTTCTCCACCCCAGTATTAATGGTTCCACCACGAAATGGGTTGCAGGATTGTTGGAGGGCGATGCCAGCGTTCTCTCGATGCTTCCTCCCCGTAAGACTTCCCAATCGCTTATATTATCTTTCAATATCCGCTAATTAATGACACAGAACATTATGTCAATGTTGAGGATGTGGCACGCATCCATGCAATCGCACTTCTCGACCCCAACGTCAGCTCGGAGCGTCAGCTCGCCTTTGCCGCCCCGCATACCTGGGTTGGCATCATTGACATCTTGAAAAAACTTAGGCCGTCTAATGAAAAGATTCTTCCCCCCCCCCCCCCCCCCCCTCTCCCCCCGGGGGAAAACGAACTCCCTGACCTGAGTCAAGTTGTGCCGGCTAAGAGAGCAGAGGGATTGCTCAAGTCCTTCTTCGGACAACCTAGTTGGGTTGGCTTGGAAGAGACTGTAAAGGCTGGCATTGACAGTTTGGGTCTTTAGGCAGTACAGCTACCCATCTAGAGCTCAATCTCCTTTATTAGTGATTGTATATAGATTAGATTTTTTATTTTTAACATCGCAATTATGATGAATTTGTTGGATGCTTTGTTTTCTTGATCCCAAACTCTAGCCTCGGTGAGGGCATTCGCGTCTATAACCCTAAACACCGATAGACATCACATCCAATAATCATGATTATTGGCTATGCAGATGCAGAAGTCATATAACATGCTAATAGCGTTGTTACAAAAAAAGGCGATTGATTGGAATGTGGTTATTTAAGTATCAAAATGGCCGAGAGCCCTTTTTACGTGTGTGAGCTTCAGATGGAATGAACGAACATCAGACGAGTATGACTCAGGTCCCCGTTCAGAATCTTCAAAACGAAAAGAAGCTTAAAACACAACTAAAGCATACTGACATTCATTTTATGCCATACTAACTGATATGATCAAAATAGAAGGCATTATCGATCGAGTTCAGAAACTCGAACCAGTAATCGCAAGAATATGTGAAATCTCTGGAACCCCAGGAGCCTCTATTGGAGTCCTTCACGAGAATGAGGTCGTTTACACAACTGGATTCGGGTATCGTGATGTTGCGAAACAACTCCCTGCGGACGAGAATACATTATATCATATTGCATCATTAACGAAGTCTTTCACGGGCGCAGCCATCTACATTCTTGTCAGCAGTGGTGAGCCCAATCTGGACGACCCAGTTGAGCGGATATTGCCTGAATATACTCACGAAGACCTGGCTATCAGATCACAGGCCACACTCCTCGACCACCTCTCCCATCGAACTGTCCTGGCGCAGGAATCTGCATTATGGTTACAGGATGAAGCCGATTTACTTCTCGGACCAGAGGAGCTTTTTCCTACCCTCTCCTATGTCGAATGTGTACATCCACTACGTTCTCAGTGGCTTTATAGCAACTGGAGGATATTGTATTGCGGCTGCAGCAATCGAAAACATTACAGGGGAGACGTGGGAGCAATTTTTGACCTCGAGTCTGTTCGAGCCTCTGGGAATGAAAGGTACAACAATGCAACGATATCCCGATAATGAAAACGTTGCTCAGGCATATGAAGCACGCCTCGATGGTTCCGTATCGCGCGTTAAGCCGCCACCGTTAGTAACCGGAAGTATTATGCAAGGAAGTGCAGGAGTTGTTAGCACCGTGAATGATCTTTCTGATATATTATCAAGCTGTTTTCACATCCTGGAAGCATGAGACAAGAACAAACACCAAGTCTACGCCTGGTTCTCCACTTAAACATGTCCGCTCCAGTCTCTATGAAAATATACCTCTAGAGAGAAGTTCGAAATTCCACCGATACTATGGGATCGGCTGGGCCGTGAGTGAACTTCCTGCCCCTTTAGGTCAAATTGGCATCAACCCCATGCTTGTTACAGGAATGCCAACTGTGGGAAAGGGCATTCCCGTAAAGAACACAGTATGGCATCACAATGGAAGCCTTGTGGGGTTCCTCCTCGGTACACATCTTGCGGGTACGGACACTGCAATTGTGGTGTTGACAAACTCTCTTGCCAATAATGACTGCGCTGACTGGATCGGACAACTTCTGTTGGAAACAGTACTGGATAATCCTAATAAAAATGACTACATCAAACTGGCACAAAAAAGTGCAACTGCATACAAATCTATGTGGACGTCGTTAAAAGCGGACCCTGATAAGGATCGTTCTCCAGCCAAATCTCCTCGGGCGTTGCCAGATTATACTGGGAAGTATTATAATAAGATAGGGAATTGGTTTATAGACGTCAGTTTCCAAGATGGAGGAAATACTGGAATTTGATCTGACTTTTCTTTCTCAATCACCTATTCTAACCGGTTTTTGATCAAAAGGTCAACTTCTCCTGCAGGTGATGCACTTCTAGACGCACAAACTTCAACCATTCCTGCATCATAGGCGCACTACGGAGTATAGTGCAATGGACGAGATCTTTAGCACCCTTAGGGGCCCCTCTAATACCATTAATAAGGGTCGGTCTTGATGATATTTTCGATCCCCTACGCCCACATCGCAGCATGGGCTAGAGATATAAGGTTAGATAGATATAATCAATGTAAGTAAGGGGAGTGCTCCTAACTACTATGAGCCAGAGTTTCTTGATATTAGAGTGATCTCGGATCCCAGATTAAGTGGAACTTCTAGATACGTATCAGATTCCGTCATTGGAAAAGCTTTCATTCGTTTTAGTCAGGTTCCGCTGTAGTTTCCTGGAAATCAATATTATACCATCAAACAATAAAATAGATGGTCGCTTTGTGGCCTTCCCCATAAAACTTTCTCTAGCCAGTTTAAAGATTTTCGGATATAGTAATAGCTACATGATCGAGATGGTCACCGGCACTATACCCAGGTATTTCATGGCACCTATCAGCAGCTACGGCGGCAACAAGTTATCATAGATAAAGGGTAACTCAAAGTAAGATAGCAATAACTTGGCCTCGAGCATCTTAGGCCGACAATTGCGTCAGGGGTTCTGTGAAGAATGCACGAGTGACGTGGAGCAAGGCCTTTCTTTTCCAATGATGAACAGAATTTATAGAATTTTTTGGCCACGATTCAAGATTCATGAACAACCTTGGCAACGATGTAGATGGAAAAGCGATTAGTAAAAGCAACCCGATAGCCAAACACTGCGACTGGCCGTAAACCGATCAATAATCCTACTATGATAGCGCAAGACAAGCCAAACAACAAGCTTGCCGGGAAGAGTTCGTCGAGCTCGTTGCAGTAGCGCAGATGAACACGGAATCCTATCGCCGGTCTTGTTCACTGGCTGAAGCGTAGTGGAACAGTTTTATTATGATGAATGAAGATGAGATGTGATTAAAGGTATCATTCTTGTCGCGGAAAGTCGGCTTGATCACTTGTTCGTTGGTGGAATATTCAGTGCGAACACGTGTATGAAAACCACCAAGTTGTCGGAGGTGATCATGATGCGATTTTTATGTTGGATACCATGCTGTAGGTTAAGCCTCGATTGATGAATGGAAACTCAGTTTGTAATTGAACTCAGGTTCCGTAACCTTACATTGAATTGAATATTGAACCCGATATACATTTTGGAACACCATCATGTGTATTAAGGACCTGAATGAAGTGGAATTGATGTAATGGATACATTAAAGCTAGTAGAATTCGCCCAGTGGAAACCTTGGTAATCTGTTTCATGTTTTACAGAACAATTCGTGGCGTTTGTCGGATGTTACATAGTTAACGCGGGAAATTGGAGAAACGAAGTGATGATCATGATTTTCCACCAAACGCGTGCTCAATCAAATCCATGTTCCGGATACGAAGAATAGACTGATTTTACATGTCCAATCATGGAGCACTCAGTTTAGACCTGAAGATCGTAAAATAACTCTAAATGGCTATGTTAATCTCCCATGTCAGGGTTGTTGATATAGGAACTATGAAACGACGCCCGCCAGGGCTTTTGTTTCGAGCGATATTCCGTGATCCACATCATCATCTACAAATATTACAGGGATCGAGTTTAATATTTGAGCACTATAAAGCTCCTCATCTTTCAGTTAGTTGTATAGACATGTTTACTGAATATTGAATAGCTCCCGCGTACACAATACACCCTAACAAGCTATGAGGGCTACATCAACCATTGTAGCTAGCGCTATACTAGCGGTCACTTCCGTTCAAGCTCAGCAGACTGGATATGGCCAGTGTGGTGGTGAGAACTGGACTGGTGCCACGACCTGCGTGTCTGGTTGGACATGTACCTATCTCAACGATTGGTACTCTCAATGTCTCCCAGCTTCCAGCACTCTGACTACCACGACATCTTCGAAGACCTCTACTACTACAACGACTTCAAAGACCACAACCTCATCGACGAGTTCACCGACGAGTACCGGAAAATTGAAATGGTTCGGCGTAGATGAATCATGTGCCGAGTTTGGAACTGCAATGCCAGGTACTTGGGGTGTTGATTTCACCTTCGCCAATACAGCAACTATTGGTGTACGTGTTTTTCATAGTTCGCAGACAAATCGCTAACGGTATGAGCAGGAATTCATCAGTCAGGGTTTCAATATTTTCCGTATCCCCTTTTCTATGGAACGAATGGCACAAGGGTCGATTGACGCTGCTTTAAATACCGCATATTTGACCAACTACTCAGTTGCCGTCAACTATATCACCTCGAATGGAGCATACGCCGTGATTGATCCTCACAATTATGGAAGGTACAATGGCAATATCATCACCGATACTACTGCTTTCCAGACCTTCTGGTCTAACTTGGCGACTGCTTTTAAGAGCAATTCCAAAGTTGTAAGTGCATCTCCTCTTGTCTCCTTCTTTCTTGAAATTTTATCAGTAGAGATTGACAATCAAAAGATCTTTGACACAAACAACGAGTACCACGACATGGATGAAACCCTGGTCTTTAATCTGAATCAAGCAGCAATTGATGGTATTCGTGGCGCCGGAGCCACAACGCAATATATCTTTGCCGAAGGTAATAGCTGGACTGGAGCATGGACCTGGAACACGACCAATGATTCACTCAAAGATCTAAGTGATCCTGAGGACTTGCTTGTCTACGAAATGCACCAATATCTTGACTCTGATGGATCTGGCACAAATGCTGCCTGCGTCTCCTCAACAATTGGTGTCGAGCGTGTAGAAGGCGCCACTGCTTGGTTGCAGGCGAACAAAAAGCTTGGTGTTCTAGGAGAGTATGCCGGTGGCCCCAACTCGGTCTGTCAAGCCGCCATACCAGGAATGCTGGACCATCTAGTCGCCAACAACGACGTCTGGCTAGGAGCTGTCTGGTGGGCAGCTGGACCGTGGTGGCCTTCTTCGACTTGGGCAAGCATTGAGCCACCGAGTGGACAGGCCTATGTCTATTATGATGAGATCCTGCAGGCCTACACCCCTTAGATAGGGTTAGGGTTAGGGTCAACGACCTATTAAATCGTAACAATCAAGACGCTTACTACCATGACGGATGCACCGTTTGTAAGGGCCTTTTTACAATGACCCTAGATTACAGTGTATGGGTCCCCATAGTATGCGTAACTTCTACATGAATTGTTTGATACTTATGAAGACCAAGCTGACTTACATTCAACGAGTATGAAAAACAATACGCAGCACTTGAGATAGATTCACATAGCAAACCTTTTAATGTGATCAAGCAATATAAACACAAGTACAGTACTCTCTGAAACTCGGTGTTGCGACTTTGGTATTTTTCATCTAGGGCTCGCTCCCCACTAGGTAATGTAGCTTTTCTTAATAACCTTTTACACGCAACCTAGAGGTATACCTGACAAACATTTCGCTTTCAGGTACCCCCAATCATAAACCAATTCAACCAATAGCGGCAAATAGTAGGTTGGCGTAAGATCATGGTGCTGTCACCTAGGGGTTACATACATTTACAGACAGCCGGATCATCCAGTAGCGGCAATATACGGATCTCTGTAAGAACCGGGTAACAGCACTGTGATCTTACATGCGCCGTGACATGACCACCCCGGTAATGCATACTTGACTCTTACCAAAGTGGTGCTCCAACAAGGTCACGGTGACATGACTGTAAGAGACTTATTACAGTATAATCCGATAATCTAGTTGACACGGGCTCACGTACGAATCTAGGCTTACAATCCTCTGCGCGAGGCCTCCTTGGTGCCAAATGTGTTTGTATACTTGTCTCCCAGATTCACTCCCGTAAACAAGAGTTGATCACTGTGTGTAAGCTAGTGTCCTCTGATTCTCTTCGTTCAACCGTGTCATCGAATCAAGTCTCAATAGCGCTAGGCACTATGGACACTTCCAACTACCAACGTGAGGAGATCGACCACCCCGTAACCAAGCCGATTGGCCAGATCGAGCACGACTTTGAAAGAAACCCGATCGACGAACCCGATGCGATCGACGAGATCGAGGATCTTTTCTTGGCTGCGTGTAGTCAAGAAGGTCTCTATTTCGACGATGTGGACGAGGACATTTGCGAAGGCGATGAAAGTGAATTTGGCTGGATACGTTCCCAGGGGCAACCCTTTGCCCTGATACTCCACGACTTGTTGGAATACCTTCTCATATGGGGCGAATCGTGTGTAGTTGGACGAAACGATGGGGCCTTTCTGGGATTGATAAGCGAAGTCGGATCAAACATTCAACAAGTTGTTAATGCATATCTTCAAGCAATACCCAAGGCAGTACAGACTCTGTTTGAAAATGAGTATTGGTCATTGGACGATCTTATGTCTCTCCGAGATGCGAACCCAAAAAAGTAGAGGGGCCTATCTACATCTATTTCAACCTGAATACCAGGGCAAATTGAGAGACATGGCGTATGTTGGCTATTCCGAGTGCATCAACAACCGCCTGGAAGACCATGAGACAATAGTCGCCAAGGTGAAACTGGATGGAAGGTTACCAAAGCTCTATTGTCTGTCAAGGTATTATCAACATGCGGTCCATGCCAATGATCCGTCCTCCTACAAGACGCTCGCAATCGTCAACGATACTCTAGACACCCGATTCCTAAATCTATTGGAAAGCCCTAAGTCAGGCAGTTTGCTTTCTGTGCTGGAATTTCGGGGACTGGGCCCCAGCTAAATCTTGTTTTGCCCAATGCTTTTTGTACCCAGTTGTATCAGGGCACGAGAGCTGGTTTATCTGTAAAATACACGTAAGTTGACTTCCTCCTCGGCGCCTAGAATAAACTGGATTCCACGATAGATTCATGCACATCATAAATTACAAACAACATAGTTACTCAAACGTCAAAGCTCGCTTAAACTGGACCTTTTGTGTATTGCAACGACCGCATCGCTGTTGGCATCGATCGTATAGGCATCGCTAGCGACGGTCCAAGTCAATCTACGATACGAATAAACCCTAGGGTTAATAGGGTAAATGGCCCTACTAGATAGGTACTTGTAAAGTTATCGATTCAAATAAAGAGACTCGGTGAAAAGCATATTCAAGTACCAATAAGACTTAGGACCTTACAACAAACTCTACAAAGTGCGAACCACTCAGATGGCTCTTAACTCCGCTTCCAAAGCTTCCCTTCTCGACACAGAGGCAGGATCATAATAAGGGATTTCGCCCAATGAAACGACTCTGTTACCTTGACGCTTTCCCTCGTAGTCACTGATTATCATCTTATTAGCGACTTAGAAGTGCCTGCGGGGATGCTATACTTACTTCGTTGCAGTATGGAAAACTGATCGACTGGAGAACCGTGCTGTTAGCCAGCTGGCACTTTATCGAATACGACATCGGCATGTATGGAATATCTCAAGCATAAGGTTCACAACTTACTTGTCCCAAATGGCGACATCATTGGTGTTCCACTTAAAGCGCACTTGAAGGTCGTGGTTTTCGGCAATCAATTGATTGACTAGCAAGTTGCCGAGTATTAATTTCCTCGGTTTTACCCTTCACATGTCACTATGGTTAGGGAAGAAAAGACTTACAGTATTGCTTTAATATCTCACTTTCGCGTGGACTGACGCCCTCGATCCAGCCGTGCTCAACCTGGTGAGCTGCCCCAAACAGACTCTTCCAGCCGGTCACAGGGTTGGTACGAACAAGGGGGTTATATAGCGATAAGTGATTAGTGAAGAGAGTTATTAAAGAGCAGAACGTACTGAGTAGCCTTGAACTGATAGCCAGTGTTTTCCGGTGCCCCGCGGTCACCTTCGATGAGGTCGATGCCATGTTCCTTTGCAATTTGATTGAACCTTGGCTGTTAAGTTGTTAGAATTTTATTTGTGTCTACTTTCTTCCATATTCCCTAAGAAGTGTACCCGGTGATGAACGGCCTTCAGGGTATCTGCAAGCTTCTGAATGGGGGGTGACAACCTATCATAGGCTTCATATCCAGAAGCCCACAGAGTATCACCGCCCGTGTTGTCCTCTGGAGAGTCGGTAATCTTGAGAATGGCATAATCGGATGGAACATTTTCGAAGGTGATGCTAGAATTATTTTAGTCAGTAATGATCAGCAGGCTTTTTATACACCATAAGAACTAACTCGGCATGCCAGACCTCACTTGCCAAATGACGCGAAAGGCCTGCAAAACGGTCGCCATAAAACTTGCGGCTAATCTTGAAGTACGTTAATGTCGAAAGAGTCCAAATTGCGACTATAGAGCAGCTCTTACATCTGAAGAGATGACTGAGATCTCATCATCCAATTTCCCGTCGTTCACCGTTATGTTTCGCTTGCTGTTATTCACCGCATGACGGTGTAACTAACTCATGTTCAGCTTTCGATACAAAAAAAAATTGCTCCTAAACGAGCTCTGTTTACCTTAGAAGTAGCCGGTTTCCCTGTCAATTCACCTAGTTTCTGTCCAAGGATCTTCTGCTGGTCGGAGTTCAGATCTTGGTTTCGAAAAAAGACAACGCCACGACGAGATACTTTTGGAACATAATCAGCATATCGATCGGATCCGAAACGTAGGTAGACAGCTCACCAGTAATAGCAAGGTCTTGAAGCTTCCGATCGTCATTCAATATATCAGTCAACTGAACCTCAGAGAATTCCCGACCTATGACCGGCGTGACATCGAAGCTTTTGTATATGTCCAGAGAACCAGAGTATTTCAAAGGCTCTCGAATGTAATGTGAACCTGTTTGACCTCTCAGAGAATGGTCAATGCCAGCAGTATCGACTACTGTAGGTTGTCGGGAGATGTTGACTGATGGAGCCATGATAATTTTAAAGGCTTATTCCAGGCACTTATGAAAGTTTCCAGTGATTTTTTTTTTAATTTTTGATTTTTTTGCACTACCTTCGTATCTGAATACCGCCGGGAGTTACAGGGAAACAGTACCCATTCTTATATGATCAGTATTTACACATTTCCCTAGTAGAGAACTCTGTTCATTGCCCAAAGCGGAGAATAATGGCATGATTCAGAACAAATACAAACAAAGAATCAATGAGGACTATCATATTCGTGCCATCTCTGCTCTCTTGCACCATTTTGGAAAAAGAAAATCTTGCATTGGAAGTACATTTAGCATCAAATCAGTAGTCTATATTGAACCACGCGATGAAGAACCTCCAATGCCTGTTTGACGACATATTACAACAGGATGACTAGACATGTTGCAATGGCACGATTCAAAGATAAGGACCTTTGTCGTCATGAATTCTCCATACTGATTAGTCGGGATCGCAAGAGATGACATTAAAAACGACTGCATTGTGGTGTGCGGGGTCGATAACCTAATTTCATCGAAGCTGGTGCACCATGCTAGTAACGTTTGATTTTCAATCCAAGGGTCTGGAATATAAGCAAAGAAAGTCCTTTGAGAATAATTGAGAGTTTTTTTTCTTTTCTTTGCGCGCATAATGCTGAAGTCGATTGCATGGCTAATTGTCTATGTACTTAGTGCGATCGACATTTTACAATTGAGGAATCATTTAAGGGAGAGTGTTCTCGTTAATATGTTGATCACTATCTAGGCATAGAAACTGGCATGAACTCCTACTAGAGCGAGACTCGTTGACGAACTATTGAACAACCTTGGAAGTGTTGTTATCCTCATATCTAGCTCAATGGCTTGCAGTAGATATGTATCCCAAGCCTGTCTATCCCAACTGCAGTGCTTAACGTACATGCACATTGCCTCACTTCCCGGACTTTATGGTGTTCGCACTCACGGACACGAGTGCCATTCTAATAGGCAAATCGAAAGTCAATTCTACGAATGATGCAATTAGTTTTGGCAAGAATAAAAATGGCTGTATTGAAGCATCATACCGTTTATTCGTCATCACGGGATGTTCTTGCAGATAATTTCGTTTTTGCTCATCGGTCATAGCCTCCCATTTAGCTGCGTTGCGTCTAGAATTGCGTTAGCAAAGATTGAGCAAATTCAGTCTTCAAAACATACCTGTTGCACCACTTATAGTAGAATTTTGCAATTATAAAAAGACCAAAATTCACGACAGCCATTGCAATGAGAACTTTATTGCCGTGTTTGTAGTATGGTGCATCACTAGCGACGTAGATCTAGGATATAACTGTGAGAAACGGAATCTAAAACAAGAGTTGGATCAACACTCACATTGGCACTTGCAATGCTACTGAGTTGGACAGACATGTTATACAAGGCAGAAGCAACGGTACGAGTCCGTACAGACCCTGCATTTCGTGAGGTCAGGGCCACCAGCACGGGATGAATACTGGGCCCTCCAACGAGGAAAGTCAATATAGCCCAGCGTGCCCAAGGCATGCTTCTTTCAGGAAGAACCTCCAATGCGATGACCAAGGCTAGATACCATAACTCTGCAGCAGCGCCAACCAGGAAACGCTGGTTGGTTCGCTCTGCAATCCATGTGGTGGAAATCATGGTAATGATTGCAACAACGGCTGCCGGAATGACGAGAAGGTTTGTCTGGAACGTTGAGAATCCGAGGCTCCGTAATTGAAGTGTAATGTAGTTCGTAGATGGTATGATGGGAATTTGCCATACCAACCCAATAAAAAATATGGGCCACATATGGTAATCCTTCAATGACTCCCATAGACGTCGTGGGGTGACTGCTTGGCGATTGTGCATGCTACCTTTACTCGGGTCATCCCTGATTATACGATTCACAATGATTTTCTCTTCATGCTCGGTGAACCATCCGTTCTTTCCACGGAATCCTCCTTTTGTTTGCACGGGTGACGCAGGCATCCAAAATGCAGCGATGATACCAATCACCCCGGTAATAAGACCCTCATAGGCGAAAAGATAGCGCCACGATCCACCACCATGTGAATCCTTGATATGTAAGAAGCCAAAGGCAAGAAATGATCCGATAATACCGGCAACCGTGTATGAAATCCAAAAACCAGTCAATCGCTTCGGTAGTTCATTTGACTTGTAGAAAAACGAAAGAAACAGGACAGTATCTGGGATACTATCAAATCGGTTAATGTTTGTAAAGAAATTGGGTATGGTATGGGTATTTACAAGCCACCCTCCAGTAGTCCAAGCAAGGCCCGGCAAGCCAAATATGATCCTCGTCCAGTCAAAAAAGCCTGGCAAGCTGCGAGAACGCTCCATGCAACTATCTGGATGGGAATCCAGCGATCCGGTCCGATTCTTTTAGAGACCAGCTGGGAGGGCATCTCAGCGCACAGGAAACAAACGAGAAAAACCGTCTGGCCCAAGTTGTAATCGTTACTAGTCATCCTCAAGTCTTTCAAGAGCGTGCTTGACAGGGCCTGGCTAATGTTCCCCCGGTCAAGCTGCAAGGCAAAGAAAGTCACACAAGCAAAGCTCCAGACGCGGATGTCAATCTACCACATGGCGGAGAAGGAGTCAGATGTAGTCGTTGTAGATTCAGGATATTGCCAACCTTTCGAATAATCTTCTTTTCTTCTTCCTGTGTCCACTTGAACTCTGGGTCCCAGCGGTGGATGCCTTCATAGGTATCAATGGGTCGGTAGAAGTTATGGCCTTCCGTGGCATCAAAGGTTCCCTGTGTTAAGTGTTGTTTGCTATCATGTGAATCTATATCAGAGTCCACTGTTGAAACAACTGCTTGCGACTTTTCTCCGTAGGCCACAGCCAAGTCAGATCCAGGTTTCTCAGCCATATTTCAATTGATTTGAAAGAGCACAAGAAACGAAAACTATCGAACCCGACAGGTAGAGGGCGAAGAAGCAGAGAAACAACGTCTCATTATATCTGTCAAGAATTTCGCCCATTGGGCATGGATCAGCAATCACAGCATCTAAGAGGATGGCGAAGTACGGTAGCTACATGTCGTACCTACGGACGTGAATGAGACAATGCAAGACTGATTGGGCTTCTGAATCTACTGAAATATGAAATACTACGGGGCAAGAGCTAATCCACGTGGAACTGCTAAATCTCAAAGGCTTGCTCCGAGTCCCTTATGATGAAATGTTTCGAGGGTTGATAACCTATCAGAGTAGTGTAAGTCTAGACTGTGTTACTACACAATTGAGTGCACCATTAGTGCGACTTGTTTTCACCCACTGTGACAAGATTGCGTAAACTTTTGACTCGTGAGACCATAAAGCAAAAACAAGTCCACCAAACTATAGGTATTATTTGGAGTTTAAACTACTTGGGTATATACCTATACCGATGTCCAGCAATTCCAATTCCGAAGAACTGACGCAGCGACAAATTTGTACTACATGTTCAAAAAAGACTACATCCAAGTGCGCAGTACGTGTACTGGCTATATAGTTCCTTGGCACTGAAGCATATCCATTCTACGAAGTGAAAATGCAGAAAGTGTATGGCATGGGAAGAGCATCCGGGACTTCCCGACCCTGAAGTGCCATGACAAATGGTATAACAAGTGCCTACGGGAAAAAGCATAAGAGCGTAACATATACATGAGACGACTTGATAAGTCGATTGGGGGGTTAAAAAGCTTGAAAAAGTCTCCAAAGGGACATGCGTCATGTTGTGGTGACTATCACTCGAATATTGCGCGATACCTTAACCACGATCACGAAAGCTGTTCAGATGCTCCAAACACCAGCATTAGCTTCTTTTTCTATTAAGTCGAGTCCAATTTCCCCACCTTAAACAACGTATTCTCCCTTTACTACGCGGGCCGAGCCAAGCCTTCATTGATTAGGGCAGCTTGTGTATCGATCGACGGAATTGCGTGATTTCGACCGAACAACGGCACTATCGTGATCAAATGTGTATAAAAATTTGGATTCCTGCTTCTCTGGGCGGGGACCATTCTGATCATGCAAAAACCATGGCTGACCAGACTGTAATAACCAACTATCCCAATGAGGATGTCACGGTCAAGCCGACATCTTCCTGGAAAAGCTACCTTTGGGATACATTTGACCTCCCAAAAGAGGAACGTTGGCTTCTATTCAAGCTAGATGCGTGTGTACTGACATTTTCATCGGTAAGCATTGAGTGAGCCGGGATGGAGATAGACAGCAACTGACCTGATTAGATTGGCTACTTTCTCAAGTATCTCGACTTGAACAATGTTACAAATGCATATCTTAGCGGTATGGAGGAGGACTTGGCAATGTTTGGAAATCAGCTGGTCACCAGTACTTCGATATTCACCGTTGGCTACGTTATCGGTCAAGTACCATTCAATCTGCTATTGACTCGAGTTTCACCCCGCTGGGTGATTCCCTCCGTAGGTCTCCTCATACACATAGTAACACTTGGTGAAATTACCAATATTAACATCAGCATGTCCCATAGCTCGAAGTTGGTTGGGGCATGGCAGTCATATGCATGTCCAGTGTGAAATCATACCAGGCTCTATATGCCCTGCGGTTTTTAGTAGGTATTTTCGAGTATGTGTTCTCTTCTCCTAGATATTCTTGATCTGAGGGATAACTAATGACATTAGGTCTGGTTTCTACCCTGGTATACACTATATGCTAGGATCGTGGTACAAGCCTTCGGAGATTGGCAAACGGGCGATGATCTTCTGGATTGCTGGATCTATAGGCCAGTTGTTTAGTGGGTTTCTACAGTCGGCAGCGTATACAAATCTCGATGGGGTATACGGACGGGCAGGTTGGAGATGGCTTTTCATCATCGATGGTATCATAACATTTCCACTGGCAGTGGCCGGATACTTTTTCTTTCCCAATCTTCCCCACAGCGGAACAAAAACATGGTATATTACCGAAGAAGAACAAGAGATTTCAATCCAAAGGATGAAGTCCATTGGACGAGCAGGAAAGGCGCCTTGGACAAGGGCCAAGGTGAAAGCGTTACTGACAAGCTGGCATACATACCTCTTACGTAAGACGTCCTCTTCCATATCGATACTACCCCCCTGATTCTAACAATTTCCAGCTATGATATATGTCATATGGAATAATGGAGCTGCCCAGCAGGCCATGGGTTATTGGTTAAAGAGCTTCAACACCCACCCGCCACCTGTACCTGGAACTCATTTCTCTGTACCGCAAATCAACAATTGTGAGTTAAGTTCTATCTAATAGTTGGTCCATATTGTATACTAATACTTGGAAGTGCCAAATATAACGCTTGGTATCTTCATTGTGATGGCTTTGATCTGGGGGTGGCTCTCTGATGGACTGTGTCGTGGGGCTCGTTGGCCATTCATCTATATTGGCGCGGTCATAACTGTGGGTTCTTGTCATCATGACTACAATGTAGGGTGAAAGCTGACCTTTTTGCCTTGTACAGTTGTTATTCTCCATTCTTCTACGTCAAATGCCGCTTTATGATAATATTCATGGTCGCATGGTCGTGTTCTGGCTCAGCAATATCGGAGTAAGTTTTACCCCTCCAGGTATTTGGTCATTTATCACTTACATAATTTGAAGGGAGGAGCTGGTCCACTTATCCTTACGTGGATCAACGAAATCTGTACTGCTGACACAGAAAAAAGAGCTATCACTGTTGCGTTGGCCAATGATCTTGCTTATGTCGTGCAGGCGGTTGTAAGTATCATTGCCCTCTTCATGATGGCGTTTCACATAACTGACACGAATCCAGGCCCCAAATTTTGTTTGGAAAACCACAGATTTTCCTGCAGCGAAAAAAGGATACCTTTGGTCAATCATTCTGCAGGTTTTATTGAGTAAGTACTCTGTACTAGAGGCAAGAACCAAGATTGCCAAAAGAAGCCCCAAGACTGACTTCTTTGACAGTCGTTTTGACCGCTGTTGTTCAATTTCTCCTCTGGCATGACTCGAGAAAAGAGGCATCACGAAAGTACAATACAGATTCGTCGGAGGTGGATTCTGAGGATCTAGTTCCCAGCCTGTCAAAAGAGCCGGATCTCAAAGGTGCTACTGGCAGGTCACGAGTGGTGCCAGATTTGGGTCATCAAGTTTGAGACCCAGTATTTATTCTGGATTTTAGAATATTTAGATTTTGAACTTACCCGCATTGGGAAGAGTATTCTTGTTTGTATGAAGGGCATTACTCTGTCTTGTTTTTCTGCATCGCTCGTTGGCTGGAAGCGGAGATGGTTAGGCTCAGAGTACGTTCGCACCGGGAGTGAGAGGTGCAGGATCGCCAATGCACGCTTTAGTAAGCCAGTCTCTAACTCTTGAGATGTAATTTTTTCGTGGCACTCATGATGAGCCATTGACGTAACCTATCGCTCGTAGCGGAGCTATGAGGGAAAAAAGAGAGACGGTGACTTGTGTTTTTACTAATCGGGACATTAAGGGATGGCGGCATCGTTAAATATTCCGGATGGTGGGAGAAATGATCGTATATTTGGCCTCTTTCGCAATTCTCATACCTTCTTTTCATTAGGTTTGCATCGTTTTCCAATATCGTATTAGGCATGTCAAGCTTGAGGCTTAACTTGTTACATACATATAAGCTGGAATAGCGGAATGAAACACTACTGAGTTAGGCATTGCCACACCCGACCCCTGCATTATCATACATGCGCGAAGACAGAATAGTACGTTATTTTGCTCTTGATTCACCCCATGGAATAGTCTTAAGGGCTGCATCCGCGCGATAGTCGTATCTCAAAAAAGTCTTCGGCTCTCGTGCTGAAGTCTCTCGCTCTTCACATGCTCATTAATTGCAATGGCCTCAGAGTTGATATTCTTACAATCATGTGACGCCCAAACAAATTGACCCGCTCTAGCAAAAGTCCCTTCTTTTCCTTTGCTAGCCATATGACCACTACCAGACGAGACGCTGGCCCCAGTAACGCAGAACCAGGTGAAGGTTCTCGGAACGGTTGGTTCTTCAAGGGCAATAGACGTGGAAATACTTCGACAAATGCTATTAACCAGAAAATGTGATTCACTATAGAAATTGTTTGGCCTCTGTAAAGAATTGGTACAATCTCAACACAGCGTAGATAAGCCGGCCGTATCCGGGCGACTCCCAATAGTCCTAATAAGTAGTCCAATAGTTGCTGTCGGAATATCAATCCCATGATTCGGCACATGTGCGCATATATGCGCACGTACGTACGCGTATGGAAGCGGGATTACTATATCCCTAGCGCGTACGTAGCAACATTCTATATAGCCACTATGGCACCCCCGGTGCCCCCTCCTTTCGTTTAGTTAGTCATTATAATATCAATATTTGTGCTTATAAGCAGGCTCATCAACTAGGGCAGTTGGACCGCCCTTGCTCCCTACTCTATGCTTAGTGATACGGAGTATAGCTAAACCAACAGTTGCATCTAGACATGCGGAATTACCAGCGAATCCTTCTAGTACACTGGCTGGGTAATACACCGGAGCTACCATTATGGTGACTATGACAGGGTGGTGAGGGACGTGATCATGGGAAGGACTACACAATGGCAAAATTATGCTGGCCTGAACATTCCAGGTCACTATATACACAATTAAACATAACATCTAGCCACATAAATAGACGGGCGTTTCAGTGGCCCAGTATGCATACAAGTTCTTGTTCCCCTTTTGGTCAATATGGCCCTGCCTTCGTTGCTCCTCTTTCTGCGCCCTTTTCGCTTGCCTGTGTTGTATCGCCAATATCGAGCGCTGCTGAGGCGCGGATAAGTGCATCAAACTATGTCGGTCGCTGGCGCTCATATTTGATAGCTGATATTTTATCACTGCCTTTTCCCGTTTTTCTCTCCTCGAAGATATTGTCATGCCATCTGTATTCGAGTTGAATTCTTCTTGCTTGAGTCCCTCCTCGTCGTCGGGCTCTGGTGCAGAATATTCTAGTCGTGAGGCTAGAGTTGGGTTTCGACGTTTTAATCGACTCAACAATGATTTTTCCGCTTGTGCCGATGACTTTTTCGATATTATTCTGCCTGACGGTAGATGGATCGAGTCTTTGTCGGCCATCACAGGCTGTCTCATTGACCTTGTCGGTCTCTCCTCTAAGCTTCCTTCATGGCGATCACCTTCAACATCACGTTCTACCCCGTCTTCTAGCTCTGAAAAATCATAAAACTCTGCAAATTCTGAGTCCTGTTCTGATATATCGAACTTGCAGTGACCTTTGTCGGTCATATGCTGCTGTATAGCTTGTACGGTCGCTTTACTCGTCCCGCATAGTATACATTCTCGATACCCGGAAATAACTAGGTGCAGGTACTCGAAAAGTGTCTCAAGATCGACCGCTAGATGTTGTCGATCAGGGATAAACAGTCCGTGTGATTTTTGCATGTGCATCACGCTATCAGTGAAGTCTGGGCAAAAGATGGGGCATAATAGACATTGCCCTGGTGTGAAAGGCCGCAAGGGTGTGACAGGAGAGTGAATTGACTCGTTGAAGGGTGCGGATGCCGGCGATGTTATCGGACTTGGTGGTAGACTCATTGGCGCTGCCATGGATGAAGTCGTAGCAGTCGTGAGTGGCATCTGTATAGCTAGGTTGGATGTGGTTTGACGGCTAGATCGGTTTATGTACAGTGAGTATTCGATCGTTCCCTGGCGTTGATATGTTCTTTCAGTTATGATCTGTAAGTTTGCATATGAGTGATGGGATTTCCATCATTTTTATACTGTAGTTAGTTAGTTGTCCGATATCATACGGTATGGTTCATTGATGATTGGACAATTCCTTCCCCACTGCATCACCACTTGTACTCCGGCGAAACACCAATGAAAAGCTCGAATGCTGGATGATTCATAATGAACAATTCTGCAGTGACCTATAGCTGATGATTTGACTATCAATCACACAAACCAATCAGATAGCCATCGGCTTACGAGTAAGCTATGATTCATAATGGGCAGTTATGCAAATGGACTTCAGCCATTGTCTACTATGGTTGAGCCCGGAAACTTCGTTAGTACGTTTTTTTTATAGAGGTTATTTGCCAATCAATTCTGCTGGTTATATTTGATTACTACCGGTAAGCTAATATTTTGTATGGCTACTCCCAGCAGCGATTACAGCCTTATACCTAGCCTGTATGGACTTGATTATATGCTTTAAAAATTGCTCTGGTAAAGGATTCTAAGAAGCATGTACAACTTTATGTAATTAATTGTAAGAAAGCTGCTCATTATTTAGATATTGCTTCTGTATCTAATTCTTTATTTAATTCTATACTGCTTTAATTGGATTTAAATCTAGGGAAAAAGCTAGCTAATAATTAGGATAGATATCTTGAGAGTAAAGGTCTGTATGTCTCATTACTTGTATGCTTAGGCGCGCCATCAGGTTAGGGCTGAGACATGGATCTTGAGTCTCATACACTTTTCGTTATAAACAGCAAGTCATAATATGATTTTATTCGCCAGCTAGCTAAACCATTTTCTGGCCCCATAATGTCATAGTCGTCGGACGTTTTGATTGATCTGTTGATATGGGTCTACCCGTTCATTCTATCTATGTTCGTTATAACTGGCTCCTGTCTTTTATCGCTCCGCATTCCTTCTGATTGTTAGTTAGTTATACTCGATCTTTGATGATATCTCGGTTGGATCTTTTGCTAACAGGCTTGGGTTGAAGATTTGCCCGGAAGGGAGAATAGGAAAAAACAGATATAGGTGTGCACTCAAGTATTCAACATATAGCGGGTCCAAGTGACCTGGGCACGCTCGGAGAATATATATCGCACGATCCTGAATGAGCATTTACAGTTCTCATTTTCGACTCGCACAGTCCGCGTCAACTGATGTGCACTTAAGCTTAGCAAATCCAATCTGAGAACCATCTGCATCGAAAACGATTTATTGTGTTTCAAGAAGCACATCTCATGCAGTCTATAAGGTAATGACCGAAAAGCATAGAAGTAGAATCGCAATACCAAAACAAAAGACAGCCGAGGTCCAAAGAGATTTAGATGACAGGATTAGCCCTTTAAAGTTTCAAAAATTTTTAAGAAGTTTCAACTCTATAACGAGCTCACGCATCTTATTGGACTTGATCTCGTCCCGAACGTGTCCCAACAGAACTTCCGTCTCTAATGTCGACCAACCTCCAAATCGCGTGAAGAGAGCTAGCGAATAACTATCAACTGCCCCCTCAAGGAATTGGACACGAAAGTAACGACCGTTCTCTTTCAGCCTTGGTTTCTTTGGCCACGTCCCAATAGGGCACGGTTCCTCGTGTGCTCTGACAGAATTGAAGCCAGCATTGTCTAGAAGGCCCTGAAATTCTGGAAATTTATCAAAAACCTTGCCTAGTGAGTTTGATATTCGATTGAATTCGGCCTAGAAACGTGAGTTAGACTGCAATCCTGGTGTACCATTTTAGGTAATTGAGGCATCTCACAATCCACTTATACGTAAATGATGTTTCGGGATAAGTGCCATCATCACAGACCATGTGAGTACGACCTTCAGAAAGTTCAATCTTTCCACCGTGTTTGAGATGCCTGCAAAGTACATATATTCCCGACGTTACCCCAAGTCTCATATAAAGATTTGATCAGCCTTTCACGTACCTGTGAGCCTGTGCGAGAAACTCAGGCCAGTCCGTTATACTACCGGCTAGGCATCGTACGTGTATGAAAACAAATGAATTAAGCGGAAAGTTCCATGTTTGGATGATGTCGTCGATGATAAATTGCACATTGGGAGGTACCCTAGATGTTACTCAGAGACTGGACCACCGGGTGAAAAGGTGATACTGACCACTTAGGCTGGATTGGCGACAGATCAACCCCCGAGATTTCTGCAGGCCACTGGAAAATGGAGATATTTCAGCTAAATGGCTATTTTATTAGCTTAAAAGCGGACCTGCACTTACTCTCAATTGCCCAAATACCAGTTCCCGTGCCAACGTCGAGGATTTTTTGAGGATTGTTGAGATCATTTTGAGAGAAACACAGGTCGCCATTGAGACATAGTCGAAAAACGTGGTTAAGAAGATCTAATCTGTCTTGTTCCTTTTCATCATTGGGGAGTATCTAAAAATAAGGCTTGTCAGACACCAGCTTGCGGTCGACGATGAATCAGAGCGACTTTTCATCGTCACAATAAGCCCCAACGGTCCATACATAAGAGCCGGACTTATACGCATGATATGTTCGACCGTTCTCATAAACGTAATTGAAAGACAGATGACGACAGCGAGGTCAGATCACTTTCAATGCTCTCGAGGTCGTCGCTCTCGGACTACAAACGGCGTCAATTTAGCTTTTCATTCTCTTGCCGCAAACACTTTACATCAATCTCCAGAGCGACATTGACTCGACTATCAGTGTCGGCCATGATTGTCGTATGAGATATTAGTACCAATAAGTTACTTGCCGATACTCTCAAAAAAGACTTCTCTAGCGAGTATTTACTTCGGTTCTGGGCGGATTGTACTACGTACTACGTAGTAAGTTGCAGCCAGAGAATCAACGGGAACTGGAGTGGACACCTGAGTTTCGTCAGCCCGCGAGAAACCCAACGGCGTCCGCTCGGGGAAGTGGAATGGACAATCCGCATCATATATATTGATAATAATTGGCTCGCTTGTCACCGACACGGGCCGAGGTGGAGGATTTGGCTTCTGTTCACTCCACCTAACTCGTCATGTCACTGGTGGACGGAGGGAATGGGGATGTTCCACGTTCCTAATTCAGTTTCGTCTAGTGTCTGGTCCCCTTATCGTCCATCGGAGCTCTGTCGGTTTTGCCAACCAAGTGGACTTCCCCTCTCAATTCTCGGTTTCTGTTTTCTTAATCATGTCGTATCCATCTGTGCTTGGAAGGGGAAACAGAAGGTGCTGGACGTTGGTAAATATCCCACAATCATGTTGGTGATATTCTGGTCTGCGCTCATATGGCTGGCATATGTGGTATTCAGTGCTATCTATCGGTTATATTTCCACCCCCTGTCTCGTTTTCCTGGACCGAGGGTGGCCGCATTAACCCGATGGTATGAGTTCTATTACGATGTGATCAAACCTGGACAGTTCATATGGAAGATTGAGAGCTTGCATAAAAGATATGGTACGTTGAATACAGAAGTAAAAGGGAGGGATCAGAAAAATGGGTTGACATGGGTAAGCACAGGGCCAATCGTACGAATAACACCGGATGAACTGCACATCAAGGACCCCGAGTTCTACGACGTAATATATGCACCTACTTCTAAAAAGCGGGACAAATATGCCAGCTGGACTATCGGTGCAGGCGCACCAACATCGACCTTCGCGACCGTTTCACATGATCATCATCGCTTCAGAAGATCCGGATTGAATCCTTTCTTTTCGAAAAACGCGATTTTCAACAACACTTCGGCGCTGATCAGCGACAAGCTTGAAAGATTATGTGAACAGTTTTCGGAGGCCTGTAAGGCGGGAGAGGTGGTCAGGCTTGACGCAGCCTATATGGCGCTGACGATGGACATAATTACACACTATGCCTTTGGAGAGAGCTACAATTATCTGGCGGAACCAGACTTCAAGCTTGAATGGAAAGACACGGTCATTGGGGGCTCTGCTAGCGGCGCATTTATCCGACAATTTCCTTGGGCCTTTTCCGTCATGAAGTCTATGCCTTTAAATATTATGAGCCAGCTCGCTCCAGAGGCTTCGTTACTCTTACGATGGCAAAAGATGGTGCGTCAGCAAGTTGACACTATTATTGGGAACAATCACTCCGGCTCAAAGGCACATGGTACAATCTTTCAGGCTCTATTGGACAGTGACTTGCCTCCGGAGGAGAAAAGTGCAGATCGTCTTCAAGATGAGTCACAGACCTTGGTTGGTGCTGGAAGCGAGACTACTGCGAAGGCCTTGACCAACGTCACATTCTACCTGCTACAGAATAAACGGATGCTAGAAAAGCTGCGCCAGGAATTGTCAACGGTAGACTTGAAGTCACCTCATTCAGCCCAAGACGTTTTGTCTGAAATTGAACGTCTCCCGTATATGATAAGCGAAGTCCCTCGAAGTTCTACTTGCGTTCGGGCAAACAGATCTGATCTCGCTATATGCAGAATGCCGTCATTAGTGAAGCGTTGCGCCTTATGCATGGAGTCACTACTCGATTGCCTCGAGTATCTCACGACGTCATCCAGTATAAAGAATGGACTATCCCTCCAGAGGTGTGTCTTCCGTCATGTCACTTTTTTTCCTATTAATTTAGCTATTTCGAGTTTAGACACCAGTGAGCCAACGTAACTTATTCGTACACATGGACCCGACCGTTTTCCCCGAACCCGCTGGTTTCAAACCGGAGCGCTGGATTGAAGCCAAGCAAAATAATACACGCTTAGACCGATACATGGTCTCTTTTGGCAGAGGCAGTCGCCAATGTGTAGGCATCAAGTGCGTATTTACCCCGCTTACAGAACGAAGACTATGAAATGGCGTGCTAACCTTAATCTACATGTCAATAGTCTCGCATACGCAGAATTGTTTTTGACTCTTGCTACCGTGCTGTCTCGCTTCGATATGAAGATCTACAAAACCACCACCGAGGATGTCCGTGTGACCAGGGACTACTTTGTAGGTGTCCCGGAGCCAGGATCACAAGGAGTTCGTGTTACTATAGAGAGAGTTTTGTGAAGCGGATTCTCATGAATTGAAAGCCTGCGATTAGCACATAAAATATCTAATTTGCACCTTCGTCATGAAGTTGTCAATTGAAAGCCTCTATGGGCCGACATTCAAGTCTGGAACGGGAAATGACTTCCCACTTGCTGGTCGTGATCGTCGACTGCCTAAGCCCGTCTCCGATTGCTTTGACGTGAGGTGCACCAACAATGATAGATCGAGCGGTAGCGGAACAGCGGAAGTGAAGATTGTAGGTATCAATCCACATTCGTGTTCCTTCGGTAGGCCTCTGAAAGCCGGCCATAACTTTTCTTAACCGCGTCCACCTTAGCTACATATTCCTCCCTTTCTTGGCCTGGGACCGCTGCAATCAATTCGGCGAAACTGAGTGCCACTAACATGCTACTTCGCAATTTATAATGCGGTCGTACCTGGCTCAGCCTTCCATCCGAACTAGCTTGTCTCGCGACGTCGTCTTCACGCACATTGAAAACATTGTTGAAAATATCCAGATCTCCATGACACTCAAAGACATTGTGCGTCTCCTCATACGTGTACATGTAAATGAAGTTGTCAAATCCACTCCACACGATTGCCGACAGGCAAAGTGAACATGGTTCATGGGTCGTGAGAAACAAGCAATCCTCCACCTCAGGTCGCTTATCTGCCGGTATCTCGAAAAATTGCTTCAACGTCCAGGTTTCTCCATGCCACAAAGGAGACCCGCGTTCCTGATTTGTGTCCGCATACACAACGCTCAAGTCTGATTTGAGGAGGATTGCGGCACCGAAGAGTTTGGAACCTGCGGCCACAGCTGCCACGGAGAGAGGATGAATGTCTCTTTCGATACAAGCACACAAAGCGTCTAGCAGCTTTGTAGCCGGATGAAGAGTTAATGCATCGGTCATTTCAAAGATCTTTCTTCCCGTGTGATGATTGCAAGAGTTGAATTCCGCGGCAAGCTTTTGATATTCTCTGTGTGGTTGTTATGGACAGACGAAGTATTTGTCGCTGCCGTCGACGGAGCCCGGCGAGGCCCGATCTATCGCACAACCTTTCACTTTATGATGATTTAACATATATGATTTGGCTTGAGCATACAAATGAATTACTGAAAAGGCAGTAATAAAATCCCCTTCATTTAGGCCCCGTTCGACCCAATTTCCCGGTCCGCTTTCTGCAATGTAGTTGAAAGGGATTGCTCAAAAGACCCTTCCGGCTGGCCACCACTGACTTGGAATCTTTGGAAAGCCGAATCGCATTGCCGTGGATATTCCATGAAGCACGATGTCAAAGTCAATCGAATTGGGACGAGATCCTATTCTGCAGTTAACGTCGACCTTACGTTATCCTTGTCCCTCGATGCGACTATTTCTCCAGTGCAGATAATTTGAATGGACACATCATGATGCAGTCTATGTATCTCACCAAAATAATTCGAATTTTCTTTTCTTTTCTCTCTTGGTTTTTTTTTTTTTTTTTTTTTTTTTTTTTTTAAAAAAACTTGCATGTATTTTCGGCGCCTTAGCTACGGAGGTATTAGAGATTGAGCTATCGATACACCAGACCAGATAATGCTAGATGGACAAGTTTCAAGCCTGAGTTTTCTCGGCGTAAAAAAGAGAAGAGAAAGAAAAAATCATGGTCATTGGGAAAATGGAATATATGATGTGTCCAGTGGGAGGTAGGTATCGAAATGATCAACCAGATGAGATGTCTGGGTTTAGGCACTGGGGCAGGGTTTAGAATACGACACGACCTACACGCCCTGTGGAACACAGCAACCTTGGACCTGTATAAAATTGAAGTCTATAGAATAGTATACCCATGTTAAGATTACCTAGGTAGCAATTCTAGACATAGTATGCCTCGAATACCAGTTGATAATTACAAACTCCTTTGTCAGTCATCTGTCTCATTCTAAGGTGCGACATTTGCCAATCCGAAAGTCCAAAGATAACACATCTTCAAGTTGCTATACGACGCTAAGAGCATATGAACCATCTAATATATCGCCTATAAAGAAAAATACGTAACGAAACAATCATCAAAACGTGAGCTCAAGGACAGGCACCTTGCTGCCACATCTTGACCGACTTCACGGTCATTCCACGGGACGACCCGTTGGCCCAAGTTGGATACCATTGTTCCATACCTAAAAGTGAGAAAGGCATACTGTTAGGGAAGTTCTCGATGGATACAAGTGTGAGTGTGAGTAGAGCGGACTTACTAGCGTAGAAATCCGCGGCACCATGGCCAGCATCTGTCCAGGGTTTATTCCCAATGCCGTCCTCAAACCATCCATTCGTGCCCCCAACCGCGACATTCAGGATCAAGTAAAAAGACTGGTCAAAAGGCGAGTTAGGTCGGCCAGTATGCGACCATGGGTCGGTCACCAGGGAATTATTCGCTGTCCGTCCAGTGAATTGGCCGCGTTGGAACATGTTTGTGTTCTTTGGGAAGGCCCAATACATGACTTGCTGCAGTGGATTGTCCACCCAAGTAAAGATGTAATCTTCTGACCATTCAAGGCCAAAAGTATGAAACCCCTTGGTAAAATCTGTTCGACGCAGAGCCTTGCCGCGCGTTGAGAGCCAGAATGCGTCTAATCCTGGGCTCGGGCCTGGAGAAGGTAAAAAACTTAGCATCCGGATAAGACTACGTGGGAACACGGAGACTAACCCCAATGAATGGCACTAGATATGACATCTCGGCCGCCGTTGGCGTAGGATATCTCGTTGCCTCGACTTTCCGAAAGATCAATCTCGCCGCTAGCTGGCCATGCTCCGTAGACATCATTGGTAGGCATCATCCCTGTCGAAAACGAGGTAAGCTGTCTCTGCTCCGTACGAAGAACGGCATGGGATCAGATGCTCACAAATTGCGGGCCACAACCAATCCCCAGCTGGGAGTCTGGCAACGACTTCAACTCGGCCGTATGTAATAGATTTGCTACCGTTGGTGTTCAAGCGCGCCGAACGGACTGGATTGATTACAGTTCCCAGCGTGCTGTTAGAGCGAACCGAACATGCTTCATTGGTTGTTCCTGTGCAAGAGCCATCGCCACCCGCTTGTGTGAGATTCAAGGTGTAGCCATTGGTGATTTCGGCCGCAGTGATGGGTGTTGTATCTGTGGTGAGGGTTGGGACGATGTGAAGACCTTCCCGGTCTACAAAAACATTACGGTCATCGGTTGTAGTCCACTCAAACTCACCATTGCCGAAGCCACCAACCTGCAGTAGTCAATTATCATCACGGAGTAGACAAGGACACGGGGGATATACCTGAACTTCACGCTTCCAAATATTTGTATCCAAGGTTGAAAAGTCGTCGTCCAATATGAGACAGTACTAATTCTCGTTAGCTAACGGGGCATATGTTTCAATAGGAATCAACTCACACTATGTTTGGGCACTTGAGTTGTGGCGTGATAATTTATATAACCACTCACGGCCAACCCTGCGACAATAAATCCCCAAATGATATAATTATTTACGCGGATTCTCTTCAACCGCTTGTCGTTTACCCAGGGTCGTTCGTACTCGCCAGTTAAGAGATAGCTCTTGAACCTCCGTTTCACTGGCGCACGACTGTAGGTCGAATCTCGAATAGGTAGCTCGTCAATACTGCCTTGAGCAGCATGAGCAGCACTGGACCCAACACTAGCCACAACACTGGGTGCCGCGCTGTCTGAGAACGGGTTACGCGCATCCATTGCAGCTCTTTTAAACTAGGTCTTCAAATGTTGTTCTGCTATATAAAAGAAGAAGGTCATCTAGTCATGCTCCGTATATATCGCAGTCCCATGTCAGTTCGAGCCTTAGTTTTATAAGGCTTTCGATAAGGCCCAAATCATATAAATCGACAACAAATACTCTTTGGCCTCTCTTGACAGTGCCCTCGTCAGCTCCCTAGTTGTAAAGTTGCTCACTCGTTCTGCAGTTCATCTAGCGCATTCTGGTAGACGGGGCTGATGCAGCCTACAAGGCTCCATTCAGTATGGAAATTTTTCACACGCAGGCCAGATCCCGGCTTCGTGGCTTGGAATTGACCCGTCCGTCATTATTAATTCGTATCGGATAGCGTAGTCTCCGAGGACGTCCAAACCATCTAGACCATCTCGATCCCTGTACCGAGAGGACTAGTTATCTGTGGCAGAGTGGGTTTGGCCACGAGGCTATCAATTGGCCTAATATGTTCACTGGAAACCATTTTTCATAGCCAGGATATGCCTGTACAGGCTAAGCCTGTCGCTGCCCGGACTGTATGTGTATCATGTACACTGCATATAGGTCTTACCATACATGTATCTTTTGAAACTCGGAAATTACAAATACAACTAGATATAGCCATGTGCATCCATTCAGATTATTCCCGATGTGCTATGCCCGATTTTCGAATCTACTCATATGTGGAAATTTTGAGAAATCCAGCAATTGAGCTCATACAGAACGGAAACATACATGGATAGATACAATGTCATAATCTCCCCTCGGTTAAGCTCCAATCTAAAACATGCAAGCTTTTAGTTAAATTTCTTATCAAGTAGCTTAGGAAGATAAAAAAAAAGAGGTAATTTTAACCGGGATTTACTCACCGGAGACTTTCGTACGTGTCTAGATTCTGACGTGAATTTTTAACTAGCTAACCCGTGACTAATGCCACCTGTGCATTAGTGACAAGAGGAGGGATATACCCTGGCAGAAGCTCTTCGCCTATCGCTTATGCATACTCAAGTTCTTATTACCTACAGGAAACCAACAGCCTTGCTTATCTTTGCGTCTGCATGAGCGCCAGAAACATGTCCAGTTAAGCTCATTGCGTAGCCAACAATCCTCGATCCGTGCATTGGCCATGTTGGATGACATACGAAAGGGGGAAAAGAAAAAAACAAACAAACAAAATATTGAAGAACGAAAAATATGTTTTCCTTTATTTAAGTTTTGTTTGGGTTTGGTATTTTGTTTCATCTTGTCTTCGTTATCGCACCTTACGTGTGTCGACTTTTGACTTAATATAGGGCAAATACGAGACGTACCACTTAGATTCTAGCCTGCGTGGTTTCCCGAGAAAGGCTTAGAAGGGTGCCTAGTGCAGCATTCCTGCATTGTAACATAACTTTCGTGCAGATTTAGACTGAGGACTAGACATAGTACAAAGTAGAGGCTCAATGCTATTAATAGGAGAGAGACTGGTGCTAGTGTGCCTGGAATCGGCCGTATTCTTGGAAGAAACCAGTCCATGCATGTCGGGATGCAGCTACATATCTACGATTCTAAGACAATGAGTCAATGACTCGATAGATTAGAATTTACATTAAAACTTAGATTAAGCGATGTGGCCCCAGCCACTGATAGTACGATAGCGGCGGGACTCTAGCTCCGGATAAACCGACTTGAAGCTGATAGGTGCTAGAATATTACTAGCTTCTTGTCCGATATGCGGTGTATGAAGGTGTACGTTTCAAATGGAAACTACGTATACGGTATTCTATGTCTTAGCGTTGGTTCACTTGATGTCCAAATCCTGCAGGCTACTTGTATGGAATCTTTCTCCACTTTACCTCGCTCTCAAAACCTCATTGAGTATTTGCCTACTAGGGCTACCAAGATCTGCACTAGGTAGCTGCCACTCGTCCGTGAAAGCCGCAAATTGAACATTTCCACGAAACAACAAGGCATGTTATGAGGATTTCATTTTGGGCTTTGCACACCTGGTAATACACCAGAAATTCCGAACCGGGATTTGTATTGTAATCAGAGACATGCATCACGAAAGACTTTTGCTATGTCAACTGTGGCGTGCAGAATGGCGTCCGTGATGGGGATGTCCATAGGGCCTCGACATTGAACTGGCTATTATTTTCGATAAGCGATTAATTACAAGCTGATTCGATTGATCCATGTCATTGAGACAATGGATACCCTAACTAATCTGGCGTCGGACTGTCGCGATTTTCCTGCAAGATGACTCCACGGCGAGCGTTATCCATGATTCTATCTGCAGGTTGGGTTATTTCGCTGGCACCGAAGGGTGAGGATTGGACAAGGGTATTCATTGCTAGATATGATTCCATATCCTCTTCTGTTTCCATATTATACCTGCGGCTGAACCCATGGATTCCTGAAATCTTCCCTGCTTCTTACCCTTGCAACTGCTGGTAATCATGTCTTCACTGTTCCCTAGTCGGTGGTCGTTTAGAGGCCACAAGACACCAAAGGGTGATGGCACGCCCACAGAGACCGCATCTCAGAGAGACTCATTGCCCGTGTCGGAGTCGGGGCGATCAAGTCGTGGACATGGCTATTTTGATAGACGACATGTCAACAATAGCATTGACGACGCTTCCAAGTATAAAGCAGTGAGTGCCAAAAATCTGAATTGCGAGTGAGCGACGTATACATAACCAAAATTCTAGATGATCAAGTTCTTTCATGTGCGATTGACTGCGTACCAATGGCTCCCTCCGCCGACTCATCCCCAACATAGTTCGACCGGAGTCTTCCTACGCCGATCGAGGGGTGTCTACATGTCCGAACCCGAGGACGTTAATCCTGTGCTACTAGCAGCAATTCAGAGGATTAATGCCACGATCGCTTTCACCATGATGACCGAGACCACGAGCATCATTACATCACAACTTGTGCCTGGACAGACCGAATTGATACTTCCAAATGGCTATCAGGTCCAGATCATTGAGTCATATGCGGATATTGTCGGATCCCATTCAAATATGGTCAAGAAGTATCAATATGCCGCATTGATTCGAGAAGAGCACCTCCTTCTCGTCTGGAATGACGATTTGAATGCTATTCTGAACCACGCTGCCGATGTTGAAGGCAAGCTGTTGTCTTTGGTATGTGGGGAAAACAGAATGCCATGAGTATTCATTATTCTAAATTAGACCATTCTAGATTTGGGGAAGTCCTATCCCAACATTCAATCTCCAGGCGATACCCATAATGACCCCGGGAGAATCGGTCGTGGCGTCGCCCAATGATTCATTGTATCATCTGGCTCTCGAGCCGAGAGAGTCACCGGCTGCTGCCGAAGATTCTGGTACATCTCGCGATGCCTCTCCGAGAAGAATGATAAATGAGGAAGTCAAGCGCCCGAAGGAGTCACTAGAACGACCACTGGCAGTTACCAGCGCGATCTTTGTCGGAATGGCCGGAATGCTTCTTGTCATTCTTCTTCTGGGATTTGGCATTTCTAATCTGCTCTTGGAGTACTCGGTTGATGGGGGCGCAATGCGATTTGCACTAACGGCGACAATCCCCTTTTTCCTCTTGTTCAGTATATTTTTCATGATCGTTATCTTCACAGATATTTTCCAGGCTGTCGGGCCAGTCAAGACGCTCAAAAGTAATTCGCGGTTTTATTCCCCGATTGCCCCAGACTTGAAAACGGCATATTCCCTCGGCTTCACGCCGCCGCGTGTCACCATTCAGATGCCCATCTATACCGAGTCGCTCGAAGGTGTTATCAAGCCTACCATTAGTAGCTTGAAAACGGCAATATCCCACTATGAGTCACATGGAGGTTAGAGAATTCTTCCATTCGTTGTAATCATTAGCTAATTCAGTTAACAGGTACCGCGAACATCTTTATCAATGACGATGGCTTTGCCTTGCTTTCCGAAGAGGAGCAGCATGAGCGGATCAACTTCTATCATGATAACAATATTGGCTGGGTTGCTCGGCCCAAAAACAACGAGGACGGTTACGTTCGAAAAGGAAAATTCAAAAAAGCTTCAAATATGAATTTTGCATTAAACGTCTCTAATAAAGTCGAGATGGAACTTATCCAGCGCATGGCCCCGACATTGGAGAAGTCCGACATGGTTGATCCTATGGAGGAAGAGCTGGTCTATCGGGAGGCCTTCGAACACGTTATCCAGTCCGACCCTCGCATCCGTGGAGCTGGTGGTGATATTCGTGTGGGAGAATTCATCCTGATCGTCGACTCGGACACTCGGATAGTAAGTTGAGATGCCTAAAGTTATTCAATAGAGCTAATGACGATCATCCAGCCTGCCGATTGCCTTCTCTACGGTGCTGCCGAAATGTTTCTGAGTCCCGAAGTCGCCATCATCCAGCATTCTACCAGCGTGATGCAAGTTTCGCAAGATTATTTTGAGAACGGTATCACTTATTTTACCAATCTTATCTATTCAGCGATTCGGTTTGCAGTAGGGAGTGGCGAAACTGCCCCCTTTGTTGGTCACAACGCCTTTCTACGATGGCAAGGTAAGCATTTCTCACCAGGACTAATGAAAACAATCAATATTGATGCTAGTGTTGCAGCGGTTCAATCCGTCGGACGACCTGATGACGATTATGTGAGTTTCTGGTCTGAAAGCCATGTATCAGAGGACTTCGATATTGCACTGCGTCTCCAGATTCAAGGGAATATCATTCGCCTGGCCAGCTATCATAATGACGAATTCAAGGAAGGTGTCTCGCTCACAATCTATGACGAGCTGTCTCGCTGGGAAAAGTAAGTTACTTATTCAAATTTGAACTAGTAATAGAGATTGACGTCCTTGCAAGATATGCCTATGGATGCAATGAACTGGTCTTTAATCCTGTTCATACATGGTTTTATCGGGGTCCTCTGACCAAGCTGTTCATGACTTTCCTATGGTCCAACCTTCAGCTATCTTCCAAGATCACCATTTTAGGATACATTTCATCTTACTATGCCTTGGCTTCTGGATTTCCCTTAACTGTACTCAATTACTTTCTCGTTGGCTGGTTTGAAGGCTATTTGGACAAGTTCTACATGGAGTCGTGGAAAGGTATCGTCCACCTGCCCAGATACAGCGAAATATGAAGCTAACCGAAATTTTTGCCAATAGTTTTTCTCAGTTTGTTGGTCGTTTTCTCCGCTGCTGGAAATGTCTGCCTAGCCATCATTCGATACCGCCTTGGAGAGAAGCCGTTGTTGTCGTCTCTTGCTGAGAATTTCATGTGGATGCCCATGTTCGCCATTTTCTTCGGTGGACTCTCTTTCCATCTCAGCCTAGCTATTCTATCCCACATGTTCGGTATCAACATGTCTTGGGGCACCACGGCAAAGGAGAAGGATGATTCAAACTTCTTCAAAGAGATCCCCAAGATCTTCAAGAGCTTCAAATGGATGTACGCTGTGGTGCTCCCATTTTTTCCTGCCATGATTTACTTGGCCTGTTTTGCACCCAACGGCTGGACAATTACGGAAGTTGGTGCGATTGTTCCAATGTCGGTCACTTTGGCATCGCATGCTCTTCTGCCGCTACTACTGAATCCATCCCTGATGGTGTTCAACTACTAAGGGCATTTGGTTATGATGGCTACGAGATCTGGATCTTTATTTCCACTTGGTATGATTCCTATGATAGAAGCACAGTTCAGCTACTGGAGTATATATAATTCACTTAATCTATAGACAATAGAGATGCGTATCCCGTTTTTGCTTATCTCCTCTTGAGATTAGGGTTTTGTTTTGTACCAAGGTACTGTTTTCTTTTTACTTTGGATAATATAGTTAACTTTAGACCTGATAGCCTCAATTATGGCTATCTGCCCTGATTTAGCCTTGGACACGTCAACAACCCGTATCTGCAAGCCTAGACTTTGATACACATTTCGGTGACTTGTCCTGCATATAGGACCATGTGGCTTGTGTCTCACTTGGGACCTGAGTCGGGATCTAATGCCAACGTATGGTAATATTACCGTAATGTACGTATCGTTACCAACATTACCAAACACTGACAATACACGGAATCGGCTAGTGCCGCGGGTACAAGGTGAACAAGCCCAACGTAAACTTTTTTTTTCATCCATGAGACATAGATCCCTGATTGTAAGCTTGTTATTTGAAGTCTTTTATTCGTTAGGTTTTAGCATTATCAATGAGCCTCTCGCTCGGAATTCCACATCCATGCGGCTGACATGCCACGTCTGCAGCTCCATGGAAAATTGTCAGTAAGCTCGCACCTCCTGCTAAACCAAATGGAAAACAGAAAACCGAATCAACGTATACTCCAGAACCTCACGATGGCGTATTTGGGGCAATCTGTATGTATGTGGAGTTACGCCCTTCTTACGAGGCCCGCTTAGGCCTACCGCATTTCAAAAGTCGCATTGGAGGCGATACAAATCTTGTGATGGATACATATGCAAGTCCAGTGTAAGCGGGGCAGCTCTGCCTTGTATATCTAGACGAACAAGCCCTCGGCATGACTTTGCTGCGAAGAAAGCCTCCCTTGTTGCCACCACGAAACAATTGTTGTCGTTGTCTATAGTTACAGATAACGAGATCATGGCTGAGTGGCTACTCTTCCTGACGGCGGCCGGGTCGATCCTGGGAGGTGTCTTAGGGCTGCCAACATGGCCCTCTTCGGTGGATGAGCTAGAAGATATCATGTTCTTGAATACTGGTTACCAGGCGCGAGCATTTTCTGCGGATATCACACCATGTTCATTCTCATCGCAAGGCCCGACAAGAATTACTTCAGCAGAATGGCTTCGCACGGCTTTCCACGACATGGCTCCCGGTAATGTCTTCACCGGGGTCGGCGGACTAGATGCATCTTTGCAGTATGAGTTGGGAGGAGATGGCGGCGAGAACATTGGTACCGCGTTCAATTCGACTCTACTCTCCTTCACACCATTCTTTTCTTCTCGCGCCTCGTTGGCCGATCTCATTGCATTGGGTGTGTATGCATCCGTCCGGGTGTGCGGCGGTCCCATCATCCCGATTCGCACAGGACGTATCGATGCCACTGCAGCTGGACCGATAGGAGTTCCCTTACCGCAAAATTCTCAGTATACTTTCATCCAGCAGTTCGCACGGATGGGGTTCAATGTGTCGGAAATGATCGCCCTGACAGCCTGCGGTCACACTATCGGTGGTGTTCACGCCGGTAATTTTCCCGAGGTGCTACGGTCTGGGACCGTGCCAAATGATTACCAGCACTTCGATGCGACGACAATATTTGATGAGAAGATTGCCTCTGAATATATCGGTGGAAACAGCTCAGATCCGCTGGCTGGGCCGTTGGCGATAAAGAATACGTTCGACTCGGATCTAGCGGTATTTACTGCGGACAACAACGCTACAATCGGTCTCATGGCCGATCCTACCTACTTTCAATCCCGCTGCCAAGTGATGCTTCAGCGAATGATCGAGGTTGTACCGCCTGGAGTACTTCTCACGGACCCAATCACTCCGTATGATGTGAAACCGAGTAACTTGCAGTTAACCATACAGCCAGGTGGCACTCAGCTTCAGTTTACTGGTGAGATCCGTGTCCGAACAACCGACCTCAGCGGTACCATTTCGAACGTTCAGCTCGTATATGTTGACCGCAACGGCGCCTCCACTTGCGGATCCTGTGCTATTAGCACGCAGTATGCTGGAACAGCAAATGGTTTTGATCAGTCTTTTGTCGTAAGTATCCCCTTAGCTCTAAAAAGGTCAGTCTTAATGACAGCGATAAATAGTTCTATAGTTTTGCCGCAGTATTGTCGGCAAGGACCTCAATTTCGGCATTCTCAGTACAGGTGACAGCTGGTGGTAACACAGTGACCTATAACAACAATGGTGATGGGTATCCGATTCAAGACAACATCTTGTTCCAAAGTCCTCAGAGTTGCATAGCCAATTCATCTGACAGTAATGGAAACTACAAAATGACAATCACTGCTGCGGTAAAGAATATCCAATATCTTTAAGACTTGATGATATGGACTCTCATATGAATCATTACAGGTCCGCAATACAACCGCTTCGGGATCTGCAACCCTTTCTGTAGAGGTCAAAACACCTCGATCCTGCTGCGTCGTTCCAGGTTTATCCACTACTAATGTGACAATGACAAAGACAGCAACTATTGGCGCCTACAGCCTCTATAGCGGGAGCTATGCTCTAACACCCGACCAGATTACTACATCCAAATTCGGCGTTTCTGTCGGGACATACTCTGATAGTTTCAAAAGTACAGCACTAACTGGCTCTTGTTCAGCACTGAGTGGTTCTGGCCCAGTAGCGTATAGCTATGTTGGCTGCTACCCCGATGACGTGAACTCCAGAACCTTCTCAGCCGCAACCAACAGTGACAACAACATGACACTTTCGGAGTGTTCGAACTTTTGCAGTGGCTATCAGTATTTTGGAACTGAATATACAACGCAGTGTTTTTGCGGCACTACTCTCAGTAGCTCTAGTACAGAGGCTGCTGAGACGGATTGCTCCATGCCTTGTGGAGGCGATAGCACAGAAACATGTGGTGGGCCAAATAGGCTCTCTGTCTATACGAACAACAACTATGTAACTCCAGGGGGAGCTACGATTCCGGGCTATCAATACGTGGGCTGCTACAATGACACGGCCGCCGCTCGCAGTCTTTCTGGTACCTATACATATAGCAACGACATGACGGTAGAAGCCTGTGCCACTTTTTGCAACGATGCAACTTATTTCGGTGTGGAGTACTACAATGAATGCTACTGTGGCGACACGCTGGCAGCGGATAGCGTCAAACAACCAGTGACTGATTGTTCGTATCCCTGTTCTGGGAATAAGAACGAATTTTGTGGTGGTAGTAACAGACTGGATCTCTACCAGCTGGGTTCATCTATCGTCACGACGACTTCAATCCCAGTCTCTTCCAGCACCCCGCCAACCACTATTGCGTCCTTATCTACGACTGTCACTACCACAATTATAAGCACAACTGCATCGACCAGCACTTTACTCTCATCGTCGTCTACGACGGTATCTACATCCACCTCAGCTACCACGACATCTTTAGATCCAGTCCCTTCAAGCAGTACATCGACTACCGATCCTCCACCATCTTCTACGACTGCGCCTGTCAATCTCTCGGCTATATCAAGCACAACCTTGTCCGCTAGCGCAACTATAACTACCCCATTTGTTGGTTGGCTTACCTTGGGGTGCTACAGTGACTCCGTCGGTGCCCGGGTACTTCAGAACGAGGGAATTATTCAAGGTGGACCCGCCAATATGACCGTAGAAAATTGTGAAGCCGCGTGTCTCGCTGCAGGGTATATACTAGCGGGTGTTGAGTACTCTGCTGAATGCTATTGCGATAGCGCAATCCGCAATGGCGGAGCCACTGCAACTGATGGCTATGCACAATGTACCATGACTTGTAATGGCAATGCAACTGAACAGTGTGGCGGTCCTAATCGTCTAAACATTTACCAGTACACTTCACCATCAACATCAACGACAGTTGCTTCCATTGTCACATCTACAACGGCAGTTGTTAGCACAACAACAAGCGGAGTCCTGGGTACAACAACTGTCTCATCAAGAACTGTCCAATCAACAACTACCACTAGCGTCACTACGAATGCCACTGGATTACCAGGTGGATGGACCTACCAGGGTTGCTATGTGGACAACATCGGTGGGGTGCGTTCTATGCTTGTCCAAGAAAATGATAATCCCACGATGACCATCGAATCCTGCATTAACTTGTGTTTATCCTCGGGTTATACCGTGGCAGGTATGGAATATTCTGACCAATGCTTCTGTGATGACTATGTGCGGAACAATGCTTCGTTGGCAAGCTCAGATTCGCAGTGCGCCATGACCTGTGCCGGGAATACCAATGAAGTCTGTGGTGGACCTAATCTTCTCAGCATCTATTCCAGCACCACAATCACGGTTCTACCCCCGCCCACAGTGCAAACTACCGACTTACCTGGCTCCTGGGTGTACAAGGGCTGTCTTCAGTAGGTCCATGTATTGCTATATTTTAAGTCTTGTGATGGAACTGGTACTAAAGCTACTACTCTCTAGGGATAACGTTAATAATACACGAACCTTCCCTTATATGACTACATACACAACCAACAACTCAGCGACTACTTGTCTTTCTCGTTGTCAAGAGTACGGCTTTCAGGCGGCCGGTATGGAATATGGTGAACAGTGCTGTAAGTCCCTGATCCATATAGCGAAACTGACCTATCGTTTTTAACGCATTTTAGTCTGCGGCGATACCTTCGACATTGGCCCTGACGTCCAAATCGTCCCTGACTCTCAATGTAATCTTCTTTGTACTGGTGATACTATTCACTATTGTGGTGCCGGAAACTTGCTTAGTTACTATGTTTGGGAGGGCAACACTCCTTTGTATGAGTGGACATATGCTTCAGGAAATGACGCTGGTCTCTACCAATTTCTGATCGGCGGTGTTGTGGTGCCTTTGATGACCACTGTCAATATTAATGGCAAAGTCACTTTCTTGGAGAAATGGGGAACCGGGCCGCCAAACACTACTGGTGCCTATGAGCTGGATCTATTTTACGAGAACGACTTCAGTAATGCATGGCGACCGATGCACGTTAAAACCGACATTTTCTGCTCCGCCGGTCTTGTTCTTCCTGACAAGGCGGGAAGACAGCTTACTGTTGGTGGATGGTCGGGAGTGTCTACCGAAGGTATCCGACTTTACTGGCCGGATGGCTCTCCGGGCGAACTCAGCGTCAATGACTGGCAAGAAAACCAGGCTGAACTCTCTTTACAAGATGGTCGTTGGTATCCTTCCGGTATGATCATGGCTAATGGCTCCATCCTTATTGTTGGTGGTGAGACAGGATCCAACGGGCCCCCGGTACCTACTCTAGAAATCCTACCGAGAGTTGGGCCAACGCTCTACATGGATTGGTTGGAACGTACTGATCCCAACAATCTATACCCATTCATGGGAGTGATGCCTTCCAAGACGATATTGGCCGCCTATTACAATGAGGCCCGTTTGTTGGATGAGTCCACCTTCCAGACAATCCGGACGCTACCAAACATGCCAGGTGCAGTAAACAACGATCTCGGCGGACGTACTTATCCTCTAGAAGGTACCATGGTGTTCTTCCCTCAATATGCTCCATACACAGATCCTGTGAGAGTTCTCATCTGCGGTGGTTCGACTCCTTACGGTGGAGATGCTATCGACAACTGTGTCTCCATTCAACCCGACGTTCCGGGCCAGAACTGGACGATCGAACGAATGGTCAGTTTAACCTCTCCTTTCAATCATGACATCTTTGCTAATACCCATTTTGACAGCCCTCTAAACGTGTCATGACTTGCATATCACCACTTCCAGATGGCACGTTTCTAATTTTGAATGGTGCTCACCAGGGTGTCGCCGGTTTCGGTCTTGCCACTGATCCCAATTTGAATGCTGTCCTATATGACCCAGCAAAGCCAGTCAACAAGCGTATGACAGTCATGGCGAATACCACCATCGCTCGTCTCTATCACTCTGAGGCAATTCTCCTACCTGATGGAAGAGTATTAGTCTCAGGCTCGGACCCAGAGGATGCTACCCATCCCGAAGAATACAGAGTGGAGGTGTTCATCCCACCGTACCTTCTATCTGGAGCACCACGACCAGCGTACACAATCACTGAAACTGACTGGGCATACGGAGGCACCTACACTATCACAGTTACCGCCGGCAATGTTGCAAATCTGAAGATATCCCTGATTGGCCTCATCTCAAGCACCCACGGAAACAGCTTCGGCCATCGTACGATCTTTCCGGCGTTTACCTGTCAAGGCAATCAGTGTACAATTACTGCCCCTCCGGACCAGTGGACTTCTCCTCCTGGTTGGTTTCAACTTTTCATCCTTGACGGGCCAACCCCATCCAAAAGCTCCTTTGTTCGGATTGGGGGAGATCCTGGAGAACTGGGTAACTGGCCAAACTTCCCTGACTTTACCGTTCCTGGTATTTGATTTGGCAATATTTAAGATCTTCCATTGGTAGATAAATTCCTGTTTTCTGATAATTCCTCCAATTGTTGAGGGTATCAGATCGTACCTGAATCCTATCATCAATTGCCTATGGTGTGACTGGTATTAACATTTGGTTCATTAAACTACAGTAAATCAAATTTAGAATTCAATACTGATCTCTAAAGATTGTTAATACTCTCTCGCCTTCCAGACGCCGTCAGCCTTTTTGTTCCCTTTTAGGGGTATGATTCCCACTATTATTTCCTCAATATATCCCTCCCTAGAATCTATATTATATAATTGTTTTTGGTTGGTACTTCACCAGCCAAATGGGACCAAAGACCAGTCCCTCGTAAATTTAATGAAATAAAGACTATATAACATTTTAGTAAGGCCTGCTTAATATATATATCTATATCTAGTAAAACCAAAAGAGACTGCCTAGGTAGAAAATCGGAGAGTCGAGCATTATGCATCCAAAGTCTGGTTTGAGCACTATGACTTCGAAGGAAGCCCCGTGTCGGGAGTAGTCTAGATCAATTAGTATATGAAGTGAAGTATCATCGCCAAAGAGAGAGGCAGCGGACAACAGTAAATTCAACAACACCCAATGTGGCTGCTGAGTCTACTTCGTCGCTGCCGTAAAACTTGACAGAAGATTTTGGGTTGTTGTCTTCCATTTCAACTTGGGGTGTATGACAGATTGATGAAGTCTAATCGCTCTAGGCAGATGCATAGACCGGCTAGACTATACCTAGGTAGGTGAACATTACCGATAGGTGAAATTTATGAACTGTGAGCGACTATATTTCTAGCAGGAGTACGGTTTATCATATGCCTTGGATAGATAACATACTAAGTGCCAACCGGCCCGGCCAAAGGACGACAAGTCGTCCGCCCTACGTACTAGGTGTGTTGAAGTCAATGATGTGGAGCGTCCTTGTTAGAGAGATACCTCATTTTGGTATAGGCGAGTATCGACACCTATACAGGTCACTTTTTGAGATGATATTGACTGATCTTATGGCTTACTTATCCATGGAACGCTGTTTGACTATCAAGTGTGGAGCAAGATCCCCATCTGCCTACGAAGTTATTTATGGGAATAGGATTTGTAGCTCCATACAGCTAATCTCCATTGTTAGAATGCAGTGCATTCACCTGCCTTCGGTGCACTCTACCCCGTACGTTCTTGAGTCCGAGCTTTATAGTGGATAAATGATAAATCCACCTCCACGAATTGACTCGCGTGGCGCGGTTTTGCCCAAAAAACTGAATCGAGTAGACTGACTCGGTAATAGAATTATGGGATGAAGGTTGATAAGTGAGAATGGACTATGGTGAGTTTGATAAATGTAAGATTTTCTTTATGACTAAATGATGGTCAGCGGTTTCTTTATCTACTTGGCTCTTATGATCTCTATTTCTTGGATGTATGGACTGAAGGACGCGAAAACGAAACATTTTAAGGATACCTAGGAGATATGGGCCACTTCAACCACGCTAAGAATAGCTAACTTCTTGGACCCACCCGTGACAGATAGGTAAGACAATCAAAGGGCATCATTGTAAGTCTGCTCAACACAACAACCGGCCCGGTGATGCTGCATTTTCCGGGGGAAGGGGGCAATTACATGTTTAAATATGTTCCTCTCCTCGGTAGGATGCTCAAGACATATAGTCCATCAGTAGACTATCATATCAACTCACCATGGCTCCCTCAATTGCCACCATCGATGCTTCTGCACCTATCGATATGATCATCAAGATAATTGAGAAGGACGGTGGCGTTATTATTTCAAATTTCCTTTCCCCTGACCTTTTGAAGGAAACCAATGACGCTAGTAGGTGGTGCCATCTGAGAAACTAAATATGTGCCGTTCATTGGCAGAGGTTGACCTATCTATAGCAGAGCCACATTTCAAGGGCCGCAAGATCTACGATTCAAAAGCTACTCACGATGAACTCGGGTCAGACTTCTTCCCGAAGATTCTCAGCGTGTCTCTGTGCGTTAGGTCTCATGAATCTAGTTCGGCTTGACATTGACATTTTGCGAAGGCACGTTTATCTAGAATACCGCAACCAGTAACCAAGATTGTGCGTTTTCCAGTCTGGAAAAATATCATGGGGCACTTTTTGAAGTCAGCCAACAAGATCTACGATAGATCATTTTACGGTCTCAACCATGGCCTGTTAGTGACGAATTTGCTTCCTATACCCGAGAGACTTCCCGTGCCACAAAAAAGCAGTTATATGCTCGCATCAACTGCAGCACTCCGTTTGAGCTAAACCGCAGCCACTTCATAGGGTACATAACCCCGAAACATCCTTGAAAGCATAATCATCATAGAGTGCTTACATATAAGAGCAGAATCAAATCGCTTACCAGACTAGGCCTGATCCTAAGAATCCCTTCTTCGCCCCAATGCTAGGGTGCTTAATTGCATGGTCTCGGCGCACATATAAGAATGGCGTACGTATCCCAAAGAAAGATCTCCTCCAGTATAGACCCTTCTAACAACGGTAAATAAGTCCCTGCTGTCATTCCTGGGAGTCACTTTTGGGATGCAGACCTGGCACCAAAGAAAGAAGAATGCACATATGCGGAAATGGAACCCGGTTCAGCTTTATTTACCCTTGGATGTAAGTGATCCGGTGTGACTTTTTTTGCACTATTCCCGCTTATAGTTTCCAGCTACATACCATGGGGCAGGTGAGAATAAATGCGGAAATACAGATCCAGATGCACTTCGGACACTTTTTGTTGTCTTCGCGTAAGCCACTTTTTCTTTGGAATCGAAATCAAGTCAGTTACTAATCTGTGTTCTGTCTTGTTTAGTCGACGAGATTATTTTCGATAAGACCAGGACGAAGTCCTGTCGACACCCATTGAGATTGCTCGTACGCTTCCAGATGACATTCTTAGACTCGCTGGATATTGTAAGTTCCTACCTATTAGCTTATAGAATGTCCTTGCCCCGTTTTAACTTGTTTTTCCAAACAGACAAAGCTGTCAGTGGCGTTGGGTATGTACAAGACCACCAACATCCAACTGAGATTATGGACATGTCTCGTGAAATTGCATTATAACTTCCATCATTTACGCATTGATGTATGGTTTTGGTGATAGGGTTACTGGACTCGGATAATTTTACCCACCACCACGCTTAGGGTTATTTAGGGTCATCTTCGATCTAGTACCATCGAGAGAAGTGCAGACATAGTAACATGGGACGTAGAATTACATGATGCAGTATGTACCGAATTCCAAGATTCAAATGCATTATTGGTATATTGTCGAGAAACGGGCATACATTACTCTTGATACACACACCAGTGTCGGAAATGCTAATATTTATCACATAATAAGTTACATGAGGGACACTGTACCTAATACCCATCCTTGGTCACGACCCGCTCAATTTATGGTCATTGAGTACTTGGGCGAATTGAAAGCGAAAGCAGCCCCTCTTATCCACTCCACTTTATATTTCATCCGCATTACTCCAAAATATCTATTTTGTGTCACATTCTGTTCTCCCTGGAGTTATCAAACATGTCAACAACCAAACAAAACGAGTCTCTTTCGCCTATTGACTGGGTGATGCCCCGATCATATATCTCTCAAATACTGTGTTTCTCCGCGTCCAGCCCGCAAGTCCCTCAAATCCTGAAAGATGGACTTGCCGCTACACTAGTAGATGTTCCATATTTAGCCTGTGACATTGTCGAAGGGCGATCGCCAAAGGGCTCTGTTATGCTGGCCGAGACTTCTCAATCTTTGAATGACTTGTTCCAGATCAAAGATCTTTCCGCAACTACAGACTATTGTTCATTGAAGGCGGCGCACTTCTCTCCGTTGTTACTGGATAAGCTTGATGTATTCCATGCGAACCTCAATGTGTTGGGAATTGGTCCACTACCGGTTTTTAGAGCAACCGTATCACTGGTGCGAAATGGGCACCTGTTATGTGTTAGCGTCCATCACTCAACCACAGATATAACGGGATTCGGCGCTTTGCTGAAGATTTGGGCTTCGCATTGTCAGATCGGCAGCTCCGAATTTGTTCAGTTTGCGAACATTTGGTTGGACCGTGAGAGGCTTTTAAACACGCCTACCAAGCCCCCAACCCGTTGCCCTGCATTTTTGCATATCAGAAAGGATCTAAAAACGAGGCAAAAACCAGACGGTTCAGGAGTTGATGATATGGAAAGTTTGATATTCAATTTTCAGAGACAAGAACTCCAAAGTCTGAAAGCCGAGGTTATCCGCTATCTCCCTCATGAAACGACCTGGGTTTCAACAGGTGACATTGTGACTGCATTACTATGGGGCTCCATAGTCTTTGCAGAATTTCAATATCACGCCAGATTTGGGCAAGGTACCACGCATTTCGAAGGGGGCGAGTGCTCAATACGCATTCCGGTCAATTTTCGCAGTCGTTACAGACCTCCTCTACCAAAAGATTATCTTGGCGCTGCTTTTGGTGTCTCCGTTGCAACAGCAAAGGAGAGCGATCTTAGACACATTGCTACTGGTGCCGATAATGTTCTCTTCCTGTCAGCACTGGCAAGAGTGGCAGCGGTCATACGAAGAGCTATCAATCTTGTGGATGGAGAAAACATGAAAAGTGTAGTTCAATATTTGGCGGCACAAAAGGACTTGAGAAATATAGAACTTGGACCAAATAATCACAGTCCCTCGATTGTGTCATGGGCTGATGAGGGCATCTACGATTTGGATTGGGGCTGCAAGATTGGCAACTGTGACGCCGTGCGATTACTCAGCTTGAAGAACAGGAGATGGCCGATTGTGCTCCCGCGACGTCAAAACGGGGATTTGGAGGTCTTTGTACGCTTGGAAAAAGACCAGATGGAGATCTTAAAGAATTCGTGGGTAATAAGGCTGCTCGAGGGTGCATCCCGTAAATAAATTTGAACTATCACCAATGCTCTTCATTTCAAATGACCCAACCCAAAGACAAATCTTGGGAGGTCAAGTTCACCATTACAGTCTTTGAGTCCGTGAAATCCTTCAGCTCACTAGCACCACAGCCTCTACCCTAGTCGCTCTGTTCACTCCCCTTCAACGGGATGGTTACAAATTGTAGACTAATACAATTCACTCTAATTCTCATGCTGACTGCTACTGCTTTCATAGTTAGGGGCTGTTACCAGGGTTTCACTAACGTCGTTTATAAAAACTGCTACTATTTAAAGTCAGTATTGCTGGCTGTCTTCACTTTTAAGTCGTCGAACATTTAAACCTGCTTAAATCAGTAGACGTATGTGCATCCTTTAAGTATTGCTGAACAGCTCTGTAGGGACAATATCTGCTTTCTTCTTTCTATGTACTGCTATTAGATTACCTACATTATTATATTATAGAAATTGCTAGGGTTACTACATACCGGGTAAATTTTAAGATCAGATTTACTGTATCTCGGCCTGCTGTAAATATGCTGGTAGAAGCGAATCCAACTCGCAGTCTACTATCAAGGTCTTGACTTCTCAAGGACTCAGCGGGTACATAGTTCATGATTAAGCATCAAGTATTAGATATCTCATTTCATGTTGAGCCACTATGCTATCTTTTGCAAAAGATTTCCTCTCTACACAGACACTTTGATGCAGACCTTCCCAATTTGAGCCCCTGACTAGACATGCTCGAAGGGCTTGACGACTTCTTCAGCGGAGTAGTCGAATCATTTACCGACAAGTAAACGCAGACCCTTGCGCCCAACAAATCGAACTACCTCTTGTAGGAGTTGAGTAGATCCCACAGTAATTCCACGAACTATTGCAGCCTTCGACAGGGCGAGGCTGGTAAAATCAGGCATAAGCTTGGCTCGAGACAGGAAAGCAATAACTGAAACATTGCCACCCATCTTCACGCAATCTATGCTTTCGGCGATAGTACCCGATCCGCCGCTCTCGAGGACATAATCTACAACCTCGCCATTGGTGAGACGTAGGACCTCCTTGGACCACTCAGGATGCTCTTTGTAGTTCACACAGTAGTCAACACCAAACGTGGATTTGACAAAGTCCAGTTTCTCATCACTTGATGAAGTCACGATGGTGGTGGCCCCGGCAGCTTTGGCAAAATTAGCCCGGTAATGGAGACACCACTGTTCCTAGAAGCGAACATTATTCATCAACATCCCAAGCTCAGACAATGATTGACTGCTTCATACCTTGGCACAGGACTATCTGGCCTGGCTTCAGGGGTGTGAGACCATAAAGAGCGTTCCATGCGGTTATGCCGGTGCAAACGAGGGTAGACCATTCAGAAAAACTCTGAGGGGGATTCTCGGGTAATTTGACCGCAGAGATGGCTGGAATTGCAACATGTTCTCGGAGAACGCCATCAACACGGCCACCATGCGCGTTCAGCCAGTCTGACTGCTGACCGAAGATGTTCGTAGGGTCGAAGGTACTGACCACGAGGTCACCGTTGGCGATATCTCTGACGTCATGACCAATTTCAATAACGACACCGGCAGCGTCAGAGCACGGAATGTCATTGTACTTAACGGGAAAGGGGAAACAAGAGGTAGCCACAGCAATATCACGGTAATTGAGGGAAACGGAGTAGACCTTGATTAGAATCTCGTGCTTGGCCGGAACAGGAATCTGTTCGTTGAAGGGCTTTGGATTATGAACGGAGTTCCCTAGGCTATCGATACGAAAGACGGTCTGAGACATGTTGGTATAAATATGTTGTTAATGATGAATTAAATCTCACACTATGTAGTTGAGATGCTTCCCCCCTTATATACCGGTGTTATGGATCGAAAATGGCATGTCTAAGCCATACGGAGCCTCATAGTTGATTGATTAACATAGTGGTAAGATACGCACCCAATTTTGGGGATTGCGGGCGAGGCTTCTCCGAATCTGCAGTAACGGTAAGTCCTGATTTAGCAAGCTCCCTGTTGAGAATCGTCTGTCTGTTTGTGTGAGATAAATCGTTACAAATCCAATAAGGTGCATTCAAGTATGCCAAAAGTGGAGAATCAGGCCAGTGGAGGTTAGCTGGAGAAATCCAACGTAGCACGATGCAGGTCGTATAGATGCGGGTCAGATATTCCATACTCTTTGGCCCATTATCACATATGGTGTATCAGCTACCATATTAATCAAATAACGATTTGAAGAGGGAGTATCACCGTCAATTGCTTAAAACCAGGCGAAATGCATACGATTGTACTGTATCAACTGCTGGAACTAGCTTTAATAGTATTAGGCTCCTCACTAGGAGCGTTCTGGGTTACTATAAAAATGAAAGTCACACTTGGGTTTTCTAGCACATAGTTGGATGAATACTGAACACGTAATATTCTCGTGGGCTGACCTAGGACAACTATGGGCAACCAACCCCAGCTTATGAATTCTATAATGTATACGCGGTCGACTTTGTTGCTTTGAGTCGAGTAATTCGATGATTATGAAATCATACATCGATGACATTGATCTGTGATAGCACGGTTAGTTAACTAGTTATATTTTTAGATTACTAATCGGTGTGTATATTCATTCTGTATGCCTATCTGCATGAACTTTCATCGACTACCTTCAATAGCCAGCCGCCTATAATCAACAAGGACTTCGCCTATCATTTTTATGAAAGACATTGGTGAGTTTCCCTGCAGAATGTGCCGCCAAACACGAACAATCTGATCTGGAGAACTTCCAGTTGGGGTAACGTCGTCAGAAGAGGAGTCATCAATGGATGACAGTCCTTCATGGACAACTTCCTTAATCCAGTCAGCGAGTTGAAATTCAGAATCTAAGCCGGGATTTGTGTCAATATCCCAGATTGATGTATAATGATCACCATCAAAAAGCGTCTCTACATACCTGTTAACGGAACACGTTGCATCGTTTCTTGAACTCCACGCAGCCAATTTTCTAGAAATACAGAACAATCAAGACCGCATAGCGTTCGATACCCCAGAGAATTGATTGGTTATAATCAAAATATTGAACACCAAGTTTCACCAACCTAGAAAGAAAGTTAGTTGCATGGTAAGCTGCTAGAAGAGAACCCCAGTTTCAATCGACTGTCGGGAATGTTCGAAGTATTTCGGCTATCTCGACTGGTGCCCACGTAGAAATATTCTCCGCGTCCGGAATAAATCGCTGCAGTTGCGAAAATATGCGAGGATTAGTAGCGCAGTAGACGTGAAAGGTAATGGACCGTTGGGACCCAAGGCTTATAAATCGGATTCGGGGGTGTTTTGCCAAAACGCAGTCCATTTCTGTAGTGGCAGCCTTCACGTTTGGTAATTTCAAGAATATTTTAGTGTTGGACTTATTAAAAGATTGGACTTATACTCCTTGAAAGATGTCGATCTCAAATTCGCGGAGATTAATCTCCCAGCCCATATAACCTTGTGCAATAGTCCATGCATTAGAACATAATTTCCCACGGGCGTTGGAGTCAAGTTGCGGTCGTCCATTTGGCTCGCGGGAGACAGCAGTGATTCCAGGGTATCGTGAAAGCGACCTTGTTCCTTCGCAGCAGTAGCTTGGCGCAACAGGCTCCATGTCGTTGCGTCTGGCGCTGTCCACTCGGAACAAGGACGTGGCAACTGTAAATTGATTTCTTCACACCAAACGGTCGGTGGCACGTGATATGCAACACTATGAACTTCGAGCAAACAAAACGCAAATAGCTTCGTACATGGTTCAGATTCCTGATGTGACCACTGCTCCCACTGAAGGTTTTGCACACTCTGCTTAGGTTCCTCCAAACCACTCAACCCGAGAGATTGTCCAAGCAAGCTCTGTAATGTACTGGCTTCGCTCATGAGGCTCGAGTGGCTTTGCCACGACGCAAATTGTGAGAGACGAAGCAAACAGCGCAGTTCATCAAGTAAACGTCTCGAGGGTCTGGGCTCATTGCTAGAAGCCATCAACTGTGTCATCCCGGCTGGTTGTTGTTGGCTATCAAACAAAAGGGCCTTTGCAAGATAGAACAACTCGGTTACTGTCTTGAATTCAAATCTCTCCATTGCACCAATTGCCATCATGGCTAAGCAAAGCCCTGGTGAGCATGATCCGAGCTGGAATGTTGCAGCATATGTGAAAGGGAATAAAACCCAGTAAAGTACCCAGTGACGAAACTGCTCAACGCATTAGCTGAAGGTAAAGTCGGATTCGGAAATATCTTTCTATCCGCTTCAAAGATATGAGCAGTCTGGATCGGTCTGCGGGTGTGACGATGGGACGTGCGAAATGGGGGACAATTTGCGAAGTTGGCACACCATTGAGTGTCGTTCGTTGTCAGTAGACGGCTTTGGGTAGAGCAACCGTGCTCGCCTAGGGTCAATTGGGGACAAGGAAAGACTATAGGAAGCTCTTGATCAGTCGGTATACACCCCTAAGTCACGGGTTGCGGACGTTCGCCGTTTCCTTCCCGACGGTTTTATACAGTCAACATTTATCTCGAGGGGTAGCTGTTGCCACTCACGAGATCCATGGGGCGCTCGCTCTAATCTGGGAGAAGTATAAAGATTGCTGAGTGGAACGGGCACCGCACTGAAAGTGTAACATATACCATCAAGAAAACTTTCTCCCTCTGAATATCCTATAGCAGATCGAAACAGGAAGATGAGTGCTTTACCGAAAAGATTGATCGGGATTTACAGAGGTGATTGGAGAATACGATGGGTGAGGAAAATGAATTTGTCCTTGTCGATCACGATCATCAATTGCAGATTCCAACGGATTAGATGGCGAATGGTCTCGACATTGTATCGATTTCCATTTCGCAAATTCCGCGTCAGAAAACTGTCCGGTTCTTGATGGCGGGCGATACCTTCGTGAAGACGCAAAAGGTGTCGTCGAGAGAACTGTGCGACGCACCGACTGGCAAAGGGTTTCTTATTTATATCTTTAAAGATGAAAAAAGAAAGCTAGCTAGATCGATTGTCAGAAGTGTATGAAGAGATAGCACGAACGACGTCTTGTATGACGTTGAAAATGCTCTAGCCGGTGAAAGGCCCTTCGACAGTGACTACAGCAAAGCTGCCTTTCGCCATCGAAGCTAGGGAACAGCCGATGTGGCTGCTGGATGTGACTGGTACAAAGCGATACCAGCAGACATTTAAAAGTAGGGATGACTTACGATATCTAGTTGTACGGTTATACAGCGATGAAGAACTTCACAATCGATGTTTCTCTCTACGGATATAGATTAGAGTGAAATATCAGAGACATACAATAAATAGCTAGTCTACTGTTTCTTATTTCCCTGGATCTTAGCGATCGTGCGCTTGACGACATCTATCTCATCCCACACGCAAGTAACAGTTTTCTCGGCTACAACGGCATTCGCCCATTTCCAAAAGTTGGGTGCCTTTTTCTGGAGCAATTCGAGTATGAAATGAGGCAATATATCCTCATGATTAGGCAATGTGAGGACCCGAAGCAGGAATGATCCCGTTTGAACCTGTGAACGAAATTTGTGTTAGCAAAGGTTATCCAAAGGGTAGCACGCTGTATAAGTAGTAGTACCTCCGCCAGCGTTAGACGACTTGAACCCCCAAAATAGGGCCGAGCGTCCTCCAGGAGCGCTTCAACGTTTTTCAGAACAGCATCGACGTACCCATTGGCTGCTGCTTCGGTCTCCTCAGAAGCAGTAGAATAAACAGCCTTGTCGAAAAATGTATGAACTTTGGTAAAATATGTATCGACAAAAATTTCGATCTTATATCTTTGCATGGCGCCCTCTGAGTCGGAACTGGATTTGAGTAGATGTGTAGGATGATGAGAATCTATGAGGAATTTGGCAATCAGACCTGATTCGATCAGAACCTGACCATTATATACCAAGGCCGGGACGAGTCCACGTGGGTTAACAGCAAGGTAATCCGGGGTACGAGGAATAGTAATATCCACGATGATAGTTTCGAATGCCAAATCAAGTTCCCGCAGAGCTATTTGTACACGATGTGCAAAAGGGCAGTGGTGAGCCGTGTAGAGAGTGATTTTAAGGGCATGTCGACCAAGAGTAGAGTCAGCGACTTGAAATGTGAGAGGACCCCAAATCATACACAGGAATTCTCAAGGTTTTTTTCACTGCAGGATACCGAAGTCCTATAAGATATGGAAATTCGCCCGTATTGATAAGTGCGGCCTTGTTGCTATTATGGTAAAGTCTTCTCTGCACCCTTCGGTCTCGGAAATTCCCGATCTTCAGCCCGGACAAACCCCTTCTCGACACTCTTCCTATCTTGCTTGAAATCAGCTACCCGATAGTGGAAATGAGACTATTTGGGATTCGGGACAATCTAATATATCTACCATGCATTTTTTTCTGGGCCTTGAGCAAGTCTCGGACGGCTGGGACCTAGCAATGATGTAGTATCACTTTTGACTCGAAACGTGAATTGAACAGAAGCATAATTGAAAGAGGAACCACACGATTTATTTTGAATGGAACTTTATTTTTAGTTGTACTCTAGCCTGTGCCTAGCATTAATTTGCCGAGGGCGATTTTAGTTTGAGGCTGGTTGACTGGAAAAAGGACACTAGAGACCTAGACAGGTCCGTTTGCGAGTTACGTAAATACGAAACATACCGGTTGAATGAGTAAAGTCACGCAGTATTTTTACCGTGCTTTGAGTGAAGTATGATATAATCGGTTAGGCTATCTCAGATTGTGACACTTAACCCTAACCTTGAAGTAGTCAATTCGAAACGACCTCGGGAGCCGTCAAAACTCCGGCTGGTACACGTAGTCTACCACAGCATCAAAGAATGTACGTAGAGCCTAGGCTCATATCTCCTTCAAGACCATTCGTAGTAGCTCCATCGGCGATAAGTCTTTTCTTCTTTGCATTTCTGCGTTTCAGCAGCAACCAACATCCACCATACAGGAACGCTGCGACAACAGTCAATCCAGCTGAGATGGCGTTGCCTTGAATGTACCGTGGCCCTTGCTGATCAGGATATAGCTGCGAAGATACTAAAGCAGATATATTGGCAATGGAATAGGCCACAGGCATGCCGATAGCTCGTTTATCATCTGGCGACAAATTCGTAGCAATCCACGTCACAGCTAGAGTTGAAATTGGAAAAAGCCCTTCACATAAACAGTTGGCATAATGAGAAAGCACGAATCAAGTAGAAATCAGAAATATTGAACTTACCCAGAACGAGGATAAACATTCCAGCATAGCCAGCATGAGGATTTGGAGTGCCCACGCAGATAAGATATCCAACTGCAACTGGTATACAACTTCCGATAATGAATGCCGCTCGCTTTTTCGTCTTGTCCGAGAGATAGACCTGAATCACGAGAGATATAGCGCCGAGGACATAAACTGGAATAGTCATGTAGTTCACCGAAAGGGAAGCATATCTAAGATTGATAGTTTGGTAAGTGAAACGAACCGATAAATTAATCAAGAAATATGATTGCCAATAGTCCATAAATAGGCCAGGCATGTACTTACCCAAGACCAGCGAGAATGGTAGGCAGGAAAACGCCGAATCCATTGATTGCAACAGAAGATGTAAAGAACGCGATGCCGAGAAAATAGACAAAGGGATCGGTGAGAGCAATTTTGATCCACTTGCGATCGAATTTTTCGTCACCTCTATGAATAATGTCACGCTGCTTCTTTAGACGCATAATTTCCTTTTCCTCTGTGCTTAAAAACCACGCTGTTTCGGCGGAGGATGGGAGGAGGATCAAGCCGATGCCGCCTACAACCATAGTGATGCAGAATTCAACAATAAATAGCCATCTCCAGGCTGCAAGTCCACGCCTGTCACCCATAAGCTGTATAGCGTATGCAAAGAGACCTCCAAAAGCACCGGAGATGCAAGCGGAAAGATTTGTTGTCATGATACGCTTTCCTGCCTCTCCCCGGGGGTAAATCGTAGTGAAAAGATAAGCAAACCCTTGAGCGAGACCAGCTTCGCATGCATTCAGCAGCATACGAACAACGATCGCCTGTGCATAATTTTGAATAAACGCGGTTCCCAGAGTACAGATACTCCATGAAATGAGAGAAGCACCAAGGGCTTTATTAGCCCCAAACCGCCGAACTGCCAAAACCCATGGGAGTTCAAACAGTATAGTACAGACACTCGAAAGAGTGTTGATATTGCCAAATTGGCCCCCCACAAGTCCGAGGTCGGTATCGAAGCCAAATACAACAGCATTTCCAAGCTAAACTCGTTAATCATAGGTGTCCTGAGAGAAAAGGAGGACTCGACTCACATTATTTCGGTCCAAAGTGGACAGAACTAGAAAGACTACTGAAACCGGCAAAACGAATTTATCGAATTTCCTTAAGACAGCAGCCTCTTTCTTGGGATCGATATAGATAATAGAGCCCGGTGCCATGCGTTCGACACTGGTGTCTGCGGCACTATTATCCGCTGTCATGACCATTGGAGGCTTCTCCGGCGCGTCCATTGTCCTTGTTTGTGGTGTTAAGAAACGGGGATAGTGTTCAGTTGTAGTATTTTACAAGAGGTAAAGTGGTTGACCTGAGAGACCATGAAGACGACTCTACCCAGATTAATATACCTCCTGGCTCAGTATATCCCACCATGTGTCTAGCGTTGACAGCGCCTGGTCTCATCATTGAGTTGAAGGCGAGCATGATAAGATTCATCGCTGTCGAGGTATCCTATATTCCGCAAGTATTGTCAGGACCAAGATTGTGATAGAAGGACGGGGGTGGGTCTCACGAAGATAACACGATAAGCGCACCAGTCGGCATTTTCCGCTACCTACCTAAGTACGGTACATACCGCTAGGCAATTTCCGAAGCGTTGATATATTTCTTATCTAAAACATTCCACTACTCAGTTAGTTATCGTCTGGTCTCTACCCTTAATCTGAAGCACAGCGTGTGTATCAAAAAAAGAGAACATGAAAGGAATGGCTGCGTGTCAGAGGTAAGTTGAAACAGTATTGAATAGGACGAACAACGCTTAGAAGCTAAATTCGACGCCTAGGTGTCGGCGGAGAAAGCAGAGAGTATTGATAACAATTCTACACTTCTAGCATCATAGCACTGACGATCTACTCCGCATAGTGCGATCAAAAATATCCCAATTGTTCAAATTGCGAACGTGCACGTGTTCCGTGCTTGAGCTACGACACAGCGAAGCAAGCCGAGGTGGGCTCACCGATTTGAATGAACCCGCTCACGCAAAGCTAAATTCTTCCCCCAGGTACCACGAGACTACGTGTCTTATCTTGAGACGAAGGTCGAGACTCTAACCCGTGAAGTTCAAAATCTTCAAACACTCACCCACTACGGCACCAGTCCAGTCCCTGGAGGACATGTCACAGCACTACCAACCCTAACCACCTCACCGGCGAGTACCGGAAGAACTGTGAATTCTGATGGAAGCCCAAGAAACATCCAGGATGATGTGATTAAGAGCGTTCAGAATATTGCCATTGAGCCTTCCAGACAGCCACGGTTCCTCGGACAAAGTGGAGGTATCACCCTGGCAAGGCTAGTGATAGCAGCAGTCAATGTCGACACTTTGCACGCTCCTCAGGTGTCCGAGCAAAATAAGTATGACAACGATCCAATTAATCCAGCATCTGAAGCTTCACTCCCGCCTCGCAATGTTGCAGACCATCTTGTCCATGTCTACTTTCAATTCCGGTCTCCTCACTTGCCAATAATAAATCGAATTCAGGTCGAGGAAGCCGTCGAGAGCGCCTATCTTCACATGAACAATTGCCAGGCTTCGGATCGAGTGGTGGAGAAAGACATATTTACCACCTTTATGATTCTGGCCATCGCACTCTGCGATGTTCCCAATCCGTCGGGGGGTAGATCATCTCAGAGAGAAGGTTGTTTTCGCTCCGCGGTTTGTCTCATCGAGAAGGTTATCACCTATTCAAAAAGCGATCTCGAGACTATCCGAGTGGTGCTCTTGCTATCCCAATTTATTGCCCGCTGTCCGTCATGGGGAAGCTTGTGGCATTTGACCGGCACCGCTCTTCGTTTGTGTATTGACACCGGTATACACTGGGAATCTGAAGAACAAATCCTTAGCATGGATCCTAAATTATTGAATGAACGCCGCCGGTTGTGGCACTCCACTTACCAGTTCGACCGTCTCCTAAGCATCACACTCGGCCGTCCCCTGGGAATCATTGATGAAAGCATACGTGTCGAGCTTCCTGACCCGCTCATGACAAACTATCCGAATTTAGGAAGAGAGAGAGACAGATTCGATCTTCATAACCAACAATGCCACAACCATTTGTTTACGATGTCTAAGTTAGAGTCCGAAATCAGACATGTGCAACATAGCCAATCATGGACTCCGAGAGTTGCCTGTCCCAAACCAGACTACGCAGCTTGGATCAAGGATATCCAACCACGTCTTCAGGAATGGTATGATACTATCCCAACGCCTAGCAAAGCTCACCCAGATTCAATATTTGCTTGTCAGGCATATTGGGATAGTATTTATTACGGCTCCGTTCTTCTACTCTACCGACCAAACTCCGTAGTCTCACATCCGTCGACGGAAGAGTTGAGAATAGCTTTTGAAGCTTCTTGTCAGCTCATTGCAAACATCAAATTTCTACAGCGAGAAGGAAAGATTGATATATACTGGAAAACGGTCCACAGTCTATTCATCGCAGGACTTGGTGTAGTATATGGTCTTTGGTACTCGAAAGAATTGCGAGGCGGGTACCCGCTTAAACATAGTATTTCTGCTCTTCAAGCATGTGCTTCGACACTTTCAGCCCTCTCAGAAATATTTCAAGGGGCGGTGGGTTGTCGTGACATCTTTGATGCTCTCTCCTCAGCAACCGTTGATTGGCTACTCACCAATGATGCTGAGATTGTACGCCAGAGCCGGGTACATTTTGAACACCAAGTAAAGGATTTGCTGCAGCAACTCCGCCCGGCTAGCGACAGCATAACTGCGGCAAACGAGAATAGTGCCCAGGTATTGTCAACTATGCTATCAACAAATACCTTCGCCCTTAGTGAGATGCTCAGTTCCGCAGCGCAGTGGCCAGAGCTTCAGGACCTAGACATGAGTGGCGAGTCAACGACAGCGATTGATGTTGAGTTTCCGATTTTTTGAAAATAGCGACGGTTGCATAATGGACGAACTATATTCTGCTCCAAGCCATAGCCCTCGTTAAATAGACAAGACGCCTATGGATCGGAGGCTGGCAAGTATTGCATCTTAATAGGGATTTTCCGATCCCGAGCTTCGCTTATTTCCGAAGATAATCAAGATGATAGATAAACATACCCACTTTTGTGAAATTTTTCGGCGTTGATAATACTGAGGAGAATGACGAAAGAAGTTCTAGGAGTACAAAATGGCCTGACTGCGCAATTCCTCGCAGTAGTTCTCTGCCTTCTATCTTTACCTTCATCGCTCATGTTCGTATTTACACAATCGCCACCTCTTCTATTGATCTTATAGATTGAGCAAACCCTGAGTTGAAGTTTTCAATTTTCAATTTTTTTTTTTTTTTTCGTTTGCCGAACTGAAGGGGAGTATGACACGTTTCCACCTAACGGCCACAGGCCTCAATATCAATTACCTCCCTCAGTACATTGCTGAACGACATGGTTTCTTCCGTGAGCAGGGACTCGAGACTTCTTACTCCGTTCCTCAACCATGGGATGGTGTGCTGGACGAACTTGCTGATGGCACAGCTGACATGGCACTGGGTGGTATCTGGGTACCAACAATGTACCACACTCGTCTGACGGACTACACTGTATTCGCGCAAATTGCGAATCGCTCGCCTCTTGCCCTTCTCAGACGCGCGGGCACTGCAAACTGGAAGTTATCCGACGTGGCTGGCAGCACCGTTTTGATGAAATCAGGAGGAGGGGCTAGCGTTGGCCTTTTCTTTAAGATGCTTCTACGCGAGAACGATATTGACCAGAGGTCAGTCGACTATATTCAGGATCTCGACGGTGTGATGTTGGGAAACTTATTCCAAGGCGGGATGGGAGACTATTTTGTGACCGATATCCTGTCCGCTCGTGTTATCGCTGAGCGTCATCCCAACATCCTGGTCGCGATGGAAATGGTGACGCAAGGTGATGTGCCTTGGAGTGTCTATTATCGGGAAACGGCCACGATCACTGAGACAGTGCTCGATAAACAAAAGAGATTCTGTATCGCCCTTAGTAAAGGCATTGATTGGGTCATGCAAAATGATGCGGAATCATTCAAGGACGAACTTGCAGAGCTCTTCCCAAACGTGGCGGTGCAAGTCCTTGTTGGCGTGACTAATACCTTTCGTGAGAAAGGCATGTGGACATCTCCTGTTATACCTCGAGAGGGGTATAGGCGTTGGCAGCTAGGGCTTGTCGGTGCACGTCTAATCAAAGAGCCTCTTCTTTACGAAGTCCTCATCAACGATGGTCCGGCAGTCGAAGCTATGGAGGCTGAAAAGTGATTGATTTTCTTATCTAGTGTATCTAGAATTGCAGATATTCAAACATGATTACTGTTGGATTACACCGAGTAATATTCAAGGTTATTTCTCAACGTATCAAATAATATATAAAATCACTATAAGTATATTAAATATTGTATGAATAGAGGTGTACAATCCAGAGCGCAGGACTCCATACGTGCACTTAGACCTCTGCAAGTCCCTATCAATAGTTTGCGTTGAGCCAAAGGATAGCTCAGGTGTAACGGAGCGTATCGAAATCAGGAAAAGTGTATGTCGCAGAAAACTAACAAGATGTGAGCTGAAGAGCAAAAATAAACTACAGAGGAGCAAGCCTATATTTATGCTTGTGTAGGCTTACTCTCCAGGCCTAATGCTGATAGAGTAGGCCTTCTAAATAATAGAATAATCTAAAAGCAATATAAAATAATACAATAATTAAGAAAATAATGAAATAATTAATAAAGTGTGATATAAAGTTATTCTTATATCATATAACTTATATAATAAAAATTAAAGATAGTTTTTTTAATATTATTAAATGTTACGGGCTAGTCCCGCCTAATGCTCACTAGAAGGGCATATCTGAATAGAAAACGTAACATGAGGAAGGAAAGAAGGAAACAACAGGTTCTCCACGCGCATACAATCTTATAAGGAAAAGGGGAATAGGGGCTTCTGGTAGGCTTCCTTCCAGAAGCTCTAAATAGATAGGTGTCATATAATTCTAAGTAGGCGCCATAACGCAGGGTAACTAGGGCCGGGACGGCTTCATATCTAGACAGGCTATTAGGGTCTAAGAATAGCTTTATATCAAGAGAATAGCTATTATAAAGGCTTTGTTTAAATATACCTTATAAGATCAGCTTATAACATTACCCCCCCTCTTTCTATAAGAATTCCTAGTCATCAAGGGCAATAGTGTCTTTAAGGTTCTATGCCAGTTGCTAATCTTGTTATTTATATTCTAACTACTTCACTAGATATTAGCGTTGTTTATTATGTTCTTATTTCACAGTATATTTACCCTTAATCCTCTCTACTATATATTCCAATTCTCTATTAATCAGTTAATCTAGTAGCTAGTAGTTAGATACCTCCTGCAATAGAAATAGATTCTTAGATATAGGCTATAAGCTTATATATTAAGCAAAAGAATAAAAGCCCTATTAAACTCCCCAGGCCTAAGGCTTTATAACAGAGTTCATTCAAAGTTAACAATAACCATACAAA